>QCXZ01000001.1:38278634-38598404 GCA_025024175.1 Rhyzopertha dominica | reverse complement strand
ATGCTGGCCGGTTATAATGCTGGTATTATAAGAGTCAGGAAGATACGTCTAGCTTCTAATAACGCTTTTGCTCAATATAATAATATAAGGGCAATTTTGTTCCATTTAAAGCCATATATCTGTTTGCTTACACAGCCCAATGCTGGTATTATATGAGTTAGGAAGATACGTCTAGCTTATAATAACGCTTTTGCTCAATATAAAGTATAAGAAACCATTTTGTTCGACTTAAAGCGATATAATGTGTTAAGCTTGCTGGTTACAATGCTGGTATTATATGAGTCAGGAAGATACGTCTAGCTTCTGGTAACGTTTTTGCTCTGTATAATAGTATAAGGATCCATTTTATTGGACTTAAAGTGACACAATCTGTTGTGCTTGATGGTTACAATGCTGGTATTATATGAGTCAGGGAGATACGTGTAGCTTTTAATAACGCTCTTGCTCTATATAATGGTATAAGGGACTTTGTTTGATTTAAAGCGACACAATCTGTTAAGCTTTCTGGGGACGATGTTGGTATTATGAGTCAGGAAAGCACGTCTACTTTCTAATAACGCTTTTGCTCGATATAATAGTATAAGGGAACATTTTGTTCGATTTAAAGCGACACATCTGTTATGCTTGCTGGTATTATATGATTCAGGAAGATACGTCTAGCTTCTAATAGCGCTTTCGATCAATTAAATAGTATAAGGTACTATATTGTTTGATTTGAAGCGACACAATCTGTTATGTTTGCTGGGTACAATGCTGGTACTATATGAGTCAGGAAGATACGTCTAGCTCCCAATAACGGCTCTTGCGCAATATAACTGTATAAGGGACGATTTGTTCAACTTAAAGCGCCACATTCTGTTATGCTTAGTGGTTACAATGCAGGTACTATATGAGTCACGAAGATACGTCTAGCTTCTAATAACGCTTTTGCAAAGTTTAATAGCAGAAAGGACCATATTGTTTGATTTAAAGCGACACAATCTGTTATATTTGCTGGATACAATGCTTGTATTATATGAGTCAGGAAGATACGGCTAGCTTCTAATAACGCTTTTGCTTAAATTTAATTGTATAAGGGACTATACTGTTTGATTTGATGCGACAGAATCTGTTATGTTTGCTGGGTACAATGCTGGTATTATATGAGTCAAGAAGATACGTCTAGCTTCTAATAGCGCTTTTGATCAATATAATAGTATATGGTACTATATTGTTTGATTTGAAGCGACACAATCTGTTATATTTACTGGGTACAATGCTGGTATTATATGAGTCAGGAAGATACGTCTAGCTCCTAATAACGCTCTTGCTCAATATAACAGTATAAGGGACGATTTTGTTCGACTTAAAGCGCCACATTGTTATGCTTGCTGGTTACAATGCAGGTACTATATGAGTCAGGAAGATACGTCTAGCTTCTAATAACGCTTTTGCTCAATATAATAGTATAAGAAAACCATTTTGTTCCACTTAAAGTGACACAATCTGTTATGCATGCTGCTTACAATGCTGGTATTATATGAGTCAGGGAGATACGTCTAGCTCTTAATAACGCTTTTGCTCTATATAATAGTATAAGGGCAATTTTGTTCCATTTAAAGCCACATATCTGTTTGCTTGCAGAGCCCAATGCTGGTATTATATGAGTTAGGAAGATACGTCTAGCTTCTAATAACGCTTTTGCTCAATATAATAGTATAAGAAACCATTTTGTTCGACTTAAAGCGACATAATGTGTTAAGCTTGCTGCTTACAATGCTGGTGTTATATGAGTCAGGGAGATACGTCTAGCTTTTAATAACGCTTTTGCTCTATATAATAGTATAAGGGACTTTGTTTGATTTAAAGCGACACAATCTGTTCAGCTTGCTGGGTACAATGCTGGTTGGTATTATATGAGTCAAGAAGATACGTCTTGCATCTAATAACTATTTTGCTCAATATAATAGTATAAAGGCAATTTTGTTCCATTTAAAGCGACATATGTTTGGTTGTAGGGCCCAAAGCTGGTATTATATGAGTCAGGAAGATACGTCTAGCTTCTATTAACGCTTTTGCTCTATATAATAGCATAAGAAACCATTGTGTTCGGCTTAAAGAGACATAATCTGTTAAGCTTGTTGATTACAATGCTGGTATTATACGAGTCAGTAAGATACGTCTAGCTTCTAGTAACGTTTTTGCTCAATATAATAGTATAAGGAACCATTTTGTTGGACTTATAGTGACACAATCTGTTATGCTTGCAGGATACAATGCTGGCATTATATGAGTCAGGAAGATACGTATTGCTTCTAGTAACGCTGTTGCTCAACATAATAGTATAAGGGACCATTGTGTTTTACTTATAGCGACACAATCTCTTATGCTTGCTGGTTACAATGCTGGTATTATATGAGCCAGGCAGATACGTCTAGCTTTTAATACCGCTTTTGCTCAATATAATAGTAAAAGGAACGATTTAGTTGGACTTAAAGGGACACAATCTGTTATGCTTGCTGGGTACAATGCTGGTATTATATGAGTCAGGAAGTTACGTCTAGCTTCTAATAACGCTTTTGCTCAATATAATAGTATAAGAAACCATTTTGTTCGACTTAAAGCGACGTAATCTGTTAAGCTTGCTGGTTACAATGCTGGTATTATATGAGTCACGAAGATACGTCTAGCTTCTATTAACGCTTTTGCTCTATATAATAGTATGAGAGACTATTTTGTTTGACTTATAGCGACACACACTCTTATGCTGGCTGGTTATAATGCTGGTATTATAAGTCAGGAAGATACGTCTAGCTTCTAATAATGCTTTTGCTCGATATAATAGTATAATGGAACATTTTGTTCGATTTAAAGCGACACATCTGTTATGGTTGCTGGTATTATATGATTCAGGAAGATACGCCTAGCTTCTAATAGCGCTTTCGATCAATATAATAGTATAAGGTACTATATTGTTTGATTTGAAGCGACACAATCTGTTATGTTTGCTGGGTACAATGCTGGTACTATATGAGTCAGGAAGATACGTCTAGCTCCCAATAACGGCTCTTGCGCAATATAACTGTATAAGGGACAATTTGTTCAACTTAAAGCGCCACATTCTGTTATGCTTAGTGGTTACAATGCAGGTACTATATGAGTCACGAAGATACGTCTAGCTTCTAATAACGCTTTTGCTGAATTTAATAGCAGAAAGGACCATATTGTTTGATTTAAAGCGACACAATCTGTTATATTTGCTGGATACAATGCTTGTACTATATGAGTCAGGAAGATACGTCTAGCTTCTAATAACGCTTTTGCTCAATATAATTGTATAAGGGACTATACTGTTTGATTTAATGCGACAGAATCTGTTATGTTTGCTGGGTACAATGCTGGTATTATATGAGTCAAGAAGATACGTCTTGCATCTAATAACTATTTTGCTCAATATAATAGGATAAAGGCAATTTTGTTCCAGATAAAGCGACATATCTTTTAATAACGCTTTTGCTCAATATAATAGTAAAAGGAACCATTTAATTGGACTTAAAGGGACACAAATTGTTATGCTTGCTGGGTACAATGCTGGTATTATATGAGTCAGGAAGATACGTCTAGCTTCTAATAACGCTTTTGCTCAATATAATAGTATAAGAAACAATTTTGTTCGACATAAAGCGACGTAATCTGTTAAACTTGCTGGTATTATATGAGTCGGGACGATACTTCTAGCTGCTAATAACGCTTTTGCTCAATATAATACAATAGTATAAGAAACCATTTTGTTCGACTTAAAGAGACATAATGTGTTAAGCTTGCTGGTTACAATGCTGGTATTATATGAGTCGGGTAGATACGTCTGGCCGCTAATAACGCTATTGCTCAATATAAGGGACTATTTGTTTGATTTAAAGCCACACAATCTGTTATGCTTGCAGGGTACAATGCTGGTATTATTTGAGTCAGGAAGATACGTCTAGCTTCTGGTAACGTTTTTGCTCTATATAATAGTATAAGGATCCATTTTATTGGCCTTAATGTAACACAATCTGTTGTGTTTGCTGGTTACAATGCTGGTATTATATGAGTCAGGGAGATACGTCTAGCTTTTAATTACGGTTTTGCTCTATATAATGGTATAAGGGACTTTGATTTAAAGCGACACAATCTGTTAAGCTTGCTGGGTACAATGTTGGTATCATATGAGTCAGGAAGATACGTCTAGCTTCTAATAACACTTTTGCTCAACATAATATAGCATAAAGGACCAGTTTGTTCGATTTAAAGCGACACATTATTATGCTTGCAGGATACATTGCTGGTATTATATGAGTCAGGAAGTAACGTCTAGCTTCTAATAACGCCTTTGCTCTATATAATAGTATGAGGAACCATTTTGTTTGACTTATAGCGACACAAACTTTTAGGCTGGCTGGTTATAATGCTGGTATTATTATATGAGTCAGGAAGATACGTCTAGCTTCAAGTAACGTTTTTGCTCTATATAATAGTATAAGGAACCATTTTGTTCGACTTAAAGCGACGTAATCTGCTAAGCTTGCTGGTTACAATGCTGGTATTATATGAGTCAGGAAGATACGTCTAGCTTCTAATAACGCTTTTGCTCAATATAATACAATAGTATAAGCTTGTTGGTTACAATGCAGGTATTAAATGAGTCAGGACGATACTTCTAGCTGCTAATAACGCTTTTGCTCAATATAAGGGACTATATTGTTTGATTTAAAGCGACACAATCTGTTATGCTTGCAGTGTACAATGCTGGTATTATATGAGTCAGGAAGATAAGTCTAGCTTCAAGTAACGTTTTTGCTCTATATAATAGTATAAGGAACCATTTTGTTGGACTTTAAGCGACACAGTCTGTTATGCTTGCTGGTTACAATGCTGGTATTATATGAGACAGGAAGATACGTCTAGCTCCTAATAACGCCTTTGCTTAATATAATAGTATAAGGGACTATATTGTTTGGTTTAAAGCGACACAATCTGTTAAGCTTGCTGGGTACAACGCTGGTATTATGAGTCAGGAAAACACGTCAACCTTCTAAAAACCTTTTTGCTCGATATAACAGTATAAGGGATATTGTTTGATTGAAAGGGACACAATGTGTTATGCTTGCTGGGTACAATGTTGGTATTATATGAGTCAGGAAGATACGTCTAGCTTCTAATAACACTTTTGCTCAATATAATATAGCATAAGGGACCAGTTTGTTCGATTTAAAGCGACACATTGTTATGCTTGCAGGATACATTGCTGGTAATATATGTCACGAAGAAACGTCTAGCTTCTAATAACGCTTTTGCTCAATATAATAGTATAAGGGCAATTTTGTTCCATTTAAAGCCACATATCTGTTTGCTTACACAGCCCAATGCTGGTATTATATGAGTTAGGAAGATACGTCTAGCTTATAATAACGCTTTTGCTCAATATAATAGTATAAGAAACCATTTTGTTCGACTTAAAGCGATATAATGAGTTAAGCTTGCTGGTTACAATGCTGGTATTATATGAGTCAGGAAGATACGTCTAGCTTCTGGTAACGTTTTTGCTCTGTATAATAGTATAAGGATCCATTTTATTGGACTTAGAGTGACACAATCTGTTGTGCTTGATGGTTACAATGCTGGTATTATATGAGTCAGGGAGATACGTGTAGCTTTTAATAACGCTCTTGCTCTATATAATGGTATAAGGGACTTTGTTTGATTTAAGCGACACAATCTGTTAAGCTTTCTGGGTACAATGTTGGTATTATGAGTCAGGAAAGCACGTCTACTTTCTAATAACGCTTTTGCGCGATATAATAGTATAAGGGAACATTTTGTTCGATATAAAGCGACACATCTGTTATGCTTGCTGGTATTATATGATTCAGGAAGATACGTCTAGCTTCTAATAGCGCTTTCGATCAATATAATAGTATAAGGTACTATATTGTTTGATTTGAAGCGACACAATCTGTTATGTTTGCTGGGTACAATGCTGGTACTTATATGAGTCAGGAAGATACGTCTAGCTCCCAATAACGGCTCTTGCGCAACATAACTGTATAAGGGACGATTTGTTCAACTTAAAGCGCCATATTCTGTTATGCTTAGTGGTTACAATGCAGGTACTATATGAGACACTAAGATACGTCTAGCTTCTAATAACGCTTTTGCTGAATTTAATAGCAAAAAGGACCATATTGTTTGATTTAAAGCGACACAATCTGTTATATTTGCTGGGTACAATGCTGGTATTATATGAGTCAAGAAGATACGTCTTGCATCTAATAACTATTTTGCTCAATATAATAGTATAAAGGCAATTTTGTTCCAGATAAAGCGGCATATCTGTGTGGTTGTAGGGCCCAAAGCTGGTATTGTATGAGTCAGGAAGATACGTCTAGCTTCTAATAACGCTTTTGCTTAATATAATTGTATAATGGACTATACAGTTTGATTTAATGCGACAGAATCTGTTATGTTTGCTGGGTACAATGCTGGTATTATATGAGTCAAGAAGGTACGTCTTGCATCTAATAACTATTTTGCTCAATATAATAGTATAAAGGCAAATTTGTTCCATTTAAAGCGACATATCTGTTTGGTTGTAGGGCCCAAAGCTGGTATTATATGAGTCAGAAAGATACGTCTAGCTTCTAATAACGCTTTTGCTCAATATAATAGTGTAAGGGCAATTTTGTTCCATTTAAAGCCACATATCTGTTTGCTTGCAGAGCCCAATGCTGGTATTATATGAATTAGGAAGATACGTCTAGCTTCTAATAACGCTTTTGCTGAATATAATAGTATAAGAAACCATTTTGTTCGACCTAAAGCGACATAATGTGTTAAGCTTGCTGGTTACAATGAGTCAGAAAGATAAATCTGGCCGCTAATAACGCTTTTGCTCAATATAAGGGACTATTTGTTTGATTTAAAGCGACAAACTGTTATGCTTGCAGGGTACAATGCTGGTATTATATGAGTCAGGAAGATACCCCTAGCTTCTGGTAACGTTTTTGATCTATATAATAGTATAAGGATCCATTTTATTGGACTTAAAGTGACACAATCTGTTGTGCTTGCTGCTTACAATGCTGGTGTTATATGAGTCAGGGAGATACGTCTAGCTTTTAATAACGCTTTTGCTCTATATAATAGTATAAGGGACTTTGATTTAAAGCGACACAATCTGTTAAGCTTGCTGGGTACAATGCTGGTATTATATGAGTCAAGAAGATATGTCTCGCATCTAATAACTATTTTGCTCAATATAATAGTATAAAGGCAATTTTGTTCCATTTAAAGCGACATATGTTTGGTTGTAGGGCCCAAAGCTGGTATTATATGAGTCAGGAAGATACGTCTAGCTTCTAATAACGCTTTTGCTCTATATAATAGCATCAGAAACCATTGTGTTCGGCATAAAGAGACATAATCTGTTAAGCTTGTTCATTACAATGCTGGTATTATACGAGTCAGTAAGATACGTCTAGCTTCTAGTAACGTTTTTGCTCAATATAATAGTATAAGGAACCATTTTGTTGGACTTATGGTGACACAAACTCTTATGCTGGCTGGTTATAATGCTGGTATTATAAGAGTCAGGAAGATACGTCTAGCTTCTAATAACGCTTTTGCTCAATATAATAGTATAAGGGCAATTTTGTTCCATTTAAAGCCACATATCTGTTTGCTTACACAGCCCAATGCTGGTATTATATGAGTTAGGAAGATACGTCTAGCTTATAATAACGCTTTTGCTCAATATAATAGTATAAGAAACCATTTTGTTCGACTTAAAGCGATATAATGTGTTAAGCTTGCTGGTTACAATGCTGGTATTATATGAGTCAGGAAGATACGTCTAGCTTCTGGTAACGTTTTTGCTCTGTATAATAGTATAAGGATCCATTTTATTGGACTTAGAGTGACACAATCTGTTGTGCTTGATGGTTACAATGCTGGTATTATATGAGTCAGGGAGATACGTGTAGCTTTTAATAACGCTCTTGCTCTATATAATGGTATAAGGGACTTTGTTTGATTTAAGCGACACAATCTGTTAAGCTTTCTGGGTACAATGTTGGTATTATGAGTCAGGAAAGCACGTCTACTTTCTAATAACGCTTTTGCGCGATATAATAGTATAAGGGAACATTTTGTTCGATTTAAAGCGACACATCTGTTATGCTTGCTGGTATTATATGATTCAGGAAGATACGTCTAGCTTCTAATAGCGCTTTCGATCAATATAATAGTATAAGGTACTATATTGTTTGATTTGAAGCGACACAATCTGTTATGTTTGCTGGGTACAATGCTGGTACTTATATGAGTCAGGAAGATACGTCTAGCTCCCAATAACGGCTCTTGCGCAACATAACTGTATAAGGGACGATTTGTTCAACTTAAAGCGGCACATTCTGTTATGCTTAGTGGTTACAATGCAGGTACTATATGAGACACTAAGATACGTCTAGCTTCTAATAACGCTTTTGCTGAATTTAATAGCAAAAAGGACCATATTGTTTGATTTAAAGCGACACAATCTGTTATATTTGCTGGGTACAATGCTGGTATTATATGAGTCAAGAAGATACGTCTTGCATCTAATAACTATTTTGCTCAATATAATAGTATAAAGGCAATTTTGTTCCAGATAAAGCGGCATATCTGTTTGGTTGYAGGGCCCAAAGCTGGTATTATATGAGTCAGGAAGATACGTCTAGCTTCTAATAACGCTTTTGCTCTATATAATAGCATAAGAAACCATTGTGTTCGGCATAAAGAGACATAATCTGTTAAGCTTGTTCATTACAATGCTGGTATTATACGRGTCAGTAAGATACGTCTAGCTTCTAGTAACGTTTTTGCTCAATATAATAGTATAAGGAACCATTTTGTTGGACTTATAGTGACACAATCTGTTATGCTTGCAGGATACAGTGCTGGCATTATATGAGTCAGGAAGATACGTATTGCTTCTAGTAGCGCTGTTGCTCAACATAATAGTATAAGGGACCATTTTGTTTTACTTATAGCGACACAATCTCTTATGCTTGCTGGTTACAATGCTGGTATTATATGAGCCTGGCAGATACGTCTAGCTTTTAATACCGCTTTTGCTCAATATAATAGTAAAAGGAACCATATTGTTGGACTTAAAGGGACACAATCTGCTATGCTTGCTGGGTACAATGCTGGTATTATATGAGTCAGGAAGATACGTCTAGCTTCTATAACGCTTTTGCTCAATATAATAGTATAAGAAACCATTTTGTTCGACATAAAGCGACGTAATCTGTTAAACTTGCTGGTTACAATGCTGGTATTATATGAGTCAGGACGATACTTCTAGCTGCTAATAACGCTTTTGCCCAATATAAGGGACTATATTGTTTGATTTAAAGCGACACAATCTGTTATGCTTGCTGGTTACAATGCTGGTATTATATGAGACGGGAAGATACGCCTAGCTTCTAATAACGCTTTTGCATAATATAATAGTATAAGGGACTATATTGTTTGGTTTAAAGCGACACAATCTGTTAAGCTTGCTGTGTACAACGCTGGTATTATATGAGTCAGGAAAACACGTCAGCCTTCTAAAAACCCTTTTGCTCGATATAACAGTATAAGGGACTATATTGTTTGATTTAAAGGGACACAATTTTTTATGCTGGCTGGTTATAATGGTGGTATTATAAGAGTCAGGAAGATACGTCTAGCTTCTAATAACGCTTTTGCTCAATATAATAGTATAAGGGCCATTTTTTGGATTTAAAGCGACACATCTGTTTGCTTGCAGGGTCCAATGCTGGTATAATTGAGTCAGGAAGATACGTCTAGCTTTTAATAACGGTTTTGCTCTATATAATGGTATAAGGGACTTTGATTTAAAGCAACACAATCTGTTAAGCTTGCTGGGTACAATGTTGGTATCATATGAGTCAGGAAGATACGTCTAGCTTCTAATAACACTTTTGCTCAACATAATATAGCATAAAGGACCAGTTTGTTCGATTTAAAGCGACACATTATTATGCTTGCAGGATACATTGCTGGTATTTTATGAGTCAGGAAGTAACATCTAGCTTCTAATAGCGCTTTTGCTCTATATAATAGTATGAGGAACCATTTTGTTTGACTTATAGCGACACAAACTCTTATGCTGACTGGTTATAATGCTGGTATTATAAGAGTCAGGAAGATACGTCTAGCTTCTAATAACGCTTTTGCTCAATATAATAGTATAAGGGCAATTTTGTTCCATTTAAAGACACATATATATCTGTTTGCTTGCAGAGCCCAATGCTGGTATTATATGCGTTAGGAAGATACGTCTAGCTTCTAATAGCGCATTTGCTCAATATAATAGTATAAGAAACCATTTTGTTCGACTTAAAGCGACATAATGTGTTAAGCATGCTGGTTACAATGCTGGTATTATATGAGTCAGGAAGATACGTCTGGCCGCTAATAACGCTTTTGCTCAATATAAGGGACTATTTGTTTGATTTAAAGCKACACAATCTGTTATTSTTGCAGGGTAMAATGCTGGTATTATATGAGTCAGGAAGTTACGTCTAGCTTCTGGTAACGTTTTTGCTCTATATAATAGTATAAGGATCCATTTTATTGGACCTAAAGTGACGCAATCTGTTGTGCTTGCTGGTTACAATGTTGGTATTATATGAGTCAGGGATACGTCTAGCTTTTAATAACGCTTTTGCTCTATATAATGGTATAAGGGACCATTTTGTTTGACTTATAGCGACACAAACTCTTATGCTGGCTGGTTATAATGCTGGTATTATAAAATTAAGGTAGATACGTCTAGCTTCTAATAACGCTTTTGCTCAATATAATAGTATAAGGGCCATTATTTGGATTTAAAGCGACACATCTGTTTGCTTGCGGGGTCCAATGCTGGTATTATATGAGTCAGGAAGATACGTCTAGCTTCTAATAACGCTTTTGCTCAATATAATAGTATAAGGGCAATTTTGTTCCATTTAAAGTCACATATATATCTGTTTGCTTGCAGAGCCCAATGCTGGTATTATATGCGTTAGGAAGATACGTCTAGCTTCTAATAGCGCATTTGCTCAATATAATAGTATAAGAAACCATTTTGTTCGACTTAAAGCGACATAATGTGTTAAGCTTGCTGGTTACAATGCTGGTATTATATGAGTCAGGAAGATACGTCTGGCCGCTAATAACGCTTTTGCTCAATATAAGGGACTATTTGTTTGATTTAAAGCGACACAATCTGTTATTCTTGCAGGGTACAATGCTGGTATTATATGAGTCAGGAAGTTACGTCTAGCTTCTGGTAACGTTTTTGCTCTATATAATAGTATAAGGATCCATTTTATTGGACCTAAAGTGACGCAATCTGTTGTGCTTGCTGGTTACAATGTTGGTATTATATGAGTCAGGGATACGTCTAGCTTTTAATAACGCTTTTGCTCTATATAATGGTATAAGGGACCATTTTGTTTGACTTATAGCGACACAAACTCTTATGCTGGCTGGTTATAATGCTGGTATTATAAAATTAAGGTAGATACGTCTAGCTTCTAATAACGCTTTTGCTCAATATAATAGTATAAGGGCCATTATTTGGATTTAAAGCGACACATCTGTTTGCTTGCGGGGTCCAATGCTGGTATTGTATGAGTCAGGAAGATACGTCTAGCTTCTAATAACGCGTTTGCTCAATATAATAGTATAAGGGCAATTTTGTTCCATTTAAAGACACATATCTGTTTGCTTGCAGAGCCCAATGCTGGTATTATTTGAGTTAGGAAGATACGTCTAGCTTATGGTAACGTTTTTGCTCTATATAATAGTATAGGGATCCATTTTATTGGACTTAAACTGACACATGCTCTATATAATAGTATAAGGATCCATTGTATTGGACTTAAAGTGACACAATCTGTTGTGCTTGCTGGTTACAATGCTGGTATTATATGAGTCAGGGAGATACGTCTAGCTTTTAATAACGCTTTTGCTCTATATAATGGTATAAGGGACTTTGATTTAAAGCGACACAATCTGTTAAGCTTGCTGGGTACAATGTTGGTATTATGGGTCAGGAAAGAACGTCTATTTGCTAACAACGCTTTTGCTCGATATAATAGTATAAGGGAACATTTTGTTCGATTTCAAGCCACACATCTGTTATGCTTGCGGGGTACAATGCTGGTATTATATGAATTAGGAAGATACGTCTAGCTTCTAATAGCGCTTTTGATCAATATAATAGTATAAGGTACTATATTGTTTGATTTGAAGTGACACAATCTGTTATGYTTTGCTGGGTACCATGCTGKTACTATATGAGTCAGGAAGATACGTCTAGCTCCCAATAACGGCTCTTGCTCAATATAACAGTAAAAGGGACGATTTGTTCAACTTAAAGCGCCACATTCTGTTATGCTTGGTGGTTACAATGCAGGTACTATATGAGTCACGAAGATACGTCTAGCTTCTAACAACGCATTTGCTGAATTTAATAGCAAAAAGGACCATATTTTTTGATTTAAGGCGACACAATCTGTTATATTTGCTGGGTACAATGCTTGTATTATATGAGTCAGGAAGATACGTCTAGCTTCTAATAACGCTTTTACTCAATATAATAGCATAAGGGCCATTTTTTGGATTTAAAGCGACACATCTGTTTGCTTGCGGGGTCCAATGCTGGTATTATATGAGTCAGGAAGATACGTCTAGCTTCTAATAACGCTTTTGCAAAATATAATAGTATAAGAAACCATTTTGTTCGACTTAAAGCGGCATAATCTGTTAAGCTTGCTGGTTACAATGCTGGTATTATATGAGTCAGGAAGATACGTCTAGTTTCTAATAACGCTTTTGCTCAATATAATAGTATAAGGGACTATATTGTTTGATTTAAAGCGACACAATCTGTTAAGCTTGCTGGGTACAATGCTGGTATTATATTAGTCAGCAAAACACGTCTACCTTCTAATAACGCTTTTGCTCGATATAATAGTATAAGGGACCATTCTGTTCTGATCTAAAGCGACACATCTGTTATGCTCGCAGGGTACAATGCTGGTATTATATGAGTCAGGAAGATACGTCTAGCTTTTAATAACGCTCTTGCTCTATATAATAGTATAAGGGACCATTTTGTTCGATTTAAAGCGACACATCTGTTATGCTCGCAGGGTACAATGCTGGTATTATATGAGTTAGGAAGATGCGTCTAGCTTTTAATAACGCATTTGCTCAACATAATATAGCATAAAGGACCAGTTTGTTCGATTTAAAGCGACACATTGTTATGCTTGCAGGATACTTTGCTGGTATTATATGAGTCAGGAAGTAACGTCTAGCTTCTAATAACGCTTTTGCTCAATATAATAGTATAAGGGCCATTTTTTGGATTTAAAGCGACACATCTGTTTGCTTGCGGGGTCCAATGCTGGTATTATATGAGTCAGGAAGATACGTCTAGCTTCTAATAACGCTTTTGCTCAATATAATAGTATAAGGGCAATTTTGTTCCATTTAAAGTCACATATATATCTGTTTGCTTGCAGAGCCCAATGCTGGTATTATATGCGTTAGGAAGATACGTCTAGCTTCTAATAGCGCATTTGCTCAATATAATAGTATAAGAAACCATTTTGTTCGACTTAAAGCGACATAATGTGTTAAGCTTGCTGGTTACAATGCTGGTATTATATGAGTCAGGAAGATACGTCTGGCCGCTAATAACGCTTTTGCTCAATATAAGGGACTATTTGTTTGATTTAAAGCGACACAATCTGTTATTCTTGCAGGGTACAATGCTGGTATTATATGAGTCAGGAAGTTACGTCTAGCTTCTGGTAACGTTTTTGCTCTATATAATAGTATAAGGATCCATTTTATTGGACCTAAAGTGACGCAATCTGTTGTGCTTGCTGGTTACAATGTTGGTATTATATGAGTCAGGGATACGTCTAGCTTTTAATAACGCTTTTGCTCTATATAATGGTATAAGGGACCATTTTGTTTGACTTATAGCGACACAAACTCTTATGCTGGCTGGTTATAATGCTGGTATTATAAAATTAAGGTAGATACGTCTAGCTTCTAATAACGCTTTTGCTCAATATAATAGTATAAGGGCCATTATTTGGATTTAAAGCGACACATCTGTTTGCTTGCGGGGTCCAATGCTGGTATTGTATGAGTCAGGAAGATACGTCTAGCTTCTAATAACGCTTTTGCTCAATATAATAGTATAAGGGCAATTTTGTTCCATTTAAAGACACATATCTGTTTGCTTGCAGAGCCCAATGCTGGTATTATTTGAGTTAGGAAGATACGTCTAGCTTATGGTAACGTTTTTGCTCTATATAATAGTATAGGGATCCATTTTATTGGACTTAAACTGACACATGCTCTATATAATAGTATAAGGATCCATTGTATTGGACTTAAAGTGACACAATCTGTTGTGCTTGCTGGTTACAATGCTGGTATTATATGTGTCAGGGAGATACGTCTAGCTTTTAATAACGCTTTTGCTCTATATAATGGTATAAGGGACTTTGATTTAAAGCGACACAATCTGTTAAGCTTGCTGGGTACAATGTTGGTATTATGGGTCAGGAAAGAACGTCTATTTGCTAACAACGCTTTTGCTCGATATAATAGTATAAGGGAACATTTTGTTCGATTTCAAGCCACACATCTGTTATGCTTGCGGGGTACAATGCTGGTATTATATGAATTAGGAAGATACGTCTAGCTTCTAATAGCGCTGTTGATCAATATAATAGTATAAGGTACTATATTGTTTGATTTGAAGTGACACAATCTGTTATGTTTTGCTGGGTACCATGCTGGTACTATATGAGTCAGGAAGATACGTCTAGCTCCCAATAACGGCTCTTGCTCAATATAACAGTATAAGGGACGATTTGTTCAACTTAAAGCGCCACATTCTGTTATGCTTGGTGGTTACAATGCAGGTACTATATGAGTCACGAAGATACGTCTAGCTTCTAACAACGCATTTGCTGAATTTAATRGCAAAAAGGACCATATTTTTAGATTTAAGGCGACACAATCTGTTATATTTGCTGGGTACAATGCTTGTATTATATGAGTCAGGAAGATACGTCTAGCTTCTAATAACGCTTTTGCTCAATATAATAGCATAAGGGCCATTTTTTGGATTTAAAGCGACACATCTGTTTGCTTGCGGGGTCCAATGCTGGTATTATATGAGTCAGGAAGATACGTCTAGCTTCTAATAACGCTTTTGCAAAATATAATAGTATAAGAAACCATTTTGTTCGACTTAAAGCGGCATAATCTGTTAAGCTTGCTGGTTACAATGCTGGTATTATATGAGTCAGGAAGATACGTCTAGTTTCTAATAACGCTTTTGCTCAATATAATAGTATAAGGGACTATATTGTTTGATTTAAAGCGACACAATCTGTTAAGCTTGCTGGGTACAATGCTGGTATTATATTAGTCAGCAAAACACGTCTACCTTCTAATAACGCTTTTGCTCGATATAATAGTATAAGGGACCATTCTGTTCTGATCTAAAGCGACACATCTGTTATGCTCGCAGGGTACAATGCTGGTATTATATGAGTCAGGAAGATACGTCTAGCTTTTAATAACGCTCTTGCTCTATATAATAGTATAAGGGACCATTTTGTTCGATTTAAAGCGACACATCTGTTATGCTCGCAGGGTACAATGCTGGTATTATATGAGTTAGGAAGATGCGTCTAGCTTTTAATAACGCATTTGCTCAATATAATAGTATAAGGGACTATATTGTTTGATTTAAAGGTACACAATGTGTTATGCTTGCTGGGTACAATGCTGGTATCATGAGTCAGGAAGATACGTCTTGCATCTAATAACGCTTTTGCTCTATATAGTAGCATAAGGGACAATTTTGTTCGAATTAAAGCGACGCAATCTGTTATATTTGCTGGTTACAATACTGGTCGTCCTAGCATACGATAAGCTGTAATGGCGAAGCTGCATCCAGGAAGCATATATAGTAAGCCGTATTAGGTGGAAAGAATAAATTCTTATGGTATAAGTTTAATCAAAAAGGTTATTAGATGGTCGCCCTAGCATACGATTAGTTGTAATGATGATGCTGGATCCAGCAAGCCTATATAGCACGCCGTATTTAGTGGAAAGAATAAACTCTTGGTATTAGTTTAACCAAATACGTTTATTAGACGGTCGTCCTAGCATACGATAAACTGTAATGGCGAAGCTGCATCCAAGAAGCGTATATAGTAAGTCGTATTAAGTGGAAAGAATAAACTCTTATGGTATTAGTTTAACCAAAAACGTTATCTGGCGGTCGCCCTAGCATACGATAAGCTGTAATGATGATGCTGGGCCCAGAAAGCGTATATAGTATGCCGTATTAAAGTGAAAGAAAAAATTCTTTTGGTGTTAGTTTAACAAAATACGTTATTAGAAGGTCGCCTCATATACGATAAGCTGTAATGACGAAGCTGGGTCCAGCAAGGGTATATAGCATGGCGTATTGAGTGGAAAGAAAGAACCCTTTTGGCATTAGTTTAACCAAATATGTTATTAGACGGTCGCCCTAGCATACGATAAGCTGTAATGATGAAGCTGGGCCCAGCAAGCGTATATAGTATGCCTTATTAAGTGGAAGGAATAAACTCTTTTGGTATTAGTTAAACCAAATAAGTTATGAGACGGTCGTCCTAGCTGTAATGATGAAGCTGCTGGGTCCAGCAAGCGTATATGCCGTATTAAGTGAAAAGAATAAACTCTTATGGWATTAGTTTAACCAAAWACTTTTTTAGACGGTCGCCCTMGCATACGATAAGCTGTAATGATGAAGCTGGGTCCAGCAAGCGTATATAGTATGCCATATTAAGTGGAAAGAATAAACTCTTTTGGTATTAGTTTAACCAAATATGTTATTAGATGGTCGTCCTAGCATACGATAAACTGTAATGGTGAAGCTGCATCGAGGAAACGTGTATAGTAAGCCATATTAAGTTGAAAGAATAAACTCTTATGGTATTAGTTAATAAAAAACGTTATTAGACGGTCGCCCTAGCATACGATAAGCTGTAATGATGATGCTGGGTCCAGAAAACTTATATAGTATGCCGTATTAAAGTAATAGGTGGAAAGAATAAGCTCTTATATTAGTTAAAACTAAATACGTTATTAGACGGTCGCCCTTGCATACCATAAGCTGTAATGACGAAGCTGGGTCCAATAAGCGTACATAGGATGCCGTATTAAGTGGAAAGACTATACTCTTGTGGTATTAGTTTAACCAAATACGTTATTAGACGGTCACCTTATATACGATAAGCTGTAATGACAAAGCTGGGTCCAACAAGTGTATATAGTATGCCATATTAAGTGGAAAGAACAAACTCTTAAGGTATTAGTTTAACCAAATACGTTATTAGACGGTCGTCCTAGCATACGATAAGCAGTAATGGCGAAGCTGCATCCAGGAAGCGTATAAGAGGAAAGAACAAACTCTTATGGTATTAGTTTAACCAAAATGTTATTAGACGGTCGCCGTGTATACGATTAGCTGTAATGACGAAGCTGGGTCCAGCAAGCATATATAGTATGCAGTACTAAATTGAAAGAATAAACTCTTTCGGTGTTAGTTTAACCAAATACGTTATTAGACGGTCGCCTTATATACGATAATTTGTAATGACAAAGCTGCATCCAGGAAGCGTATATAGTAAGCCGTATTAAGTGAAAATAGTAAACTCTTATGGTATTAGTTTAACCAAATACGTTATTAGACGGTCGTCCTTGCATACCATAAGCTGTAATGACTAAGCTGGGTCCAACAAGCGTTTATAGGATGCTGTGTTAAGTGGAAAGAATAAACTCTTATGGTCTTTATGGTATTAGTTTAATTAAATACGGTATTAGACGGTCACTTTATATACGATAACCTGTAATGATGAAGCTGGGTCCAGCAAGCTTATGTAGGATGCTGAATTAAGTGGAAAGAATAAACTCTTATAGTATTAGTTTAACCAAATACGTTATTAGACGGTCGCCATATATACGATAAGCTGTAATGACGAAGCTGGGTCCAGCAAGCGTATATAGTATGCCGTATTAAGTGTTATGCCCGTGGTCGTAAATAAAACGTTGAATCGTACACTCATACGTTCGTAGGCTTCTTAATTGCCTTTTTATACGGGTAACTAATAACTATAAGCACTGGGATGTATCTTGTTTACTAGAGTGAAAGGCACACTGTCAACATAAATATTTATTGACTTGAACTTCTACACATTTAATGAACGCTACTTGCTAACATAATGTGACCAACTTCCCAAACCGGAAAATCCGGACGCCTTTATGGTGTTATTTGTAATATGTATAGGATAATAAAGAGATGGCTAGGCATTAGGTTATACCGGCTAAGCAATTGCGTGCTGACACCACAGAACTAAATACCTAGACCTATAAATTTAATGTAATAAGATTTTGTGATAAATGATCCTCGAGCAGGTAGGACCAGACGGATGCGCAGTAWAGATTAAAATATGGACAACAGGACCTGTCGCACATTTGGCTAATCGTCATTCACTTTGTCACACCAGCGAGTTACCGCGCAGACTCGCTGCCCTACGAACGAGCAATATGGCGACTTACAAGTCGTTACAATATTTTCTCGCGCATGCCGGATGAGATTAATGTGGCACATGAAACTATGAAAATAGCTACGCCTGACTGCATGAAAAGACAACTGGCAACAATGAAAAAGTAAAATACCATGTGCACATTTTTAGCTCAAACTGTAAAAAACCGGACAAATCAAAAAAAAATTTGAAAACCCAGACAAATCCGGATACCACATTAAGTACGGACTCATAAACAAAAATACAAACCTGTCCGGGCTAAATCCGGACGGTTAGTCACCTTATGCTAACAGCATAATAACGATCGAATGAATACACAATGCATAATGCATGACCGCTCCGCTTCCGAAACTCCCCACTTGCCGACACTGCACTGTTGTCACATTAACCACATTTACTCCATAACAATGTGTTGGAGGCTTCGATCGAAGGACCCACTTGATCACTTCCGGTTTTCAAACGTACGGGCTTTCTATCGAATAGCCTTTCGATCGTATAGTCCGTCACGTATACGAGCTTAAGGTTGGGATGCTGGACAGAGAAAGAGAGAGAGAGAGAGATATTCGAGCAAACGATAGAAAGAGAACAACATATTTTTACAAAACAGCACCACCTATAAAAACTACTAAATATTTAGAGATAAACCAGGCTGGTTCATCTTGAATGGCGCTACGTGTTCCATTTTGAAAGTGTGGACATGGTGGGTAAGGGGGGTTATACATGTTTTCACCGTCAGATGGCGCCAATCAGTATAGTATAATTTTATTACAGTCAAGTGGTAATTTGAAAATAGGGAACGACAATATCAAGTTAAATACCACAACTGACACCGGTAACAGTTGCTCCATTGCGTGTTGCGCTTGCGTCCTCGCCATTTTCGTGTTTTTGTTTGTGCTGGTTATTGTTATGTTTTGAACTTTTATTGTTCTTGTAGACGTTTTTGATGGTGGAATCATTTTTAGTTTAATAGTCACCTGCTGTAATAACAGGTAAGTAGAATTGAGAAAAATTATTATAGGTACTCATGAAAAATTATTTCAGGCTGTTTCTGCGTGCACTTTTTTGTATAATACCTAGTTAGGCGTGGACATTTTCAGTTCAAGCGGTAAATGTAAGTAACAATTAATAAATAGCAAACTAATTATTTGATTAATGCCAGATTATAATGGAGTCGGACAAAGGTCGTTTCTCAGTGCCAGGTTGTAAATTGAAACAAAAGCTGATATTCAGGTTTCTTAACCCAAAAAGAGGGGACATGTGCAGCAAGTGGAAACAAGCAATCAACAATCTTAGCTTTAAGGATTTATCTCATGAACATCTTTACACAATTGGGTATTTAACAATTATAACGAATAAATCCTAATGTGCTGATGTGTAGTAGCAAATTATCAAAACGGTAAATGATTACTGTAACCCATAACTTGTAACTTTCTAACTTACATCCCAGGGTGTTATACTTGATTTATTGGTCTTATAATGTAAATTACTTTTTCATTTTCATTAATTTAAAAAGTGTATTTAAAGACGATGCAATTGGTGTAGCTTATTAGTATGTTCTTTGATTTCTAATTACATTTCTGGTTGGTGGATAAGAAGATAGTTTAAATATTGGAGTCGTAAAACCACAAAAACAGATTATTATTACATATCTAAACTCTTCATTTTTGTTCTTACAAAGTCACTTTCAGTTATACGAATATTAAAATGCTCTTACAATCGTATTTTTTAGAATGTTTTGTCAATGTTTACATTAGTTACTTCAGCTTACTGTATTGTTACCGTTTCTGTTAAGTATTTAACTACAAGTGGTTGGAAATGTAGTTAATTTACTTCTCATGTATTTAAATACTCATTTAAATTGTTCTGTAGTATTAGTGATTCAATTTCAGTAGTTACATTTTTCTTAATATTTACCTACAATATTTAAATACATTTTAAAAACTTTGAACAACACTAGTTATAAAGAAGGTGAACCACGATAACTAACCCTGTTTGTCATTTTTATTGTTCCAAGTTATTGGTACTATTGTTTTGAGTGTACTTTTTATTGTAAATCTACTTTTAAATGATAAGGCATACTTTTGTTTAAGGCAATATCAAAAATTAATAGGACAGTTTTTAATTTAGCTCTTTATTTATTTATTTATTTTATTTTTTATTTTTTATATTGTCTGCATTGCTTGTTACAAATGGACTATGTTCACAACACAAATTTCCAATCAATATTTATTCACTAGTTTATAGTTAATGCGAAAACTGTATTAATATACTTCCACTTTTATTTGTTCTTTCATTTATAATTATATTTGTTAGGTTGTTCACACCTTTCCAAGTGAAATTTCATTGTATTCAATGTATACATTGTATTCAATGAAATTTTATTTGGAAAAGTTCGAATGATCTAGCAAAAACCACCTTTAATAACGAAAATAATGATCCTAGATATTCAAATTTGGCGCTAATTTACGCAAGTTTCGACGCACAGATGGCGCGATCGCGAAAATGATGTTGGGACAGGAGAGAAGCATTGGCCTTTTCTTTCTATTAAAGTGTTATTTTATGAGATAAACGAAAGCTTCTCTGAAATATAAAAGATTCAGCTAGAATCTAAGGTATTTCTCAAACCAAAATACTTAGTATTTTTTGCTACAATAATTGATAATTGCGAGGTCTACATTTTAGATTATTTCTAGCCTACACTTCTGCGAATTTTGGTTATTGCATCACTTAGTTTGTACAGTGCGTGAAAATGTCGATCACGAGGATTCGAATAAGACCGTTTTCAAAGATATCGGTGCAGTAATTACGGAGTGATTCTGTTTTGTAATCGCACTTCTCTTTCAATCGCTATCTCGGATGGATCTTTCTTCTCTTTCATCTCTCTCTCTCTCTCTCTCGAGGATCCCTGTCTTACAGTCGCTACTCCCTACAGTCCTAGTAACCAAGGAGTTTGTAGCAACTACTTTTAGAATTCAGATGATTCATAGAGGAGCGGCTGAATCACAGAACGAGAACGGACTCATACTGCCACGCATGTATGGTTGCTTAGTGGCGAGTCTATGAATACGAAAACTCATGTGTCCTGTTTAAGTTTTTGTATGATTCTGTCCCCCTGCTCTTTTTGTTTTATACAGAATCTATTAGAATCGTTATTTATTTTGTTTTTAAGTAATAAATACAGTCATGTGTCTAGTATGTAATAAGGTTTATTCTAAGCAAAGTAACCTAAATAGTCATTCTCTAAATGTACATAATACAAAAAGTGATGTGTCCTACTCGCAGTCTGTATGGAGTCACAAATGTTTAGAAGAAGGTTATTGCTCTTGTTCTTTCCACCAGAACTCTCTCCTCATAAATCATTTGGAACAAATTCACAATAAAAGTATTGAAGTCGAGAAACTAACATTTGCTAGTATGAGTGGTATTCCCACGAATCCCGGAATGTCGAACCAAGGAATTATGAACCAGAGAAACGCAGCACCGTGAACGCAGGAAACGTCGAATCATGGAAAGAAGTGAAATTAGCCACATACCAGCGGTACCTCAACTGCTGTACCAATCTATTTCAGGAGCGGCTAAATAACAGACTGGGCTCTGCCAACTGCGTATTGCGAACGCGTGTAGCATATCTAAATGAAACTAGAATTCAACTGAAACTTTCGCGATATTAATTTCTTTTTTTAGATATGTGACATTAGTTATTTTTTGTTTTGGAAGGGGTTTTATTTGCGTAAAAATGGTTTATAAATACTTGATTGAACAAAACATTTCTCCATTTGATAAACTATAACACACTTATTATTGTTTGCTATAGGTCGTAATGTAAAGGGCCATAAGGTGTCTGCAAGGAGTTGAATTATGTTCTAACAGACTGCTGATTCTGGATAAAATAATTTTATGAATAATAATAGTAATTAAAACAAACTGAGTTTATTGGACGTAAATAAAAAAGATATAACAAATTTGAGAGACAGATAATAATAAGATAATAGGTAAATAATTATATCACATTTAGCTATTGATAATATATAATTAATCCTTTTTTAGATTTGAATTTGCGTGTGAAGTAGTCAGAAAACGTGGACTTGTTTATTGACGACTTGAACACTGGAAATCTGGAATTCATATACAGGTACGAGTAATACAATAGTTTTAATTTTCAATACCGTTTCTTGAATCTTCCTATAGGTACTTACCACTTATAGTAGCAAATGTTAGTTTCTCGACGTCAGTACTTTTATTGTGAATTTGTTCCAAATGATTTATGAGGAGACAGTTCTGTTAGAAAGAACAGGAGCAACCTTCTTCTAAATCTAAACAATAGTGACTGCACACTGATTGCGACTGTACTTTTTAGAGAATGTCTATTTAGGTTACCTTGCTTAGAATAAACCTTATTGCATAGCACACACATGACTGCCATTATTACTTAAATACGCAATACGTAAAGATTCTAATAGGTTATGAGTAAAACAAAAAGAGCATGAGATAGAATTATGCAAAAACAGAACAAGTAAGTATTCGTATTCGTAGACGCGCCACTAAGGAACCACGCATGCGTGGCAGTAGGAGACTGTTCTGTGATTTAGCCGCTCCTTTATTTCTAGCTTATGCAACCGCACTTACAAGTACTGTGTCTGTAATGATCAATACCACATATTATTTGTTTATACTCTTTAGTATCGTACATAAGTAAAAGTTATGGATAACTATGCTATATCCAAAATTATTATATCATGTCAGATTATTGTAATATTTACATAAACAATTTGTGCAACAACTGTAAAGGTTACGTGGTGCTTGTAAGATGTTGCGACAAACTGATAACTACTTATTAATTTTAAAGATCTTTTAGTCATAATTAGTTATTTTACAGGCCCTACATTTTTTTTCGGAAAGTATATTAACTTCACTATTATCTACTAATGTCAACGCTTCATATTTTATTACATCTTCTACTCATGTGTATATGACACTGTTACTACGCATTACTGCATATTTGTTGCATATGATGATATACAAGAATAGGTTTAAGTACTACTGGTTTAATCTTTTCCCTCGTTCCTCGTTCGACTTTCTTGTATTCGTCAGTCGCGTAAAAACGGAACGTTCGGTGGTTCGACGTTCGACAATTTCCTTGGTTCGACATTCCGGGATTGGTTATAAACTCGTGGTAAGTACCTAGATGAAAATTCAAGAAACGGCATTGAACATTAAAACTATTGTTAATATTCCAGATTTTAAAGTTTGGAAGTCGTCAATAGAGAAGTCCACGTTTTCTAACTACTTCATCACACGCAAATTCAAATCTAAAAAAGAACTAATTAGAAAGACACCTTATGGTTCTTTACGTTACGACTTATAACACACAATAAGTGTGTCATAGTTTATAAAGTTAATGGAAATGAAAAGTTCTGTTGAATTACGTATTTATAAAACATTTTGACGCAAATAAAACACCTCCCAAAACAAAAAATAACATCTCATACATTTAAAAAGAGCAATTCATACCGCGAAAATATCAATTCCATTTAGTTATGCTGCACGCGTGCGCAATACGTAGTTTGCGGAGCCCAGTTAGCTGTTTAGCCGCTCCTATTCATAGCGGCTAGAGCTGGGAAAAACGGTTCCTCGCGAGGAGCATTACTTTCGCGAGCGTTCCACAAAAATTAACGCTCAAAAATATCTTTTGGAACTGGCACTGATACGTTGTTGTTGTCCAACAGAGAATATAGGAAACTCGTTGATCATGTGATCGTGTAGCGTGTGCATTTGTTATAAAACAGCAGCACACAATACCAGGGTTTGTTTTGTGCTTCTTTCATAAAACTACATTGAATTTAATCSCTAGCTTCCTTTTACTCAAACAGCTGTATTTTAATAAAAGTAATGAATACTTTATAGAACTAAACAAATTATGGCTCTTCTTAATAACCAAACATTAAAACGGTACGTAATGATTATATGAAATTCTTAAATCTTCTGTTACGAATATATTAAATAGTAGGCGCAGTCGCTCCTCGTCGCTCCTTACTCCTGACATTGCACTCATGTAACTACACTTGAAGGGAACGTGGAACGATTGAACTACATAATTGGAATTTCCAACGAGTTGGTTTCATAGAACGCGGTTCCATTTTGCTTAGTTACTGCATAGATCACGTGCTCGTTCCACACGGACCGGTTAACGAGTTACACGCACCATCGAGGTGTCTGGAGTCGGTTGTTTACATTTTCAAGTGAAGCAAAAAAAAGTCACAATCTAAGGTGAAATTGGAGGAAAACAGAAACGTACAACTGACCAGAGGAGCGAGCTGTTTAAGGACAAGTCGTATAAAAAATTAATCCAGGCAATGGTACGGATGTGTCAAGTATGCAAAAAGGTGGGCTCTAAGGAGAAAACCGTATCATTTCACCCTTAAGCATTGTTTAGGTTATGTTTATATTTGTTGGCCGTCATAGCCATTTAATAATATGTCAATGACACGCACAACGCTGCAAGCTCCCGAACATTGACGAAGATCGTTCCAAAAGTAACTGGTTATTTTATTGAGCGGTAAGGCGACGGAGCGCTTACGTAAAATACCGTTCCGAAATAACGTTCCAGTGACWACGACACAGCTCTAATAGCGGCAACACTGCAAACGTACAAACCGGCGAACCGATCATTATTCATGTCAACATTTCATCACTTCTTCGTTACCACCACAAATGACAGACTTTATAGATTGGCAACTCTTACAACCAGCTTTGAATTTACTATTACTATTATTATCATATACTTTAGTTAGTGTACGCATCACCTAAGCGCTGATGTCGCTCCAAAGTATTTCGTCAAGCCGTAAGATGGCGCTCTAACTGTTGTTCAACCGGGGATTCTATTAAAATATTACTAATTCTATTTTTTGTGCCGAGGGTTAATTATTATTGTTATATTTCAATAAGTAAGCAGTGACTAACACATTATATTTTAATTTGCTGTCACTGTTTACATATTAAAATATAACAAAAACAATTAACACACAAGCAAAATAACACAACTGCAAATTTTATTCATTAAGGTGGTGTGATTTGCAAATAAAATATATTATCACTGTATCATATTTATTATAAACATAGATGCACATGAACATTATTTAATAAATACATAAGTATAATAAAGTTGAGAAATGGATCAGTATATTAGACACTTCCAAATTTAGTACAAACATAAGAGTGCTTAAAATGCAAACATGAGGAAGTGTCTTACATAGTATTAAAGATGCAAAAATTACCTGTTTTAAACTTGGGTGTCACTGGCGATGATAATTTCTGCCTTTTAGAACTTGGCTCTTCACGAAGATCTGTAGGAGAACGAGAAGGTATTACTGCTGCTGTAAAAATAAAACAAATTAGTCCAGAGAGGTCAACATGATACTCTTATTAAAAGAATATGGTGATAAATAGTGAAATCCTTATGAGTATATAAATACATATAAACAAGGGTGAAACTGACTAGCTAAATGATCACAGCGATGGCACTTTTGAAAATTATAATTAACAATATATATTATATAATACATGTTAATATTTTACATTACCTGCTTGTTCTGAAGCAAATGGTGAATCGGGAATGGGTCTCATTGGAGAATGTTTCACAGTAAAACCTAAGAGATTACAAAGTACATATTAGCAGCCTATAAATACTACAAATATAATTATAGTAGGTCAAAGAATGTAATGTGCAGTAGGTTAAATAATTTACTTTTTTATACCTATTTGTTTTGAAGTCTAAGGCATATCAAGAATAGTTCATGATGTTCCCGGTGCAGTCTCTTTGATATCGATATCTAGAAGCAAATATTATTCCTGCATTTGTAAAATATATATATATATATAGCTGTAATACCTTCTGATGTTTCTAGTGCACGTGGCTCCTTAACAATAAAATCTAGAAAATAATTTGTTTATTGATTTGTAAAATAAATATAAACAAAAGTATGTAGGTACCTTCTGCTTTCAAATATAGTGATGGTACAGCATCAGCCTTTAAAGTTGATCTATTCCTGTTGTCAAAGAACTTGGAATCAGGAGCAAAATGTATATCACAAACACGTTTGTTGCTGCGTTTGTCAAAGGGAAAATCCAAGTCCAAAATACTGCACCAAGTTTGAAATCTCTAAAACATACAAGAAATTACGTAAATAGGAATGTTTTTTTTAAATGCCAGTTACGATATCGTAAAATATGCTTGGTTAAATGCATTATGCATTGCAACTGACTTACTKTAGGATCCTTAGGAAACACATGCAGTTTGATTGCGCCTCTCCGTGTTTTGCAACATTTTACCGCACACGACATTATTCAGACCGCACTAATAAAGAAACACAAATACCTGTTTACTTTCTGAACTAAATAATAGTCAATATATCTTAACACCACACAAAATAACACAAGCAAACGACAATTCAGATTCGAATTGATTCAAATCTAGAATTCAAATGCGACAGTCTGTTATTTTGTGCTCTGCATTACCGAAGGAAACGACAATGCGCATGTCACAAACGATCAAAGGAACAGCGTTGACAACTTTATTAAACATAAATACCGTAAAAGCCTTTCAAATTACCATTTAATGGTTTGTGGTTCAGAGAAAGGTAAATTAGGGTTTCTGTCGGGGCTTTAGCATTTCTTGGAACTTCCCTTAAACGGTTCCACTGGCACCTAATTGCACCAATAGCCTCAGTGGCCATAAATAAGAGATAACCCGTCCTAAATACCCTATTGTAACTCATCATTTACTTAGGTCTACTGTCCTACCGTTGATTGCAAACAATCTTTATTGTTGGCTCACGGCTCAACCCTCACTTATTTGAGGAGAATGGAAAGAGAAAGCAGATAGCATATAATTACAAATGTATGACTGTGACTAGGAAAGCAGTGATGTGTTTATATTCGCCAAAACTCTTAAAATTACTCTACTTTTAAGTACAATCTTATAAGTATATTCTGTTGGACCGCATTACGTATTGGTAGCATAATTACCTTACGGTAATTACAGTACCCTTGGCAACACAGGAAATTAAACGAAGTTTTGTCCCTTGTCCTTGTCATTATCGCGCGCATATAGCGCCACAGGTGATGCGGGCATGTACTTCAGTGGTGTTTGTCTTTGCTGTGGTTTGAAGCTAAAATAAGTTCGATGGCAAAGTAGAGAGTTGCCACCCCCTGGTTACCACGTTACCGCAATAACAGTTTATCGCAGTGCTGTGCTGTTGTTGAGAAGCTTTGTTATTGTTTATTCCTGAATCCTGACGTGTTTTTGTATTAATTATTGTTTAGTGGCATGTTGAGTATTTTGTAAATCATATCTTATGTAAGAGTCGTATCTAGTATCTACTACTTCAGACCGTGGCGTGGATCTGGCAATTTATTGCAACTTGTTAGTATTCATAKTTAACACTAAACGTAATTACTTGATTTATTCATGTCTTGCTTTGCTTTTGTAGCGGTTGAGGACGTGCTGAAAATGTTCACAAAGTAAATGTGGTATGGAACTGCTAGTTACTTAATAAGCTTTGTAACAGTACTTGCTGATGGTAAGTATTGCTTATTGCATTTGCATGATGCAGTTCTTTAATAATAGTTTGTTACAGGTATGAATGAAACCAAATTATCCATGTGGATACAAGACAGATATTCATATTAGGTAAGTTCAGATGCGTACACATTATCTTTTAGTTTAATAGGTATTTAATAGTATTAACTGCGTGTGAGCAGATATTTGCATACACTTTATAAGAGCCGGTTCGATTACATCATACCCTATTGAAAAACAAGTTCAATTGATTTTTGAACATTATCATGTAATCGTATAACAGATAGCTGTCATCTGTCTTGGTGATTCAGTCAGATCTTTATGACTTTTGTTTTTAAGCTTGTTCATACTAAACTCGTATGTTATCGGCTGTCATTGACGTGATGTTATATTCGAGATGTAGGTGAGAAACGTGAGTATAGTTAAGCCAGCGAATGTTGCTACATGGCACTTTCTCATGATACATAACAACATGCACACAATTATGCTATCTTCTAAGCACATTTGGGTTCCGTTGCACAAAGTGTGGTTAACCAGACCCCCTGGTTAACACGCGGTTAACCAGCCGTTGCCATAGGCTGCACCAATGAAGAACCCTTAAAAAGAACCGTTTCCATGACAACTGGCCCTTGACCGCGTGTTAACCAGGGGGTCTGGTTAACCACGCTTTGTGCAACGGGGCCTTAGCGATTTCTAGAATTGGCTGGGAACATTTCTATGGAGACCAATCAGGGCGATTCTAATTTGCAGGTTGGCAGCTCAGCTGTAGGTTAGCAGGTTACATTGTAAAATCTCTGCAGGTTGACCAAAATTTCTGCAGGTCAGAGTGTATTCTAATCATACATCATAAACTTTAACACTACATTACAGATTAACACCCTCTACCCCCACTCCGAACAATTTTAGTTGCAGGTTCACGTTGTAATGTAGAATCTTTGCAGGTTGACTAAAATTCCTGCAGGTCAGAATGCATTCTAATCATACATCATAATTTAACAACTTACACCTAATAAAAGATAATTTTGTTTCTCCCAATCCCAAAAATTTCTTTTTCCACTACTACTAATAATAATAATTAAGGTAGTCAAAAGATGACAAATAATATATGTTCGCACAGCGTGGTATGTTCTGTGGATACTGGAAACTGTATAATAACAAAACAGTCGAAAATCAACACTAGAAATTTCAGTTTTTTCGAATTACTAGTTAGTAACTCCTGCAGAAAACTGAATCAACAGAAAGAGAATTAGGATGTATATTTAATGACTTATAAGTAATAGCCATTTTTATATTTAGCCCAGTTGAAGACACCATACCCTTATAATTATTAAGAAGAAAATTGTTAAACTGCACTTTGTTAGATCTACTCTATGATCTTAAACTAGAATAAAAAATTCTATAATATACAAGATCCCCCATTAAAAAAACAAAAAACATAGTGAGGTGTTGGCCTAAATTATGTACACTTTATCTGAATAGAGAAGAACACAGGGCATCATCAATGACGTCATGCGCACAAACCATTTTTAGCACGCGACACTAACCGTTGCCAACGATACCATTCAGTGGCGTGCTCGCATTCGTCTAATTCAACGTTCGCGTTTTATTTGGAGTAGACGGTCAAAGTGCGTGTTTTTATTAGTGCGTTTCGTATTTACTGTTTATACAGCATGGTTTCTTTATTATTAGTGTTTTGTCGGCGTAATATATCCTTCTATTTTGCTGTGTGCTGCGTATTGTACTGCAACCTATTAACTGACCCCTATTAACGAAGGCGACACTGGTTATGACATGTAAATCGTGCATGCAAATGATGACCCTCCTGTATTCTTTTCTAATCAGATGGAGTGTAAATGATTTTATTTGGTGGAGTTTGTGACTAAGAGTTTTTTTATATCTAAACTTTTTTTCCCTTCTTGAACAATGAATAAGTTTTCACACTTTACTGTGCTATTGGCAGATTTTGTATATTTCAATAAGCTTTTGTTTGCCACCTCTTTTGCCTGAACATTCTATAGGCTAACAATACTCATTAGCAATTTGGGATATTGGCAGATATGAAGGGTCAATAACAGATAATGTAGGGCACACTTCATTAAAAATTTGTCTGCTGGGATTGCACCTTAACATTCAGACTCAAAAATACCTTATTTGTAAAAACATGTCATCCTCTGTTCGTTGTATCTCATCCATGTTTTCTGCTCTTAGAATAACACTGCTGTGATGTCGAAGTGGTGCTTTGTTCTGTATACACAGATTGTGAATTTCTTCCCGAAACTAACCAATTGGAAATTTCAAGGCGGTGAGAGATTATTTGCACCACCTACTCCATTAATGTTCTGTCCTGTAAGTCTATCATCTTACTTCTTAAAACATTTTATACTACAAGTCGCTTTCTGGCAAGGTCACTATCTAACCGTCATTTTGTGAACAACAAAAAACCCCTCTATAATGAATGGTTTCCTGATGGTTTTAAAAGATGGTGAATATTGACTCTAATATAAAAGTTGCTTGCTTTATTAAATAGTCCGGTCAATTTAGACAAGCATGGGTACAAAAATTTGCATAGAGCTAAAAATTGTTATTAATGTTCGGAACACCATCAAGAAAGATGCTGAAAAGTCCCCATCGATCGTGTACTTGGATAATTTTTTATTCAAAATGGGTTTTTCGTGTTTTTTAACAAAACTTAGTTTTATCATAAAATTAGGTCAGACAAAAATTGTAGGTCATGAAATTATCTATAAAAAAATCTCAATACTTTTTCCTAAGAACCACCGTTTCTGAGATATGACGATTCTAAAAGTTGAATATGTATAATATACACACGTTTCCACGCTATCTGTGAGGTAGTGTACTTAGCGTGTTTTTAAAGCTATTGAATAATAAAAAATAATAGTATTGGGCATGATGAAAGTGGTGTAAAATAAAAAAAAAAACGGGAAAATTATTCATCAGATTCATAATCATCTAATAYTTCCTCTTCTTATTCTTCTTGTTCTTCCTGCTGGGTGYAAGTAAATTGCCTCAATAGTGATGCATCACATGTCTCCTCGTTGGTGTCATACTAATTTTCTGCTGTTGGTGATTCAACATTGGAGCACAACTGACCTTGATAATTAGCACATGCAAGAGAACAAAACAGTCCAACTGTTTTGCAGCCGCATTTAGCACTACTTCCCTTTTTACAGTTGCAAAAAACGTTGAATGTTTCTTCACCACACAACGTGGTGTTATAAATATCCTCCATCAATGATGTTTGTCACGTTAATATTGTTAATATGAATATTTAATGTTTGGAAATAATCGTAAATGGCTGACTTTTCTGTTTTACGCATTTCAATGTCATCAAATAGTGACAAAGGGTAGGGAGCCAAAACATATTCGAAATATTTTTCAATTTCATCTTCAAATGCTGTGGTAATACTCATGCATTGAAATAAAATGAAAGCTAAAAGAGGGACTACTTTTCCAGCGCCTTTATTTTAGACATAGAGGCAAGTCTAACTTCACGACCTTTGTAACAATTAATTTTATTATCATTAATGGCACCACTCGCAATACATATAATTTTGTCAACCTCCAGAAAAGTATCATTCGTTGAAAACCACTCTAGAAGATTTCCTATGTCTTTATCATCTTTCTTTTCTCGTGAATCACTTGCATCTATATGCTGCTCGGTTATATCCATTCTACTAAGAGCCGTTTGCCACTATACTTATTTAAGTACTGAAATAAGTTCTTAAAATTATTATACTGAAACATAGGGGTTTGTTCTCAGTTTGTCATTACAAATCCTTTTCAGTAAGTATTTCAATACGTGCGCGTGCGCCCTTTTGTAGTTCTAATCATGATTTTCTCCACGTAAAGCTAATCTAACCGTAATCTATTAAATTCCGTCTTTATACAACAGCAAACGCAATGTAAGTTCTATTCTACTGCTAGAGAAAAGTAGACCTTAGATGTAACCCACTCATAAACAATTACTTTTACTGTTGTTTGTGTTTGTGGTCACCCTGAGTTACCACAATTTGTAGTTAAAAGTAAAAAAATGCCTGTTGACTGAAAAAAATTAAATGCATCAGCGTTGATACTAACAATATGATATTGCAAGGAGAATGAGTGTTCATGGCTTCTTAAATGTGCTGAAAGAAGAGCTGCTAATAGAAGATCCAGCAGCATATAAAAATTTTCTTCAAATGAGCAATGCTTCATTTGAAAAATTGTTTAAACTTGTCCATAACAAAACAGGGAAACAAGGTACACAATTCCGTGAAAGCATTCCTTCCGCTTCATTTACAAAAGCATGACAACACTTCACATTCCCGGGGTTGTCAAAAGTTTATTCAGACCGATATACATATTTTAAGAGGCCTAAAACTGCATTTCATGTTGATGTATTAATTAGCTGGTAGTAGGTAGTCAGCCCAAAATAACAGATAGTCTCTATTTAAAAGTTTATTTCATCGATATCAGTACAAAAGCTACCTAATCTCACAACCCTGCTTATAGCATAGGTTCGAAAAGTAGGTTTTATTAACGCTTTGTTTATAAATGATAAAACAGGTTAGTGCGCATCGATCTGCGCAGTTTTAATACGAAGTCTGGAAATTCAGTACAAGAAAATAGAATGTGGGCTAATTTCTTGTATTGAAACGGCGCGCACATCCAGTTTCCGTATAATAATTTTAAGAACTAATTTCAATACTTAAATAAGTATAGTGGCAAACGGCTCTAACATTAGTGAGATCTTAAAATCTTTCACAAACTGAATTCATTCCAGGCATACTATAAACCCATTTGCTTATGACACAGACTTTCATATTTCTTCCTTGAGCAGTACCTCCATCTGTCGTCATAGCTTTCATCAATGACTGCTCAATCATCAGTTCCACAACTTATTTTGTCTGAACGCCTAACAGTGAAAAATCCTTCTGTAAACTTTTTGTAAACACTAGGATTTATCAAGTTCTGTAATTGTAACATATCTTGCAAATATAGGTGTGCAGATTTAGCATAAGGGAAATGTCCTGACGCATGAAAATAAGGACACATTTCTTTAACGTAATTTTAGAGAGCTTTCCAATCCTTCATACGCTCAGCTCTTAAAAACTCTTTTGAAATTGATGCCATATTAAAATATTGTACACATAGTTTGGCAGTATTCCTGGGTTTTCATATTCTTTTAGTTTTTGATTAAATTTATTAAGTACTGAGACATTTTTTAATACATAATTATATGATCTACAATTTTTATCTGACCTAATCTTAAATTAAAACTTACCGTTTTACTGAAAAACGCGGAAAACCCATTTTCAGACTTTTGTCCTTGAATAAAATTTACCAGGTACGGCATCGATGGGGACTTTTCAGCATTTATTTATAATGGTGTTCCAAACTTTCATACCAATTTTTAGCTCTATGCGAATTTTTGTAGCTCCACTACTATTTTTAGCGCTAATTTGACCGGACTATAAAACAATGTTCTAAATGGCTGCAATATTTCTGCTAAACCACAATTTTACATTAGTCTTCCAAAAACTATGGCAACTACAATAAAATTTGCCTTTATAGTACACTAAAATGAGTAAATTCATATTTGCAGTTATTGGTTGTTTAAACTGAAAACAGGTAAAAATAGTCTGGTTTATCTTACTTCGGCTTGATTTTTGTTCATTTTCTTTTCATTGTCATTTCTTTTGCTGAGTTAAACCTCATTAAGCGCAAGCGCAGATAATCTGTCGATTTCCTTGAGATTTCAAGACTTCCTCTTAGAGATATGGCAAATGCAATATTATAAGAGGTCCACTGTATGTTTACTTTCCCACCGGTAAATAGTTTTTTTTTTTAATTTGAACTAGAGCGAAAGCATTTCAAATTGCTACTTCTGTATGTCTCCTTTTTTGTGCCATGTTGCCTACATTCTGATGCAATCTAGCATTTCCCTGCAACTCGTTTTCTTAAAATTACAAACTCACCATAGAGTATTTCTGCTGCTGTTTTTTTGCTCATTCTTTTGTGTCACTTGGAATAATATACTAGTTTTTTTTTAATTTAACTAATATAAACTGTACTTCAATCAAGCCTTCAGATTAATATTGCACCCTCTGGTCTAAGTCACTAAGTTGCTTTTTAAGTGGTAAATTATGAGTTGATATTGTGTTGGTTGTGTTTGGTTCCTGAGAAATGAAATAGTTAATATTTTAATGTTCTAAAATAATTGTCTTCAAAATATTTTTTCACTTTTGGTACCATCTTAAAACAATTATAGCTGTAATTCTGCACTCATAGTTTTTAAAATTAACCCTGTCTTTTCATTTCCATGTAACTATTCATTGTTTAGCCAATTCACTGTTATCAGGAAATGAAAAGTACTTTATTTTATTCACTTTAGTTTTCTTAGCTTAATTGTAACATAAAACTGCTGCACCATTGGACATCTTAAAGCGCATTCGTGTGTCATTAACTGAACATATTCCAGTTCTTGTTCAGACATTTTATACATGGTTAAACTCTTCGATACTTACATATGTGTTCATTAGACCTTCACTTGTCAATCTAGCTAGCACGGCATGAGGTATTCGCAGGCGAATATCGACTAAATAAGCAACACAAATAGTACTGAGTAAATACAAAGCCACGTGGCTACATGAAAGTGAGGAAACCATAGTAATACAATCTGGTGGAATAAGTGCTAAGTAGGACTAAAGGGGCAGGTGTTGCTATCATCCTGTTTGCAGTGGTTTCCCCATAAAACACTACTGTATTTTGAAGTGTTTTTGGAAGAGCTGTGTAAGTCCAGTATTGAAAAGTGGTAGAAAAAGGCCAGGATATTTCTGATTTTTATTTTCAAATCTTAGCATTGGGCAAGTGAATGCGTTACTATCCAACATATATACCTAATTCTTGAACTAATAGCTAGGCTATGTTTCAAAGTAGATGCAATTTTACAAAAATCTGGTCTTGTCCAATTATTCCCACCAAGATCTCCATTTTCTCATGCTGTAATTTATGTATTAGTTATAAGGTATGATTTTCTTATAGCTTTAAAGCTGGTTAAGTTTTTTGTTGATTTTGCCAAATGTGTTATCAAATTATGCACTCCATCTTGCATGTTTGCAAGCAAACTCTTGTGTATTCATTTTATTGTCGTGTTTGCTTTTTATATATGCTACATGTTCTTCTCTGAATGATTGCCCTATATGGAATTCTAAAAAAAAACACACACAATAGTTGCTCTATCAGTGATAAATCTTTTGTAATAAATTGCCCCATGCCCACAAAATTTAAATATTTAAAATAATTTACATTCAAGACGTTTATAAAATTAAGCATTTCAAACATGTCCATTAAGTTAGCACAATAATCTTTTATTAGCAATTTGAAAATCATGCCATAATGTGTTTTGATTTGATTGCTAATGAATTATCCAAAAAATCTGTTCTGCTCTGTTTTCTAGTAGAACTTTGATTTCCTTATTGATTATATCTAATATAGGTGTTACAAACTATCTCTCTGTTATTTTAATGCAATAATAATGTAGTTGTGATTTATAAAACTGTTCAAGAAGGAAATAGGTATTTACTTTTCAAGAGTAAACACATTCTGGTTGACTCGCCTTGCTCTTTGAGTCTGAGTCATTCATTAACATGCCTAGCAGAGTCCGTTATAACAGTTTCTTTCAGAAAATACCATTTAATTACAAGTGTTTATTATTAAATAAAAATTTGTTTTTAAATAGACATGTATAATCAAATACCAACCATTTGAGAACCGCTTAACCGATTTGTCTCATTTTTTTTCCAAAATGTTCATAACAGTCCGGATAAGGTTTTTATGAATAGGAAAAGGAAAAGGTTACCGGAATATTGCAAAATTCGGAAAAAACTAAATATACTGCCTTTTTTTAATGATATTTTTATACAAGGTATGAACTCACCTTCATAACTCACAATTAACGTAGTCTTTATGATTCTGGGACAGTTTTCAGCAAAAGAGAATTCAGAATTTATGCAAAGGCAAAAAAATCCTAAGTTTTTGTTTCCGTTCTCGATCATAACTGATGATAGGAGTGGCATATTTGGTTGATTCATTGTTTTGTTTTGTACATTACACTCCCGGATAAATCCCAGAAAAAAAAGAAAATTTTAGAAAACTGTAAATCTTTTCAAGTAAAATGAATAATTCGCTGTTTTTTTATAGTTAAATTAACATTAAAATTCAGCAATAGAAATTAAATGTTTTTCTTGTCTGGATTTTTTATAAACTTGACTTCTAAGCCATGGCATAATATATAGGTTTCTCTGCAATTTTTTGAATAACAGATTTATTTTAATAAAATAATTAATCTGCAGAAATTAATTAGCAACAAATTCTGAGATAGATACATTTTTTTGCATACTGTGTAGAAGCAGGTCCTCTTTTTCCTTTATTTCATATTGGTTTGAAGACTTCCTTGGTTGTTGTCGATGAGATGTTGTTTTCCAGGCTGGTTCCCACGTTGGTTATTTGACCATGACATTTCGACACTCATGTCGGTGTGTTCCTCAGAAGTAGCTCTGAAACTGAAGTGTCCTAGTCCTCTTGGGTATGTATACTCGTCCGGTTCACTATGATGTGCAGATTCTTCTGGATTTCGATGGCTTCCTTGTACAGTCTCGGCCAGAATCTCGCTTCCCTTGACAGCATTCGTGCTTCCTCGAATTTGATGATGTGGCCAGTCTGCATTCGATGTTCTGCTACAGCCGACTTATCACCTTGCCGGTCTCTGGTGTCCTTCACGTGCTACTTGATTCTCGTGCTGATGTGCCTTCCGGTTTGGCCAGTGTAAACCTTTCCACAGCTGCACGGGATGCTATACACACCTTGTGTTTGTAGCTCCTCAGTCATCGAACGATATTTCAGAAAGGCGTTAGCTATCTTTCCCGGGACAGTGAAGATGGTGTTTATATGATGTCTTCTCAGCAGCCGTCCAATCTTATCTGTACATCCATTGATGTAGGGCAGGTATGCTGCAGCGATGTGCTCTTCTGGTTCCTTCTTCCGTGGTTGCTTGTTGATAGCCTTCTCAATCTGTGCCTTAGGATATCCGTTCTTCAGTAGTGCTCTGCGTAGATGTTCTAATTCCTCTTCTTAAGTGTTGTGTTTGTAGCTGGGAAGTAATCAGTTACTTTTAATTAACATAATTGAGTACATTTTTGATGTAATTTTAATTATAATGGATTACATTTACTATAAATGTAATTGTAATTGATTACAAAAATCGTAATCGATTACATTTTAGACTCATAGTAATTGTAATCGTAATCGAAATGTAATTGTAATTGTAAAGTAATCGTCTTACTTCTTGATCAGTGTTTTCCCTTTAAATCTAGCTTAATCATTTGTGATTTAACCACAAGTTTCTGGATTTAGCCGGCAGAATGCGGTTTGGTCTGTTCGCGGAATTTCTAGCTAGTATGGTATGACTTTAGTTTAAAATCTATCTATATTATATAATATAAATCAATTATTACTCAATGTTTGGTTTAACTAGGGCACTTTATTAGTGTAAAGTACTTAGTTCATATAATACAAAAAAGAAAAGCGTCAGAGCTAAGTAGTTCAGAGCACAACTAAACATTAGTTAATTTGTTTTCTGGTGCATCTAGAATTACAGTGTACGTAGGCAGGTAGAGGTGTAAACATATCTATGGCGAAATATCATTACTTAAACTACACATACAAGTAATTGCAATGTAATTGTAATCATAATCAATTTAAAAAATGAGGATAAGTAATTGTAATCGATTTCAAAAATGATGGCAAGTAATTGTAATCGATTACAAAGGTTATGGCAAGCATTCGTAACCGATTACTTTTAAGCTGTAATCGTCCCAGCTCTGGTTGTGTTGATGTCATTGTGGGATTTTCTAGAACTGATTATAATGTCTGTTAACCAGGCTGGGCAAAATAACCGATAAATGAGAAGAAGTAGGTTATTGTTTTGTGAAATAACCAAACTATTGAAAAATAATCAAAACAGTTGATTCTTGGATGACTCGAGTTACATGTTTTTAGATTAAGTGATTGGTTCAAAAGTTAAACAATTGATTAAGTATAGAAAACCAATTTTTAATTGTTTACAGGTTATATGTGGTTAATTCTAGGACGGTAGTATTTGAATTCTTCACAATTTAATCAATTATTGATTATTGTAATTCTATATTGATTACTCGATAAACATATTTGGTTTCTTAAAAAGTCATTTGAAATATAAAATACTCCATAATCTTTAAATGCATGTCTATGCTGTGCTGTCTACACCTCAACCAACTGCAGATAGATCTATTGCGCTGTCATTACAGCTCATCAGTGCAGTTTAGGTCTAGTGTAGACAGCACGGCATAGAACTGGTTTTGCTTATATACCAAAGCAATGATCACTTCCTTTAGGAAGTAGTACCTGTTAGGCAGCTAGGTGGCTTTGTCATCATGTCAGTGTAATGCTGACAGATGGCATTGCCATCCTAAATTCTTACTCCATAATCTTATCATTGTTCATAAATCTTGGGAACTTTCGTCATTCATATTTGTATGAAGGTTTCCAAGTTTGAAATGACATTTTCAGATTGGCTGTGTATAATACTCATAATTATACATAAATGAAGTTATAAAGATAGATTATGTAAATTGCAGCATTTTCACTGAAATGTAGTGTTTGATTTTGAAAAGATTGACTCAAGAAACAACACTGTGCTTTATAGACAAATAATAATAGATGGGTTAACAAAATACGTAGATAAATATATTAATAAAATGTAAATTATTGCTATATGGTAAAAAATCTAATGAATTTCATTACTTCAGGATTTAAATATATATCTGATATATCCTACTTGTGACACTAATACCATATGTTTTGCTTTCAGATAACACTGCAATGAGAAGCCTGTCCAACCATCAGCACAAAAAATGCATCGTGGGCAAGCATTACAATATTCTGGATGACTCAGCACACATCTAGTGCAGATTTTCTGTTTGAGTCAATATTGTTTGTTCATTCATCAAAAGGATTGTTGTTCTTCTTTAACTAACTTACTCTAAAAGTATTTTGTTCGTCCAGCCTTGCATCTTTCATTGCATTATTATTCCATTTTGATAGTGAAAGTAACCTTGTACTGGTGCAAGATCTGTTTTATGCATATTGTTCATTCATGCTAGTTTGCTATAGAACGTTTGTTTCTCGTTTCTTACTTGGGTTTGGATTCTTTTTTATTAATTTGTAGGTAAACAGATCTTTGTGAATTTCTTTCACCATTGCTTACTCGTAATGGTAGTTTTTAAAGGTGTAATCTCAAACAACCAGTGTAAATGTGCAGTACCTGTTGATAGTATATTTTTTTGTTTGAACATGAATCAATATTTTAAGCATACTATTTTGGTACAACCATCCATCATTTTAAGTATATACTGGTCACTATATATAAATAAATCTTTCAGTATGTACCACTTTTTGATAATGTTGTGGTCATTAAAAGCTTACCTTCCCCATCTGGTAGTGGTATGTAAGCAATTTTTTTCTTTTCGGACACTGATGCAAGCCATACTAACGGTTTACGTTCTTCATCAGTCAAGGTATCATACTATAAAGGTGATTTCCAACAAACACACTGGGTATTTAGCAAAAACAAAAGCCAGGAAGGCATTAACCCCATCCATTAGATAATATCTTTGATACATTTTATTATAGCATCACACCAGCGTTTGAAGCTGCTTATATGGTTGATCTAGAACAAGATTGCTATAAACAGAGTTAGTTCACCTCAACAGTTTCCTATTTAGGGTAGCTGTTTAAAAAGTCCAAAGTTTATGGGTAAATGGAGTATATTATTTTCTGGTTATACTGACACTCTGTTTTCAATAATTAACAGAAATACTTTCAGTATTTTAGGGATGCCATTCATCAGCTTTTTTTCCTGAATCATTTTAGCTATCTCCTAAAATGCAAATTCAGTAATAAAGTGCTGTCTGGAAGCAATGGGCTTTGGGTCTAAATATCTAAGTAAACTGCATCCATTTTCTAATATTATTTGAGGTGGTTCTGCTTGCTTTAAAACACTAACCACCATCATACAATATTTTCAGTATTTCAAGGATGGCATTAGTCAGCTTTTTGATTGAACTTGCATTTGTAAGAGATAATGCTTGGTACATATTTTGCTTGACATGAAAAAGAGTGGTTTCAATACTTTGTTTCTACAGTGGCGAGACCATTCGATAAGGCTTTTGTGTCATTTTTGTCTTTAAATATGATTAATGTGGGCATTCAAATTTGCCTGCAGATTGTACTCTACAAGTTGTTTTTTCATGCTGTCTCTAAGCAATGGGTTTTGGGGCTAAATATCTAAGTAAACTGCTACGATTTGCTAATATTTTCTAATATTAATTGAGGTGGTTCTTCTTGCTTTAAAACACTAGATACCGTCATACAATACAAAGTATTTCAAGGATGGCATTAGTCCGCTTTTTGACTGAACCTGCACATTTAGGAGATAGTGCTTCGTACATATTTTGCTTGACACAAAAAAGAGTGGTTTCAATACTTTGTTTCTACAGTGCCGAGACCATTCGATAAGGCTTTTGTGTCATTTTTGTCTTTAAATATGATTACTGTGGGCATTTAAATTTGCCTGCAGATTGTACTCTACAAGTTGTTCTTTCATGCTGTGTCTAAGCAATGGGTTTTGGGGCTAAATATCTAAGTAAACTGCTACGATTTGCTAATATTTTCTAATATTAATTGAGGTGGTTCTTCTTGTTTTAAAACACTAGCTACCGTCATACAATACAAAGTATTTCAAGGATGGCATTAGTCAGATTTTTGACTGAACCTGCACATTTAGGAGATAGTGCTTCGTACATATTTTGCTTGACACAAAAAAGAGTGGTTTCAATACTTTGTTTCTACAGTGGCGAGACCATTCGATAAGCTTATGTGTCATTTTTGTCTTTAAATATGATTAACGTGGGCATTCAAATTTGCATGCAGATTGTACTCTACAAGTTGTTTTTTCATGCTGTCTCTAAGCATTGGGTTTTGGGGCTAAATATCTAAGTAAACTGCTACGATTTGCTAATATTTTCTAATATTAATTGAGGTGGTTCTTCTTGCTTTAAAACACTAGCTACCGTCATACAATACAAGGTATTTCAAGAATGGCATTAGTCCGCTTTTTGACTGTACCTGCACATTTAGGAGATAGTGCTTCGTGCATATTTTGCTTGACACAAAAAAGAGTGGTTTCAATACTTTGTTTCTACAGTGGCGAGACCATTCGATAAGGCTTTTGTGTCATTTTTGTCTTTAAATATGATTAATGTGGGCATTCAAATTTGCCTGCAGATTGTACTCTACAAGTTGTTTTTTCATGCTGTCTCTAAGCAATGGGTTTTGGGGCTAAATATCTAAGTAAACTGCTATGATTTGCTAATATTTTCTAATATTAATTGAGGTGGTTCTTCTTGCTTTAAAACACTAGCTACTGTCATACAATACAAAGTATTTCAAGCATGGCATAAGTCCGCTTTTTGACTGAACCTGCACATTTAGGAGATAGTGCTTCGTACATATTTTGCTTGACACAAAAAAGAGTGGTTTCAATACTTTGTTTCTACAGTGGCGATACCATTCGACAAGGCTTTTGTGTCATTTTTGTCTTTAAATATGATTAATGTGGGCATTCAAATTTGCCTGCAGATTGTACTCTACAAGTTGTTTTTTCATGCTGTCTCTAAGCAATGGGTTTTGGGGCTAAATATCTAAGTAAACTGCTACGATTTGCTAATATTTTCTAATATTAATTGAGGTGGTTCTTCTTGCTTTAAAACACTAGCTACCGTCATACAATACAAGGTATTTCAAGGATGGCATTAGTCCGCTTTTTGACTGTACCTGCACATTTAGGAGATAGTGCTTCGTGCATATTTTGCTTGACACAAAAAAGAGTGGTTTCAATACTTTGTTTCTACAGTGGCGAGACCATTCGATAAGGCTTTTGTGTCATTTTTGTCTTTAAATATGATTAATGTGGGCATTCAAATTTGCCTGCAGATTGTACTCTACAAGTTTTTTTTTCATGCTGTCTCTAAGCAATGGGTTTTGGGGCTAAATATCTAAGTAAACTGCTACGATTTGCTAATATTTTCGAATATTAATTGAGGTGGTTCTTCTTGCTTTAAAACACTAGCTACCGTTATACAGTACAAAGTATTTCAAGGATGGCATTAGTCAGCTTTTTGACTGAACCTGCACATTTAGGAGATAAGTGCTTCGTACATATTTTGCTTGACACAAAAAAGAGTGGTTTCAATACTTTGTTTCTACAGTGGCGAGACCATTCGATAAGGCTTTTGTGTCATTTTTGTCTTTAAATATGATTAATGTGGGCATTCAAATTTGCCTGCAGATTGTACTCTACAAGTTGTTTTTTCATGCTGTCTCTAAGCAATGGGTTTTGGGGCTAAATATCTAAGTAAACTGCTATGATTTGCTAATGTTTTCTAATATTAATTGAGGTGGTTCTTCTTGCTTTAAAACACTAGCAACCGTCATACAATACAAAGTATTTCAAGCATGGCATAAGTCCGCTTTTTGACTGAACCTGCACATTTAGGAGATAGTGCTTCGTGCATATTTTGCTTGACACAAAAAAGAGTGGTTTCAATACTTTGTTTCTACAGTGGCGATACCATTCGACAAGGCTTTTGTCTCATTTTTGTCTTTAAATATGATTAATGTGGGTATTCAAATTTGCCTGCAGATTGTACTCTACAAGTTGTTTTTTCATGCTGTCTCTAAGCAATGGGTTTTGGGGCTAAATATCTAAGTAAACTGCTACGATTTGCTAATATTTTCTAATATTAATTGAGGTGGTTCTTCTTGCTTTAAAACACTAGCTACCGTCATACAGTACAAAGTATTTCAAGGATGGCATTAGTCAGCTTTTGACTGAACCTGCACATTTAGGAGATAGTGCTTCGTATATATTTTGCTTGACACAAAAAAGAGTGGTTTCAATACTTTGTTTCTACAGTGGCGAGACCATTCGATAAGGCTTTTGTGTCATTTTTGTCTTTAAATATGATTAATGTGGGCATTCAAATTTGCCTGCAGATTGTACTCTACAAGTTGTTTTTTCATGCTGTCTCTAAGCAATGGGTTTTGGGGCTAAATATCTAAGTAAACTGCTACGATTTGCTAATATTTTCTAATATTAATTGAGGTGGTTCTTCTTGCTTTAAAACACTAGCTACCGTCATACAATACAAAGTATTTCAAGGATGGCATTAGTCAGCTTTTTGACTGAACCTGCACATTTAGGAGATAGTGCTTCGTACATATTTTGCTGGACACAAAAAAGAGTGGTTTGAATATTTTGTTTCTACAGTGGCGAGACCATTCGATAAGGCTTTTGTGTCATTTTTGTCTTTAAATATGATTAATGTGGGCATTCAAATTTGCCTGCAGATTGTACTCTACAAGTTGTTTTTTCATGCTGTCTCTAAGCAATGGGTTTTGGGGCTAAATATCTAAGTAAACTGCTACGATTTGCTAATATTTTCTAATATTAATTAATATATAATATACATAATATAATATTCTTGTCGATGACCTTTTTCCATCGTTCTGGCAGCGTAAAAATTCCCCGTTCGTAAAATGTCTGGTCTTTGCTATTAAAAAAATGAATTAGGTGTGATCTGACATCATCCGCGTTGTTAAAAATTTTACCATTTAAAGAGTTTTGCATGGAACGAAACAAATGGTAATCCGAAGGCGCAAGGTCATGGTGGGTGTGACAAAACATCCCATCCCAGTTCCAATAATTTTTGCCAAAAAACCAAAGATGTGTGGGGCCTTGCGTTATCATGATGGAAGACAACACCCTTCCGATTTGATAATACCGGCCGCTTTTCTTCAATTGCATCCTTCAGTTTGTCGAGTTGTTCAACATACACATTTGAATTTATCGTTTGGTTCTGTGGCATGAGTTCAAAATACAAAATTCCTTTGTAATCCCACCAGACTGACAGCATAATCTTTTTTTGGTGAATCTCTGCTTTTGATGCTGTTTGGGCTGGTTGATCTTGCTTCACCCACGATCTCTTGCGAGTAACATTGTTATAAACTATCCACTCTTCGTCGCCAGTAACTAGGTTCTTCAGAAATGGATCACCTTTCATTGCGTTTCAGTAGCGAATCACAGATGCTAATCCGTTGCGTCAAATGAATTTCCTTTAGCTGGTGAGGGATCCATGAATCAAGTTTCTTGACATAACCAAGGGTTTTTAATTTTTTTTCAATGCGTATATGCGACACATTGAGTTTCTCTGCAATGTCTCCTGTTGTGCTGTGACGATCTGAATCGATAATGGCCTTGATATGGGTTTCATCCACTTCGACTGGGCGGCCAGATCGTTGTGCATTTTTCAGTGAAAAATCACCGGAACGAAATCTTTCAAACCAATTTCGACACTGCCTTTCTTTTAAGGCTTGATCTCCATATACGGCACATAACTTCTTTTGTGCTTGCGATGCGTTCTTGCCTTTCCGGAAGTAATACAATAAAATGTGTCGGAAGTGCACGTCCTGTTCTTCCATTTTTAAATTGGGATAAAAACAAAACTAAAGAACTAATCGAAAAAAATTTTACTAATTAAACGTAGAAGTCCATACAGTAAGAAAAAAATGTAGGTTAGATGCTCTGGCCACGTTAACAAATCAAAGGAAAGTGTAGAGTGAATCTATCGACAAAAACGGCAATGACTTAGTTGCCAACCCAATACCTACCCTACTATCTACCTAACGGGGGTGGAGGTAAGATTACAACAAGGCGCAAATCATAACAAGAAATTGGCAAAGTGGGAAAGATTAGAATAATTTGTCTAGGAATTCCGATTCCTGGAATGAATACTTATATTATGGAGTATTATCCCCACAGTTTCGGTGCCATCGCTGCAATTTACCGATTTTAGATTTTACCATTTCTACTTGTATTAATCTCCGCGGCAATTTGCCTACGTCCAGCACGGTAGTGGATAGAGAGGTATCGGGTGTATATGCACAGTGGTCCCAAATGCAAAAAACACGATCGAAACCCCTAGTGGCTAAAATACTGGATTAATCACAATAAGATATTAGATTGTGTGGTAGTGGACATCATACAATATGATGGGGCAACCATTTGTACCTAACATGTACCTTTTCACCCTCTCGTGAAAGGGTGAACTTCGAAAAAATAATAAGTTTTAAAAGTCAAATTTTTTGCGCAATATTATGTAACCACGCGTTTATTTATGCCTTTTAACAATTATAACAATCAGTAAAGAAATTTTTTCTAAAAATTTTGTCAGACGTCACATAGTACGATCTTTCTCATTTTCTTCAGTGTTCTCTGCTTCTTCCAGTTCCTGTTCCTCTTCGTTTGAATCTATTTGGGTTTCGCTGTCATTGCCAGTTTGGGATGTTCGTGGGCATTTATCAATTTCTTCGGCCGCCTAGGGAATTATTAATTGTCTCATTGCGTCAGGAATTTGCTTCAATTTTTTTTGCCACAACTGAAGGCACTCAAAAATGGATCGGTACTTAGTATTAATCTGTGGAACAGATCTTCCTTTACTTTTATAGATTGATTTTTCGCCGGTTTTTCCTAATATCTTTATTTTTAGCTTCTTTGCTTCTTCTGAAAGTTCACCAATTGGAAGAATAGCGTGCTGTGCGATCAAGGGTCCATGGATAAGTAACTTGTGAACGGAATTAGGCATGTAGTACCAACTGTACAGTTGCTCATACTTTTGCGCTGTTTGCAAACAATATTCTTCAAATTTGTTAATATTGATTTCGTATCCACACTGTTGATAGTGCGTAGAATCACAGCAAAACGTGTGATTAAGTCTTCATCGATTCCTACATGTGTTGAAAATAGTAAATAAATATTAACATTTGGTTTATAATACTAATCTGTGATCTGTGAGGATAGGGACGGATTTGCAAAAAACGTCTTGCTGTGTTTCCATCGTTGGTTCCAGAGCCGGCTTTTGGAACATCTACGTTAAGTCCCATTTTTTGCCCAAATTCTTGCAATTTTCGCTTTTTTAATTCTTCTCCTTTGTTACCTACGAATCGGTACAATTTAAAAAGATACACATTGAAAAATCAAATTCTAGCCAGAGGCTATTCAACTCAACTTACTTTCCACACTTTCAGTTCAAGCCTGTAGGCTATATGCAACAGACATTCAAAACAACGAATGTATGCGTGTAAACCAGATAATCCAAACTGCAACTCCACAGGTTCAACCCGTTTTGAATGTAGCGAAACTATATCGTTCATTTGGGATAAAGTCGCATTACAAATGTAACATTTCATACTGGACGTGCGTGAAAGTGTGCTACAAATCTGAAATTGTAAATTAATGTAAATATTAAACTTTACATCGGGCAAAGGATATCCTTACCTAGCCATCGACCGTTGTCAAAGATAAATTAAATGCTATATTACCTAGTGGTGACTGAAATGGTATCAATGTTGCAATTTGACTATTGATTTCGGATTGTTCCGCTCTGGAAGTCTCCTCTGTTTCTTGTATCCACTGAAGCCTTATTGGCTGACAAAATCTTTTTGAAACGGGTTGGAGATTTTCCCACATTATGATAGTGGACATTTTATCCATTAGTCGAAGGGGCACAAGAGTAGTAACAAACAAGCTTTCTTCTGCACGTACAGGAGTAGAATGTTCACGAATTTGTTTATAGGAACTAAACCCGGAATTTCCATCAAATCCCCATTTACAAATTAGTTCCATTTGTCGGAGTTCCTCCGCACTGAAGTTTGTAGAAATGCATCTCAATATGCTTTAACATGCTTTTTCGAGTAAGTTTTGTAGCAGCACTTCGCATTTTTGTTCGGTGATGACAGATCATGCCCGTGTTCTTTTGCACGTTGTCGTAGAACCTGGTACTGCTTTCGTGTTAAATGCAAAGGCACGATCAGTTCCACGCCTTCTTCAGCAGACAAGCTCGAGCGACTTTGGTCTGGACTTTTCCACTTTTTGAGAATTCTGGTTGCTCTTGAAGGAGTTATTGTGGTTGCTTCAGTGAGCAATTTTGCTGCATGCACTTGTCCAGTTTGCCTTAGTTTCATTGTCGTAACAAAAGACAATTCTTGCATCGATTTTTCGCCTTGAAGGGCCTAACCAAAGAGCTTTCTTCGAAATCTTTCGAAGGGCGACCACCTATATATTGGACATGTATAAGAGAACTTTGGAGATAATACTTGATTCTATTCTTACCACTTCTAGAAGAAGATGGGCTAGGATCAAGCGAGAGGGGACTAACAACTATCTTCGTAAACTGTATTTCTTGATTTAGCCAGTTTTCATATTTGGATAAAAACGCACTTTTCCAATTTGCAAAATAGGGCGCAAAAAAGAATATTCCATCATTAGCAGTATGTAATTGTAAGCGCGTAATTGGTACTTCAGCCATAGCTGTAATACAGACGTGCAAAATAATAACAATTGGAAAATTACCTAGAAAGCAACGCGTAACTTACCGATAAAATTTAAGCACAAGTCACAATAAGGTGGCGCAAACACCTTCCAACCCCACTTCCATTGGGGTCCCCAATGGAAGTTGAAAACTAAGTGAAAGCGCCGTGGTTTCTCTACAGTAATCAGCCCCTAGTAATCGTTGCCGAAGGTAGCCGCACGCAATTTTACCTGCCTTGTGTCCTTAGAATTCCTAGTTAGCGTCTAGCAACAATTCCAGGACCTATTGTTGTCTATTACTAAATGTAACTTACATCTAAATCATTAATTTCATGAAAATTACATGCCCCCATTGCGGGATCAAGATTCAATTAGTGGTCAACTGTAATAGTTATGTTTTGACACAAAAACAAAGCTTAAGGTCCGTACTGTTTGGTCGTGCATTGAACACGGCAGCATCAAAAAGCATTCACTTGTTACAATCACACGAAATGCGTGTATTTTTGTCTATGAACAGTAGGCTGGAAAATATACGTTTCTGCCGGCACTTTGGCTGGATATAATTTTTATGCAAATTTTTATATCAAGCCAATTTTTTCTCAAAGGTAACTATGATATCACAGTAACAAAATATGTGAATCTTAGAGTCAAAACAAAAAGTTAAAAATTTGGGTTTCGAACGTATTTTTTTGTATATGGGACCACTGTGCGCTGCCATATAGAGCGGACCCCGTATTTGCATTCCTTACTATGTTGCAGAGCGATCGTGTTCTCAGAAGTAGTAAAGTATATTCGAACGATCATTTCAACCACCAGTCTCTATTACGATTCAGCACACTACCTCTGTACCAGCGTTCTGAAATGAATGACGCCGCTTTTTCGTGCATTACTAAAACAATGTTTACTACGAAAATAGCGATAGGTACGTTACACAAAACAGTTGTGCAGATTTAACAGTTTCTATCATAAAGTTGAATGCTACACTAGTAAAAATAAAAACGCCAACACACGTGACAAATTTTTCTGCAACATTAGAAAAACGGGCTGTTCAAGACAACTAGGAGTGCAGCCTGGATCGGTCAGCGGAAGTAAAACGAGGCCTGGTCTTACCCATGGATGTATAAAAGAGGGGATACCGCATCTCATTGACAGAAAGCGCATTATTGTGAATGCAACATCTAAATAGCGTGAAGTTAGCGCAATAACAAACTTTGTTTTCTTTCCGCGGCATTGGCGTGCCGCAATTTGCATTCTTCAGTATGTTTCGGAAACCTAAAAATAATAGATATGAAAAAATATTGTATGAATATGATTTATTCACACATATAAAACTCACTTTTTTGTTATACACTAGTAAACAATTCATCTTTCAGTAGTAGTGTTGTAAAATATCGGCATAATAAGCAATTTAAATACCGCACGCCTATGAATCTTAACCTTAAATACTACTTGGGTGTTACATACCTGTGAAATGATACATTGGGTTAACGTATATCAATCTTTCTGCACATTTGACACTGCCTAATCATCTTATCACTGCTACCGTTAACAATTATATGGAAATCATTCCCTGCGTCTTGCACATCATAAAACCAAATAAAAACAAACACGCAAACGCCCAAATGGTGTGTGACCGTGAACATGACGCTTAGTCATTGGACATACACAACTGGTCAACTGGAAGATCCAATGTTTTCTACAAATAAACGCTTAGACTGTGATTACATGTTGGCATCAGTTTAGAATGTGAAAAGCTGCATCCCCTCTTTTATACATCCATGGTCTTACCTCTGGAGCAAAACGTCTTCAGTCAGGCAGACCATCGAATCAAGAGTAGTTATGCACTCGGTTAAAGAAGAAGCGCAAACGAAATTTAGGGGAAAATGTTTCTTTGAATCAACCCAATGCTAAATCTCATGGATGCACTTACACACACACGCACATATCTATAATGCTAAAATATAGGTATTACATTATAATTTATTTAAATTCCGAAGTATTGCGCACTTGATTTGATTTTTGGAGTTTAAATATATGGCAACACGAATATTTTTGAAGTTTCAGCGCTCGTTTCTAGAATGAAACGGTAAATAATGATGATTTGGATCAGAGTAAATAGTCATAACAATGCAAGAATAAACGGCGTCATTTCTGAACGCTGGGTATAGAGGAGGTGTGGTGGACAGTAAAGATTGATAGTTGAAATGATGTGCTGGAATCGTCCCATGGGCGTAGCTAGGAGGAGTCTTGGGGGGGTCTAAGCCCCCTCAAAACTTCTCGATAGCTCTCCTAAAAATATTTCTCAAGGTTTAAATAATAATAATTTATTTACGAGGGTGGTTCAAATATATAAAGAAATTTTGCTATAAAAAATTTATTATTAAGTTACAGAGATGACATTTTTTACAGTTTTTCTAGATAGTCTCCGTCACACTTTACACACTTTTGCCACCTCTCCGGAAGCTTTCGGATGCATTTTTCGTAAAAATCTCTCGGCTTGTCACGTAACCATTCGCGCATGAAGGATTCTACCACCGCATTCCTTTCGAATCGCAGTCCGCGAAGTGCCTCTTTCAATGGACCAAATAAATAATAGTCGCATGGCGACAAATCGGGACTATGAGGAGGGCGTTCCAGAGTTTCCCAACCCAATTAGTTCAATGTTTTCATCGTAAGCCGAGCATCATGCGGTCTGGCGTTGTCTTGCAGCAATATCGCATTACGGATTGGAATATCGCGTCGTTTTGATCTATAGGCAGGCTTCACCGTGTTTTTAAGAGGTTACTATAATACTGCTCGTTTACAGTTCGTTGTTCAGCGAGAAAATCATCCGCAATTACTCCTCTCATTTCCCAAAACACGGTACACAAAACCTTCCCCGTTGACCGTGTAACCTTCCCCGCTGATCGTGCAACCTTCCCCGCTGACAGTGTAACCTTCCCCGCTGACAGTGTAACCTTCCCCGCTGACAGTGTAACCTTCTCTTTAACTGGCGCGCCTTCGTCTTTCTTCCTCCACTTCATAGACGCGCGTTTACTCTCCGGAGTATAGTAGTGCGCCCAAGTCTCGTCTGTGGTGAATATTCTGCTCAAAATTCAGAAGTCTTAGCACCCATCTGGCTGAAAGTTTGCGGTAACCGAGCCGTTCATGAATTATTTGCTCAGTACTACCTACGCTGATGCCCAATTTTTCAGCCATATTGCGTACACTACTGCGTCGGTCTTTCAAAATGAGTTTTTCTACAGCGCTGACGTTCTCATCGGTAACACTTGTTTGGGGCGCCGCGCATGTGACAAGTTTGCCACCACTTCTCGGCCTTTTCGGAAAGCGGAACACCATTCATACACTTGAGTCTTCGAGAGGCACTCATCCCTGAACTGCTGGAGTAATTTTCGATAAATTTCCGCGGATTTTACATTATCGTTGATCAAAAAACGAATAATGATGCGTTGCGCAACAGACACTGGTACATCCTTCTCGCTCATGGCTATAACTACACTAAAAAGTGAGGTTAGGCGGTCCCGGCTATTCTCTACGCTTGGTAACAGACCAGTCTAACATCCAGTGCAGCCACTTTTATGTACACTAAATTTTTCGCGTGTTTATTCAATAATTCCAGTTTATATTTGAACCACCCTCGTATATGTATTGACTATAAATTTTTATGAAACGGTAAAACTGCCATCGAAAAAGCTGCCTCCATTGAAGAGGTTAACTTCACTATTTAATGTTTTATTACCTATCGTAAATTATTATTACTTCAACTCGAGTCAAGACTGCTATTATTGATTGGCAAAAGGGAGCCACACAATTTTTTGCATCACAAACACAATAAACTTTTTTTTTATTAGCTTAATAGTMTTTGTACAGATCACTCCCAACGTTTTTCTCATTGCACTAAATAAAATAGGGTGTCCCAGAAATATTACGAAATCCATTCTGCGACACTCTGTACATAGTTTTAAGAAATTAGAAAATCTGTTTCGATGTCAAAATTTAAATTGTCGCCAATTCCTCCAGGTCTCGTGGAAGTCTGAATATAACAAATTTCCCTAGAAGTCTTTTAGCATCACCAGGCACAAATTTCAATAAAAACTGAATATCATTCAGCTTAGTTTCCGAAATTTTCTTTCCACTGGGAAAGAGGGTCACCAAATTTATCAGAAAATAGCTGTTGTCTGCAGGACAACCTCTCCTCTTCTTGTTAATATGCAATTCCTGGTAATGGTTTTATGCATCATGTGATGATTTAAAAAAAATATGCTGTAGGGAATGGACTTTTCAGTTTTTATTTCTCTGGCTCAACCAGCTTATCTTGTTTTTTTTCAGTATCCACTTTTCTGTTAGTTATTGCCTTTTCGATTTTCTCAATTCCAAAGAATTCATTATTTTTCATTTTAACTCGTATCAGTGGTCTTTTCTTTTTTACCTTCACAATCACCTGTTTGAACTCTTAGATGGTGTAGGGCCGTATTTGGAATTTCAAACTCCTCAATTTCTCTAATGTCGGTACCATTAGGTAAAAAGCTATGCCCAGGTACGAGTTATTTAAACTTGATTACCTCGAAAGACCGATGAGAATAACAAGCGAAAAATAAAAATTTTTGTTTTTCGCTGTTCAATGTGAGAGTAGTCCCTTCTGGTCTCCTCTTTTAATTTTACGAGTATACATATTTTCATTATGTATTAAATCGTAACATATAGCCCCAGCCTTTTTGGGTATGGCTTGCTTGTTACCCCTTCAGGGCATTCCCCTTAAACAATCTAATGTTATTAGAAGTTCTGGTGATCACCTTGTGATACTTCTATATCCGATGTAATCCTTAGAAATTGGGTCCCTTCAGGACTTAGCTGTAAACCTTTTACATAAGCTGATGATGACCTGTGTAGAAAGTCACAACATGTCCTAACATCTTTAATAAAGTGCAATTAGACTGAAAAAATATGATTTCTTCTTTAAGATAGTGTCCAAGTTTTCAATGAGTTGTTCGCTTTTTGGTCGATTCAGTAATTTTTGTCTGTTCGGGTTTTTTTAAATGTTGTCATTAATTACATTTTGTGTATTATTTTCGGGTTTGGYTTRGTTGGCGTTTTATAAGGTTACAAGTTTTTTTTTTAATCTAGTGTTTCCTCCGTCATTGTTGTCTCTTTTTACGTTTTTTTTTGTGGTTKGTTGCCAGTTGTTTGGWTGATGAGTTTGGTTKATTTCTGTGTTTGGTGATTCTATGTTGTCGTTTTGAATATGCCTTATCATAGTATTATTAGTAAGACATTTAGTGGCTACGTTCCTGAGTTTTTTTTGCGTAGAAAGCAGATTAATTAGTCAGTGTTCAGAAATAATCTGAAGGCTGTGTCTTCAACTTCAACTACGATCGTTGGCGGGATGTCTAGGGTTTGGTCAGAGGGAGATAGGATACATACCTGTCGTCTGAAGCTTTCGATAAGCTCGTTGGGATCGCAGTAGAAACGGGTGATATGATTGTTCTTTTGGCAGGGCTTACTAGTTTTCGTTCTTTTTCTAAAATGTATAACATATCTTTCCTTGTTATATAAAAATGTCGGTTTAGGTACTTTACTGCCGGGTAGAATAATTCGTTCCGGACACAAATGATATGAATTGTGATTGTCTAGTAATTCTTCAGAATATTTAATGTCTACTTCTAGAATATAACCATAAGTTGAATCATCTGCTACCGAAAATACGTATGTTGTACCAAAAGTAAGGTTGCCATTTTTTTATAAATAGAAAACATTGTTTATTGTTATTAATGTATACATAGTTGAAAAGCTTACACTGTTGTCTATTTTTCAACAGACTTTTGAAGAGGGTGCTGCAGCTTTTGTATTTCTAAGTTGGAAAAGGCTCCCGCCAATCCGTTGAGAAAGCGTGTGATCTCTGTTCTTTCAATTGTGCTCTGGGAATTCTTCAAGAATGCGTTCAACAAGTTCACTGACAGTGACCCTCCGATCTTTGAGCAGCTTAGTGTTGATCTTCTGGACAATTGTATCCGAAACCGGGCGGTCTTCCACTCTGTTCTTCATCGTGGACTTCCTTGCGACCCTCAGCAAAAGCCCTGAACCATTTGCGGACGCGTGCACTCACCTTCTGCGGTAAAAACATCCTGCTGCGGCTGGTGTCCCAGACAGTTCCCAAACACTCCATTACATTTGCTGGGGTCAAAACAAACTTTTCCCGGTTGATCAACCACCCCAAATTCTCGAGAAATTGCCTTCATGACTTCTCTTTCTAAAACGGGTCCTGATTGGCTATTAAGAAATTGTCTAAGTATACTATAATTCTGAGACCTTGTTCTCGCATTTTGCTTGCAATACAATCGAACACTCATGCACAGGCTAACAGGGCGGTTGCCAGACCGAAAGGCAGGCACGTCATTTGATAAACAATACCCTATACGATAGGCATAGGAGTATAGTAAGGTGGGGCAAGTCGACGAACTTAAGGTGAAAAAATGTCTAAAATATAAATTTCATAAAATTTTAAAGTTTTCAAAAGTATAATAGAATTATAGAACATTTAGCTCATTTTTCATCAACTAACCATAAACGAAAAAACAAAACGTGAAGGAAAAAATGGAAATTAAAAACTTGTTGCAGTTTCGTCATCTTGCACAATTAGTGGGGTAAGATGACGAACATTATTGGGGCAAGATGACGATTACATGCAAAGGTCACATATGAAGACACCTCTGTTCTTGTAGCTCGTGCAGGCGTCATGCCATCAGTTTTCGCATACGTCGCATTTGATCCAATCTTCAACTGGAGGGTCAATGTATGATTCCTCGCAGCTGGGACAAAAAATGTCATTTCTCTGTTCAGATTTTTTTGGCGCCTCTTTGATAGATTTTTTCCAGTCTCTTTGAAAACATTTCTTTGCGCTTTTTCTTCACATTTTCTTTTCTTAGCCTCAGTTTTGGCATTTTTTTCTCGTTCTTTCTCTTCAAGGTATTCTTTATTGGGAGTTGAAGTCAATATTGAAGCCTTTTGCTTCTTTCTGTTCGTTTTCAGGGCCGGTCGATTTATTTTAGGCAAAGGTCTAATCTCAACAAATTTAATTTGCTGACTGGGTTTCAGGTTTKGAAGACCCGATGGGCCTGCAACAGCCAAATCTTCCTGAACCACGTGCTCCCTTTTATTCTCTTCATCATTTTGAAGTCCAACAATGCTAGACAATTTTTGCAAACTGGATGTACTAGCTGAATCTGAAGACATTTCAGCTTTATTCATTAGTTTGTTTTTTATGTTGATGAGAGGTTCATCATCACTAGACACTTCTTCTGCGGTGACATGCCTGCGCTCACTAACTGAAGCGGGTGCAAAGTCTGCGTCGCTAAAAACGTCTGGATCAAATGGTTCGATTCCACATTTAGCGAAGCTTTTAACTGCATTTCCTATAGTTCCTGCTTTTATATAGGCTTTTCCAAATAGCTGTCCTACATCTTTGTCTGTAATACTTTTACCGGGATTATTCACTAAAAAATTGTCGCAAGCCTGGCTATAAAATGTTTTAAGCGGACCAAAAAATCCCACATCCAGTGGCTGCAAGCGATGAGTTTGTGAGGAGGCAAACCAACCATAATCACTCCGCTCTCTCTGCACAAGTTTATTGCTTCTAAAGATGTATGGGATGAATGATTATCAACAATCAATAAAACTGGCACTCTGTTAGAAGGAGAGGTGTATTTAATAAAATGACGAAGGTATTGAGCAAAGGCATCTGTGTTCATCCATCCACTCTGTTGAGCTATACCTCCGGAATTAGGGGGACATCCATGTAACAGTTCAGGGCGCATTCTCACTCTGGCAAAAACAAAAAAGGGTGGAACATACGAACCTTGTGCGTTCATGGCACAAACAACAGTCGTGTTCCGGCCACGCTCACCACTAGCCACTTTTGCAACTCTTTTGCATCCAGTTGGGGATAAGATTTTTGGCTGTTTAGTTGGAACAGTGGACAAACCTGATTCATCGGCATTGTATATTCGATCAGGCGTAAAATTGTGTTTTACTTTAAGTTCCCGAATCAAATCAAAAAACCTCATCACTTCAACTCGATTAAATCCCACTAGACGCCCGATGGACGTAGACTCGGGGGTCCGTAAAGTGATTTTGTGCCTTTTCATGAAAGAAATTAACCAGTCTCTACCAGCCAGTTTGAGACTTTTGTTGAACTGGTGTGAAATATTATTTATTTCAGCGAACTCGTAGACAAGTTTTCGACACTGTAAAGATGTAAGACCAAATGCTCTGATGTTAAAATCATTGATATAGTTAGTTAGTTCAATTTCTTGCGCTTCGGTGAAAGTACGTTTAAATCTGCCGCCGCTTTCCGGTAACGTTTTGTTTTCCCTATTCTTTTTAAGATATCGCCGCAGTGTTGGTTCCGGCACATCATAAACTACGCTGGCTCTATTAACTGCCATATTTTCATTTTCTACAGCATACATGGCAGCAATTAAACTATCTTCTGACCACGATCGGCGTTCACTTTTTCTCTTATAGTTACGAACCATCTGTAAAAAAATATGTTAAGGAAAATTCCTTGGGGCAAGATGACGAGTTCGCCAACTTGCCCCCGTCAACTTGCCCCCAGGAGAATTTATAACAAAATCGTTATAAATAAAACAAACAATAAATAAATTAAGTTCGTGCTACCTACATTGTTAATCTATTGGGTCCTAACAATAAAATAAACATCAATTAGGAGGAGTTATAATCTCGCTTTTTGCACAAAACCTTACTTTACTGCACAGCAATATTATAACGACTAACCTGTAAACACAATTTCAAACATAAATTCGAACGTAGTGACGGAAGTGCCACCTATTTTTCTAAGCTATAACTAGGTCCCGACCAGACATCACAGGGTTTGATATATTGCAGATTCCTGCTTTTGATTTTCATCAAAATCAACTTCGTCATCTTGCCCCGTTCGTCAACTTGCCCCACCTTACCCTAGTAGGAATACGTATCAGCATAGAAACAAAATGCCTCTTTGCATTGCATTCGAAGACCGGTTGCATTTGTTGTAAGTATGCTGCATCTTACTAAGAACAGACAACTTAAGTAAACATATGAGGTCTCATGAAAATACTAGTGGACCGAGCAGGGAACACAATGATCAGCTGGATGATGTTCAAACGGAAACATACACTGGACAATATTTATGCGAGATTTGTGTTTTAGCGTTTCCGCTAAAAGTGCTTTTAAGACAAAATATACGAACCCATGCTGCTGCAGCTCCTATACCGTCAGATGAATTCCTGTGTGATGTTTGCGGTATGATTTTTACCGAAACAAGGCTGTTTAATCAACACAAACGCACACATGCTACAACAGGTACTTTTAGCTACCCTTTTTAACCACGTTTCTCTTTATAATGTGCTGTGTATTTTTAGAGAATGAAAACGATAATATTAAACCAAATGAAAAGCCGTTAACTTCAGCCAGCTCGTTACTTTCATCAAAAATGTGTGAAAACTGTTTAAATAGAGGTTCCACTTGCCCAAATGGGCAGTCATCTCGCCTTTATATCCTGTGCAAGAACATTGTTACAGGACGTCATCGTATATGGTTAGGGATATTTGTACAAATATTATTACTCTAGCCAATGGCGTCACAATTTACGACACAACTGTCAAAAATTTTGAAAACATCTGTTACTAAATAAATTCTTAGATAATCCCACAAAGTGCGACAATCGAACGCTTTCCATACTTTCTTGGCATGCTCGTAATCGTCGTCACAACACTCTGTATCTGTTAGTTTAGTTTATGTTTTTGAGAAGGAAGTTCTGTCTCTGCCAAACGGTTCTAGCAATTTAAGTACTAATAAGGAAGAACGTCTTTTCTTGTAACCAATTCAAACTGCTGGTCGTTTTTAAATTCACCACGCAAGCAAGTAAACTTTGACGATGGTAAATTTTGTGCCAATTTTTCAAGACTGCTTTGCATAAATCTGACGGAGTTGAGGAACCGCAATTCGATGCTTTCATCCGGACTAAGACGAATGTGTTTGKATATGGAAGCATACAGCTCTTTATTCAAAGGAATKAAGCCAATGGATCCTGAAGGCTGGGTCCATTGTGGAGCGAGGTAAAACGATTATGATCGGCCACGCGGTCTTCACCCAGAGTTTTTCACAAATTTGACAAGTAGCACAAGTAGCATGGTAAATTTTTTGTTCTTCGGTAAGAGGTTGCATTGATTTTGGGTTTTTATAAATCTCGAGATAAATTTTTGTTAAGTCAAGTGCAAGCGAGTTCACAAACTGATCTGCAGCATCATCTTGCCCGCGATACTCTCAAAATATTCAAGCTACGGTCATATGAATAGAGAATGTAGTATGAATATGCGGAGGGAATATGCTGTTGTGTGGTTGTCATAGAGGAAGTGTTTGGATTGGGCATAGAAGTGTCTACACTTTGTAAAATGCATTCAAAATCGGCATATACACAAAAGGGAACTTCCATTTTTCTCTTATAATTAGTAAAACTTATCACTGAATCAAAAGGGTCAGGCATTTCCATCACTATGCGATTACAAATTTTTGAATGGGCTTGTAAATTGCCTTGAGTTAAAAAATGCAGCAAACAATAATTACAAAAATAATGTTAATATGAATGAGCTGTTACTTGTCTTCGAACAAAACGCGATAAATCTTTTATCCATACATAGTGCGCAATTTAGTTCCGTTGCAAGTCAAGTAAATTAATGTGTGTAGCTGCGTTTCGTTTTTCAGAATGGTAATAAGGCCCGATAATCTGATCATTGAATTCGTAGCATTAAATATGTAATATACGGTCAGCAAAATGTGGTGCATGCGTGCAGCGAATTGGTATCGCAATTTCATTGTCATACTCCAACCTAATGTGCCTGTAAAACGGCTGCTCACTCTCGAAGATACCTGCAATGTGAAGTTCTTTCATGATGAGATTTTGACGAAAGTCTTCTATGGCTTCTTCCACAGTCAGCAGATTTGGTTCGTCGACATCGTCCTGTGGTTCAGCTTCCTTGAGCTGGACTCCAACCTCCGTTGGATGATTGCGATATTCAGCCGGTATGTGTGCGATTCTGCTGTGGAAATTGTTACGTTTATCGTGGGAATAGTTGCTTCTGTCGTGGTAATGGTTTCTGGGTATGTTTCGGTTATCGTGTTGTCATCAAGAAATCCATAATTGTACTCTGTCTCGGAGATTGAGGGCGGTGTTGTCGACGTCGGACGCAAGACAAAGTTTTTAGCGTGCGGTGATGTCGTTGATGTTATGTATTCCATTAAACTCGGGCAACGCTCGACTCACGGTAAATAGTTTGAATACCAAATTTACCCGAACCGTTTCGTTAGCTGGCAGCTTGACGAGGAATTTCATTCGGGCCAATTTGTTACTAGTACTACGCATCTATTTAGCTTTCAGATTAATTTAACTCGTAACAAACGGCGGTAGACAAATTACCCTGTTTCAAATATTTTCTTACATCCGCCACTAACTATGCAAAAGGTTCCTAATTTCCGTCATGCGCACTGTTACAACTCCCTAGGTAACAAGCTGCTCAGTGTTGTCAGTTTTATAAATAGCGAGAGAAATACAAATAATGTAATGAGATAATGTAAATTATAAACATAAGACAACCTGTAACTGTTTTTCAACACTAGTATTCTTACAACACGATACAAAACAATTCTTAACGTAAGCCATTCCTACATTTAAAAAACAGCAGAATCTTGCTCAGCCACTTAAACTGACAAATACGAAACTCGAAAGTTTGTAAACAAAAGCGCGTGGCTAGAGTTAGGTTAGGGTTATTATGTTGCACATGGGACACATGCAGCACGTGCGATGTTGTCAGTGGTACTTTACCGTTTTCTTCCTAACCACAGCCAGAGACAGTCCTGACAGTTTCAAAATTCATCATATCGTTGCCATATGTAATTACACAAACTTTAAACATTATCAAGCATCAAGCGTTGTTTACGGTTTCCCTCAGCTTCCCATCGTGCAGTATGTACTCCAGTTCCAGCAAAATGCGTAAGTATAGTATCTCCTGTGATTGATATATGCAGTCCAGTCCTAACAAAATCATCTCACCGTAGGTTACTTTGTGCCTTTTCCTTCCAGTTATTACATATTTTTTGTGTGGTATCAAATCTTCAATCGTAAGCCATTCTTCGACATTTTTCCAATACTGTTGAAACGTTGTACGATTTCGTTGAAATTTTTGTTTGTTCTTCTTCCGGACATCTCAACGAAACGCGAAGGAAACTGAGAGAAACCGTAAAGACAAACTGAACACTGAACTACTGATAGARATACATCTCTGCGTTTATATATGTACAACTTAGCACAAAAAGTATCTTTCAAGGTTGCGTCCGGGTTGAGGACATTTGCCTTTTGCGAAAAAAGTAATGAAATGAGCAAGTTCAGGATTGGATCTGGATATTACTAGTTATAAAAAATCTGCGCCTACATATGTTTGAGCTTAAGACTAACACGGTAAACACCTTTAAGGTTGAATTCGAATCCATCGACTTATTAGCAGAACAGGCTAATAGGTCGTTCACTCTGGGCAACATAAAAAGACCATTTTTGCGTTAATGTATGAATGTTTCAGTTTAAAAACAACTTCAAGGTTGAATTCTAGTACAGCCTGTCTAGCAAACCAAACTAACGGTTCATTCACTTTGAGAAACATACACATATCGTTATTAATATTTTGAGAACTGAGTGCTCGAACTGTAGTTATTTACTTATTCACATCTGCAAAAGTTATGATTTCCCAGGCGTCGCGTCAGTTTGGTTCATTAGTGTGTCTTTTCTTTGTTCATTTAGAAATAAAACTGACTAGTACATTTTACACGTTTTATTAGGTATATGCAAAATTAATACAATACGTTTAATAAAAAGGTTGCTAGTAGATGCCCTGGGGTGGCTCTTCTTGTTCGTGATGTTTATCTTGAGGGACCCGAACAGTTTCGGCGGAGCCTAGTTCCAGTTTGAATGAATTCGTGAATTTTTGCGGGTGTGTTCCCTTCTGGACTTTCTTACAAACGTAATTGACGCTTCAGATGCTTCTTCCGATAGTTGGTCTAAAACCATAAAGTTGGATCAAGATTATTAATCTTAACTATATTAAAATTTGGAGTTGGTTTACCCAGTGGAAGCTACATGTTTTTTATAACATCAGCTCCGTGCAACAGTATTTTGTCTACGTGGGCTGGTAAATATTACCAGGGATATAATTATATAAACAGCTTTGCTGTGTCCAGTGCGTATAATTTAAATTCGTCCTCTTCTATTGGGTATCCGGAGTTCAATATTTATAAGTCTTTCAATTAGTCTTAGATCTAGTACTGTAATACCTACACTTTAAGCACAATTTTAAAAAGATCTTCTGGCGGTATTACTATCATTTGTAGATCCATTACCTATAAAAGAAAAATAAACTATATTTGATTTAGCAACATTTTACAGTTGTGATATTTTATTATTTATTTATTTATTTTGAGACTACCTTACTAAAATGCCAGTTTCTTTTTCAAACTTTTCTTTGATATTATTTTTGTTTGTTCCAGGAAATTTTGTTCCTCAGTCCGTAGCTAAAATGCACAAATTAATTATTTAATCAGACACTTCAGTACTATTAATTCGTAAATGCAAGTGACTATATTTAATACGTATTCTCCATTTCTTGATGTTTAAACGATATGCCACATGAATCAAACGTTCAAAACAATATTAGTGAGCAGAACTGAAATTTCGTTACCAAGAGATGTAGAGTCTTTCAGAATGTCAGCGCTAGTTAGATCGCTCATCTGTGAGGGTGGAGCGTTACAAATTTGGCATGATTGAGAGTCTAAAACATTATTATAATTCGAATGAAGTAGATGAATAGGTTTTCTTGATCCTTTCTTACCTTTCCGTTAATAATGGAAAGAATTAATGTATGCTGAATTGAAACCTCTTTATTGTCTTTATCTCTTTCAGTTAAGGACGTGTTCTTGAGGTTTTCAATTTGTCTTTGTATTCCTGCTGTGTATTCTAGACCCCAACCTTTTCTGAAGTTCTTCCGTGAATTCAAACAATAGTGGGTGACAAAATCGTGGTGATGAGTATAAAGCGTTGGTCCAAATAGTTTTTTTTCCATCACTAAATTTTCATAGTAGTACAGGCACCATTGAAATAACCATCAAGCTGAAACAGAAAGGATTAATTATCTCATAAAGGATCATTGTCAGAAATTTATCTAACTGTGGGACTACTAAAAGCTCACCTTGTTTCACTAATGTTCTCTGTACTTTCTGTCATTTGAAACACCTGACGATAGCGGGCTGGATCACCCGTGCCATCAATACCTCATTTATATGTGACGTCGTAGCTTCCATCTTCGATGTTTAGACTTTGAAGTTTAACATCTTAAAAATTTGTTCACTCTTATGATCAACCAACTTTTGTAGTGGAATATTGCTGCCTGTTCCGGATGTTTCTATACCATCTAGATGGCACTTCGATTTTGAATATGCAACGCGCTTGTACGATGGATATATATTTGCATACCTCTGTTTAGCTCCGAGTCTGATATTTATATACTGATTTTTTATTAAATTGTTCATAGGGAATGCCAAGGCTTCATCAACAGTGTTACGGTACAACTTTGTTTACATCAAACAATTTTTTCTTTTTCATTTCTATTTTCTGTTGTCTTTCTGAGAGATCTGTCAGAATTCTAGATTCGGTTTTTAACCTTTCTTTTCAAACTTATATTTGTCATGTATTTATCATCAGTTATTATCTAGATCGCGATATGTCATGTACCGGTTTAGCAGCACTGTAATAGAACTCGTATTTTGTTATTAATATAATCCACTGTAAAGTGCTAACGTTTCTTATTTGGGGAAGTTGAGAACATTACTTCCGGTTCCAAAGCATCTACTTCAGCCCGTTTCCATTGGCAAAGACAGGAAAAACAATGAGCATACTACGATAAATTTTCTAAGAGATTGTTGGGAGTTGAAGCCCCAGCAAAACGTGCTCCTCCAAGAAAAAACTTGTGCCTGGAAACCTGCGACAGTTTTAAGGAAATCAGGTCTAAGTGATTATATTGTTTTATTTCTAATAATTAAAGCTATTTTATTGTTTAAATTTGTGAAATAAAATACCACAAAGCTTTTGTTTTTGGGTACACAAACGAAAGATGTTAAAAAAATTATTTTTCTGATAACTTCTATCGCAATTAAGGTATGAAAATTTTTTATTGTCTTGGATTTAAATTTTATTTACTTACGTGCATTTTTATAAAATTTATTATTTTAATAAGCTTTAAATTTGTCATAGAATATACCTAAATAAAAAAAAAACGAGCAAATGAAACGCTAGTTGGTGGCGGTGAGGAACTTGGTGATTCCACAATTGCTGAGGAGCGGGAAGTGTCTAAAGTGTCCCATAAATGCGGAACTGTGACTTTGTGCTTATCGCCTAGGATGTTGTCCATTTCCTCGTAATACGGCGGACGCTCTACTCGATACTCTCCAGTAGTATCAACCTTTCGAACGAAATTCATGTAAGTTCTCTGCAGGTTGGCAAACTTTTGTCGGCACTTCTCCGCTCCATCCTTTCCTGTCGGAATGGAAAACCCGGCCTCATTCATCTCAAGAGCAATGGCAGTCCACAAGCTCTGCTTGGAATGTTTTTTGTCGCTAAACAGTTTCCTATACTTTTCGCTCCTCCTGACACTCAAAAAGTAGAGGGTGGCCTCATGGTCCTTGTGGCTTGCTCTTTTCTTAGGTATCCAAACCTAATAAGTATAAATACACATATTAATGTAATATTTAAGTCAATATTTGTCAGGAATTTATCTATAACATACAGTTAGACATTACTTAGGATTTCTGTACAACATTTGACAGCCGTGGACAGAAATGTTGAATAACAATAATATTAATCTGTAAAAAACCTGAACAGTAAAAAGTATAATAAACTGTCAAGCAGTTTAATAAAAATATAAATACCGCAAAAGTACCGCAACACAAATAATTCAGATAATCAACTTTTGAGACATATAAAGAAAAAAGATACACAAGCATATGGATTTTTAAAAAGTCGAAACAATAAACATTTTTCATGGGTGACAGGCTTATTAAAATGGAACAACTTTTTAATACAAGAGCAACTGTCTGCACTTGGCAAAGTTTAAAATACCATATAATAGATCTTTATACCACTCTAATAACATTAAAATAGCTGAGTAAAAGGAATAGCTATATACCTGATTCTGAAACATCCTCAGGATCCTTGCGCTTCTTTAAGCCCTGCAGTTGACTCTCTGCATCATCAGCATCTGTTAAAATAACAAATGTAAGATCTATTGACATTTCTGAATTAAAAGCATACTATAATTAACATACCTACTGCTGGTGAAAGATCGGAAACTTCCACTGTTGTAGCTTCTCTTGTCCTATCTGCCGCTTGTAAGGCATTCGGGCAAAAATTCTGTTCAGGCGCCCTTCTAATATCTAATGATATTATGTCTTGCGGCCAAAGAATATCGTAAACAAGAAACGACAACGCTGTATAACGAGCGTTGGTTGCATTTTGCGCCCTCTCACAGCTGTCTACCGAAGCTATAACGTAGAAAGCGGGGATATTTAAATATCAATAGTAGTAAAATATTTGTTATATTTTGCAGATTTCTGTTTACATCTGGCTACTTTTCAGTCACTAGTAAAACCTAGCAATCTGTAAAAGTAACCAGAATAAAACAAAAACCTGTAAAGTGTAAATATAACATAAACATAGAAATAAAGAATAGTAATTTTTATGAAGTTATCAAATAATAATTGAAGACCTTGGGGCAACAAGGGTACATGCCACATGAAGTTAGTTTCGAGATATGAGCGTTTGAAGATTCAGATAAATCCTTAAATCTGGTTTGATACAATTTTGTCAATCTAATGATACTAAATGATAATATTGATATTATTTATTGAGAACAAGTAATAAAATTCTAAACATAATCGAAACTCTAACTTTTATTAACAAAAACAATAAAAAAATGTGGCTTGTACCACTTTACAAACAAAACTTTTTCTGCTTTTCTGCTTTTTCTTGATGTGAACAGTAATTAAATAATTATTATTCTAATTTTCATCGTCACTTGTATCAGCCTCAATTTCCGAAAACTGTTCTAGGTTTTCTAGGTTCTGGTCTTCATCAAAGTCGTCTTCTCGTTCATCGGCCTTCGAGGTAGTTGCCCCAATTTCTTCGTAATACTTGTGGTATTTTGGGGGTATGTATGGGAGCAGTTGCGCCAGATTTTGCAATTTCTTTTCGTTCAAAGGCACAGGAGCATCATACTTTTTTTCAAGTCCTGGAGGTTGCAGGTTTTAGGTTTCCCTCTTTTCCGTATGTTGACATTTTTAAAACACTCATTTAATAGATGTTTAATTTGCATGTCATGTGGATTCTCAGAATTAAATTTGAAGCAACAGATCTTGTTAAACCTCAATTTTTGTTTGTCGTCTGTAGATGTTTTTTTTTGTTATTTGATTTTGCAATTCTTTGAAGGAAAGAAAATCATCTTGCGTCATTACTTTCACTTGGAATGGATTTGTTTTTCTTGACTTTTCCACGGCAGTGTACCAGTCTTCTGGTGCGTATACGACTTTCAAGTAGTTACGTTTATATTTCTCAATGGCAGCGAAGTCCCGGTCCGATGGCAATTGTGTCCAACTACCAAAAAGCGATGCTCCACTGTTTTGAAATATTTTCTTTTACAAACTGCTGCCACAAACTTATCAAAGTCCAGTTTTTGTTCTGGCCTCCACAGTTGTCTGTGAATACAATCAATCTTTCGACACATGCAGGTTTATTTTGCTTGAAATGCTTATACAAAACACTAGCTATTTCATCACTACCTCTTTTTGGCACATTTTTGGGCCACATGTACATGTACCCAATACCAGACACGCAGTCGAGTAGCCCCAAGTTATAAGTCCACGCTTTACGAAGAAAAAAAGCAGGTCCAGTTGTGAGATTTGGTACAGGCAATGCCTGCTGCAGGTCAAAAGAAATGACGCTTGTTGATCCAGTAGCCTTTGCGTTTTCAACTTCTTGTTTCAAATTTTGCTGCATTGCTTCAGCTCGGCGCTGATGAAGTTCCAAACTAGTTTTCAAACATCTTAGGTTTTTTTCATTACCTTTGCTGGCCTCAAGTTGAACATTCAAGTAATCGCAAGTCTTGCAAGTATCCGTCTTTGGCAATTTGAAGCCGATTTTAAACTCTGTACAGAATATCCTTCTATATTTATCCTGAGTGACCGGTTGTACATTTTTTTCTTTACACCACGCTAAGTAATATTTGTTATAAAGGCTCGAAATCGATAAGTCATGATCTAGGTAAACTTTATCGGGATTTTTATTACGGCTGTAGTGGCTAGTGTATTTCGGGATTGACTTTATGTGAGTTCTCACATTTTGACAAGCTACCTCGCTGATTTTGTTTTTGCGGTTTGGATGTTTTCCGCGTCCGTCAGACTTTGGGGCGCTCACACCGGCAGCTATTTGCTCACACAATAACTGGATCCTTTTGGCAGATAATCCATGGACTGACAAAAACTCCTGTTTGCAGAGACGAGAATGTCCTGTCCATTGATCTTGACACTGTAATGGAAATTTAATTTCCTTGATGATGTTTGCTTTTTGGTCTTTTTATGATAAGTTCTTTTTTGTGAACGGGCTTAATACTGCCAAAAAGGTAGATATTTTGCTTATCGTATTCCCCGATATTCCAGAAGGCATTAAAAATCTCTTCTTCCTTGCCTTGCAAGAGATCCCTGCACCTCTTTTTGCATCCACATCGGGTGCCCATTTTTTTGGATTCCATAGTCTTTCCCTTCTTGGTTGTGTACTCATGACCCAAGTTCCTTTTCTCCTTTTTTTTTTACTTTTTTCTGCCTTCTCAAATTTTTCGTCCTCCACCTTGAAGGAGTTCTCTTTTCAGGAGTAGGGAGAGAACCTCTCGAAACCGTGGGCGTTTGAGGAGAACTATTTTTCTTAAGAAAAAACAAAATTTTAGTAGTGCAAAAACTGAAAAAAATAAAAAGTGTACAGATTTTGTTGACTACCTGTTTTTGTAAAGCCAGTATTGTAAGCCCACTACGAAAAACGGCCTTGAAAACCAAAAACTGGCTCTAAAGACAGGCTGTTTTTTGGAGTCCGCTTTACAAATCGAATTAGCTGCCAGCAAAAAAATTTACGTAATACTAAACGCTACAAGCCGCATCATTTTATTGAAAATACACTATTTTTTTAATAAAACGGTACATGTCACAATAATATTTTATTTACCTCTGCAGAAGAATCGGAAGAAGATTCCCCGGAAGTGCTGGCCCCCACGTAATCCGATCACTTCCACGTTCTTCATCGCTGGAAAACTGCACTTTCCTCTTCACACCACTTGAGCTGCAGCCCGCCATCTTTATGGCTTGTATCGTTTCGCGCAAAAAAATCGCCATTTGACAGAAATGGCAAAAAATATACATTGATCTAGTAGAGCCATCTATCAGACGACAGCCAAAGTATTTTGTGTGTGGCTTGTACCGTTACAACAAGACCCAAAGGTACCAAAATCTCAATTTCGATAAACGTGTGGCATGTACCCTTGTTGCCCCAAGGTCTTCAATTGTAAAACACTTAATAATGAATAGTGGAGTTTTTTGGAAGTTATTAAATAATAATAAAACACTTGTTTAATCCTACTTCCAAACTTTTATTTTTGGCAAAGCCAAATGCCAGCATTTTTTGCTATAATAGATAATAACTTTGATATTAATAACTTTACACAAAAATTAAATTCATTATATCAGTCGATAAATTTCACTTTTGAACTAGAAAAGGATTCTCAATTGCCATTTTTAGATTTATTAATATCAAGAAAAGATGAAACAATCACGTTCAATATTTACAGAAAACCGACACATACAGATAATTACATAAAAAACAGTTCTTGTACACCTTTCAAATACAAAATGTCCGCCTTTAATAGCTTAATACATAGATTGCTAAATGTGCCATTATCCACAGAAAATTATAAAAACGAACTATCATACATATATAATTTAGCCAATTCAAATGGATTCAAAAAAGAAATGATCAGTAAGTTATTGAACAAACACAAATATAAATTAAATTTACAATCTTGCACGCATCTTAGTCCAGAAAAAGAAATCATTTTCCATAGAAAATTTACATACCATCCTTCAATAGAGCATAAATTTCAAAATTTATTTTCTAAATTTAATATAAATCTTGCTTTTGGAAACAACTACACATTAAAGAACTTATTAGGTAACACCCTGGATAAAGAAGATATGTTAAACAAATCTGGAATTTATGAAATTAAATGCTGTAACTGCCCAAAAAAGTACATTGGCCAAACAAAACGTAATGCAAATATTAGATTCAAAGAACATATGTACCACGTAAACAATAGAAATGGAGAAAAATCTGCACTAGCTTTACATAATATTGAAACAGGTCATAAATTTAATATTGCCAACGTCAAGAACATAAAACCGTCCACACGCGTCAACTTGAACCCCTTAGAGGCTGTTTACATGAAACGCAACTCAAGCCATCTGCTAAATACGGACCTCACGCCCTTAAATAACCCACTTATCGCAATAGTCAAGTCGAAAATATAATATAAACAAATTCTTTTCCCACACCACACTACTCTGTTACCTATCTATGTTTACAATATGTTTAAATGTCTTTACTGTTTTAATTTAGTTATACTTGTTAAGCCACCGAAGAAGGCCGCTTGGCGGTTGAAATGCTGGCATTTGGCTTTGCCAAAAATAAAAGTTTGGAAGTAGGATTAAACAAGTGTTTTATTATTATGTAAAACACTTGTTTATGATCCTACTTTCAAACTAGATTTTGTTTTGCCAAAAATAAAAGTTTGGAAGTAGGAACATAAACAAGTGTTTTACTATTATTGTTGTCTGAATATTATTCAGACAACGCTATTATTAACAGTTTAGGAATTTTTACATAACGCTTAAATTATACTCTTACATAATAATATAAGGTGCTTATATATTTATGAAATAAAAGACAAATTATGATAATTACGATTTATTACAAAAAGCAAACACACACATTAACATAATAATATTATACGCATTTTTATAATTTACTTAAGCAGCTTTGGACCATATAATTTAATATAACTATCAATTACATTATTCTGCCTTAAATCTCTTAATTTTAGTTTGCGGTTAATCTGATAAAGTATATACTTTATCATTATATATACAATGCAATGTGCAATTCTAAGATTGTTTTGTTCGTCATGTAATGTACAACACACAGTTTGCACATTCAAAATATCTAAAACTGCTTATAATAATAAATTATTTTGTTCAATCATAGTAAAAAAATTTTCAAATAAGACCCTTTTGTTTTCATCTACAATATTAATTATTTCAACAGACGGATATAATAATGATTCTGAAATGTCCTTTATCACAGTAAAAGAATGGCAGTCTGTAATTTCGTTAGTTAAAAAATAGCTTCTGCAATTGAAACATTCTTTGTGCAGTATTTTTTTGATAATAAACCTTGTTATGTACGATGTAGTGTTTGTTCTAAATAATTTATTTACAGCGACATTTTGCGGTTTTACACTTATATCTAATCCAGTACTAACATACGTCCGTGGATAATAAGCTAATTTTTTTTCAGCATAAGCTGTCGAAGTAGAAAATGAATCCAGAAGACCTGTTATAAAATAACTACCATCATCTTCACAATTCGTGAAATTACTATTTGAAATTAAATTATTTATTTAACATGTTTTAAATGCTGCAGCAAATTGTGAAGACGATGGTCTTGGATTCTGGCCACTTAATCCTCTTATAACACCAAACATATTTTCTAAACAATCTTGGTTCAATGTTCTGGTGTATAAGTAGTTAAAACCTAATTTTTTTATGTCCTTAAAAGGTGCCTGAACATTTCTTATTGTTATAATAAAAATTTTTAACAGAAGGTGGTGGAGCCGACAATTTACCATCTTTATAAAATTTTAAGTTATACAAAAATGGTTTGGCATCTACCCAAAATTGAAAATGTTCTGAATTAGATGTCAGAGGTCTCGCTAATGGTTTGGAAGATCTTTGGGTGGTGTTTAACGAATCAAAAAGTTTGTCTAAAAACATAACCAATTCTGCAGTGCCTTCCGCATCCATTATTCTGTGGTTTGCAATAAATTCGTTGCGCCATATAAGTTAGTGCGCAGAATCCCCGGTAATATTACCAATGTTACCGGCAGGGTCGGGTAATATTACGTAACTTACGGTAATTTACCGGTAATATTACATTGGTAATATTACCGCTAACATCACTACTTCTAACGCAAAGCCAAATTCTGTTTTTGCATTTGATGACGTCATATGTGAAAAGCAGGAGCGTGTGCGGGATTTTTTTAGCAGAGGAAGGCACAATGCGGTTGACTGTTTTTATCTTTCGCAAACTTATAGTCGTATACCGAAACACCTTATTCGTGACAACGTCAATTTCCTGATCCTGTTTAAGCAGGACGATCTCAATTTGAAACATGTTTATGATGACCATGTCACAACTGACATGACATATCAGCAATTTAAAACAATGTGTAAGGAGTGTTGGAAAGACAAATATGGCTTCTTAACAATAGACAAAGACAGTTCCGGTGTAGGCCGATACCGTAAGGGATTTGATACATTCATTAATTTATTGTAATCAGTTAGGATTATTACTTATACATTTTCGAGTCGCTCTGAACCGCTTTTTAACTGCTCTCAAACCGCTCCCGAACCGCTCTGAACCACTCCCGAACCGCTCTTCAACCGCTCTGAACCGCTTCCGAACCGCTCCCGAACCGCTCTCGAACCGCTCTGAACCGCTCCCAAACCGCTCTGAACCACTCCCGAACCGCTCTTCAACCGCTCTGAACCGCTTCCGAACCGCTCCCAAACCGCTTCCAAACCACTCTGAACCGCTCCTGAACCGCCCCGGACCGCTCTGAACCGCTCCCTAACCGTTTTGAACCGCTTTCGTACCCTTTTGTTACGGAACCGGTCTGAAGCGCCCTGAAACGCTTCTACTTGTAGAGATATAAATATAATTAGTTATTGCCGTTATTATCAGACTGCTTTGTGCAATCATGGATAGCGAATCACTAAAGAAAGCTCTCGTTAAAGCAACTCAGTCAGTTAGGAACAAGTACCGTGCTTTACGTAAAGATAGATACAATGAAGAAATCAAATTAGAGAAAATGTATAAGCCGATCGTAGAACCAATAAAAACCAGTTTAATGTGCTTCTGGATACATGAATCGGCGCGTTGTCTTGCTGGAAACTTAAGGGCACGTCCAGGTGAGCCTCTAGAAATGGCACTAAACAACCCTCTAGCAGTTCCTGATACTCTTCGGAGTTCATCCGGGCCGATGGAAATGCCAAACGCAATTTTCCGTGGGCGCTAAATGCCGCCCAAACCATCACGGTTCCGCCACCAAAATTGCGCCGGGAAAAAATTCGCGGTTCTTTCCGCAAGTCCCTCCAGTAGGAGTTACGTCCATCAGGCTCGTCTAAATACCATTTTTTCTCATCAGACCAAATAATCTAAATTGAAAATGTGTAAAAATAACGAGGTAGACAGTAAAACTTAAGTGACATTACCAGAGTGAAATCTGTCCGAAGATTTTGCCGCGCGAACTCCAACCGCCGCATTTTGTGAATGTCTGTCAATGCAGGAGCGGTAAGCATTTTCGATCTTTTAATTACACCACTGTTATGAATAGTACGTCTTACCGTTTCGCGTGACACATTGAGTTCTAGCAGATTTCTTATTTCTGCACAAGAAAGCATCGAGTTTGAAGCAGCAGTCACAACACGTCGTTTTTCTCGGCCGCTAAGTTTCTGTGGCCGCCCAGGCGACTTCTTTGTCCCATATTCGTCAGGGTTCTTCAAAAACGAATTAATGACATCATGACTTCGATTTAGTTTCCTTGCTATCCAGCGATTTGAGCGGCCGTATCCGTGATGAATGAGTATCTCGGTCTTTTCAACCTCAGAAAGTAACTTTCCTCGTGCCATTTTAATATAAAATGACAGGAGGAAACAAAACATTATTGCCGAGCTTGATCATGGCTAGGCCGATCCTTGCGCTCATGTTTAGGATACGTATCGATAATATTAATTTGCCTGAATTGAGTTTTTTAGAACTGGACGTATATTTTTGTGCAAGCCAATTGCGGTATAAACATGTCTTTCAGCGCCATTTTGTATGTACTTACGACTTTTTGTCTGAAATACAATATTTTGCTTCAAAGTAACTCACTGAATTAAAAATATGTATAATGTTACACTTTTTTTGGAAAATATACGAAATATTCAAGTGGACGTATATTTTTGTGGAGCAGTGTATAATACAATAAAATTGGTACATAACAGCTACTGTATTAACTAAAATAATATAAATAAATAACTAAAAATAATAATAAGTAATTATTTATATTATTTACATAGGGCCATGTATCATTCCCTATTACGTTCCAAAAGATCTACTAATCGTTGTAGTTCAATGTCATTTTGGATATGTAAATATATGTCTTTATGACCCCAAGCTAAAGATTCAATACTGCCCGGAAGTATATACCTCTTATCGTCATCTGGTGAGAGGGCCACTTTATATTTTATTTCTGTGTACACATCATGCAAGTACGATCGAAATACATTCATGCTTCGCAGTTTTCGCGCACTATTTTCAATGCAACACTTGTAGTGCTCTGGTTGGATTTTTTCTCGTATTACATTCTGTTTTACTCCTTTAGCCTTTTTAGTTACGTCTTTCTCTGTTATAACACAATAGCATTTAGCTCCTGTACCGTAAAACTCATAAATTATTTGGCCCGCATACTCATCCTTCATTTTTCCAAGTACAGAAGGGGTTTTGGGAATGTTAAATTTGTTGTCTATTGCATAATTGGATGTATCAAATTTGGTAATATTATTTTTCATGTCTTTGTAGAAGTCGTTTGTATACAGCTCTAAAATAAACGAATCTGTATCAGTATATAGCAATTCAACATTATCACCATACTGTTTTTTAAGGAAACCGTAGTAAAAATCGTACATTATAGTTTTGGATATATCTAAAACGCAGAAACCCACATAAATAGGTTTATCGTAAACAACTTCTACACGATTCATTAAAACGCCAACAAAATTTTCAGTAAACACAGTGCATGCTTTAAAATTTGGTCTCGCAATTAACGCTTCAGCACCGACAGCTCTCCCTATATTTTGCCAGTGGGTAACAAGTTCAAAATCTATTCTCTTTTCTACATTTTCCATTGTTTTTTCAAATACTGCATTATTCATTAGCTTGTAAAAGTTTTTTTCAAACTCATTTTTTGCCCTTTTTCGCAGTTGAGTGTTACGATCAATGTATTTCTTCATATATTGGGATTGCTTAAATGTTAATACGCGATGAACTTTGGTTATTTTTAAACCTTCTCGTAAACATTGCTTTAAATTTCTTTCTTTTGGTACCACATGTTTTAAATGATGTTTTTAACGTCGTCTTCCAAACGCTGAACAAAAATTTCAGCGCAATTAGGACCTCTATAACTGACATATTTCGACAGTGATTCATCATACGAGCATTTTATGTAATAGCCAAAGCTATAAGGCTCATGCCGATGAGTTTGTACACTAAAAGATTTTTCAACCGCAGTTTGTTCGGAATCATTCATTAAGTAATCATTAGTATAAGGGAGACATGTGTCGTATGTTTTCAACAAGCATTCGAAGTCGGCATAGACCACAAAAGGATGGATCATTTTTTTCTGTTTCTTCAAATTTCAAGACATTTTCCGGGCAGTTATCCCCAAATTTATCTACTCTGATATTAGTAGTTGGCAGTTTAGTACGTACGTGACTACAGTCAAACTGCATATGCATATGTAATTTTTCTAATTTTGAAAAGTACAGTGAACAACCGTCGCATAAAAATTTTGAATGTTGATCGTTATTAAGCTGTTGACTAACCAACCGTGATAAATTTTTAATCCATAAGTAATGACTCACGCGCCGGTTGTCATCATTAACCAACAACAAATTTACATGTACCTGCAATTTGCATGATGTGTAATATAGTGGCCCAATAACTTGATAAGTGGTAATACCATTATGAAATTTTTTGCCTAAACCATATACATTAACGGAAATATTGTTTAATTTTTCAAATTTGGGAATAGCATCCAATGCAATAGGGAATGATATACCTGTGAAATCCAATTCGTCTTGATATTTTATGTAATGTGTTGGACGTTCTGGATGGGTTTCCACAGGATGCAATGCTGACAGGATGGCCCATTTAAAACACTGGTCGTCTTCATTTTTCACATTAATCACGGCTTTCTTTGCATAGATTGATTTTGGAAGTTCAACGTATGTAGAAGCTCTAAGCGGATTATATTTGTTGACACTGACCTCTAGATACAGCAGGGTCGCAATGTTATTTTTAAATGCTCCTGCAATTTTTCGAATTCCTTCCTGCACCACCTCCGTAGAAGCTCTGCTTTTATGAAGAATACTACAGAGGTGGCCTTGGAATTTCTCATTCGGAACATTCTCATGACATACGCAGCAGTAAATGGAAGGTCGTGACGTCGATGCTTGTTCTACATGCGCTGGATAGTTTCCTGCAGACTTCGTTTCGCGGTCACCTTTCATTCTATTGTTAGGATTTTTAGTCGAAGAGCGGATATTGTCCATCATAGCTTGCTCTGAAACAAGATGCAACCGTTAATACTAAAAAAAGCTAAATATCTTTTACACTTACTATCACTTAAGTGAAGTGTTGTCTCGGAAGGTACACCTGGACAACAGCGGCTAGATCCACCTAATATTAATTTGATTAGTGAAAATCGACCTGAATTAACGCTCAAAAGACTTACTCTGAACCTCGATGTCATCCTGTTGCACGGTAAATATTTTACGCTTCTTTAGAGGCAGGTTGCTAATGTTTATCGGTGCGGAGTCTAAAAAGTAATAAATATTAGATAACAAAACTTATTGAATTATTATGTTAAACTTACTTTTACTTATTTGATGATCCGCAACGATACTGTTAGGTGCAGTACAGCCTTGGACTTTAGCCTGCACGGGGTTCTGTAACAGCAGGATCTTCATCCGTTGCTGGTCCTAAAACAGGCAAAAAGTTAGTAGTGTAAATTAAACAGTTTTTTCGATTAACTTACTTTTACGGGTCGCAGACTCCAACGTCAGAACTTTATGACCTACATTTCCACAACAACACTTCCGATGCCTTTCCAAAGCATCTCTCCTGGAGTAAACTTTACCACACTCTCCACAGGTGAATCCTTTAACAATAAATTTGTAATTAGGTATCTAGGAATGCAGAAAAGTGTTTTGAATAACTTACCCTGCACCCGCTGTGGTGTGCCGGCTTGGTTTGGATTCGCGGAATGGTAAAAGACTAAAATAAGCAATGCATATTAGTATATCTACACCGTTTTAACATCCAAATTAACTTACCCGCATTGCTGCAACTATGGTCCATATGACGCTTAAGGACATCCTTTCTAGTGAACAGTCTACCACAGTATTCACAAATCATGGTTAAATACGCACGTTAACCACACCTGCACTGACGTAAAATCACTTTCATCACTCATATATATTCACTAAAAACTACTTAGTATAGCAATTTTAGTGTATTTGTTCTAGAATACGGAATAACTTAAAAACACAAATATTTCGCATGCCAGATACCGTTTAGATTAAATAAATGTCACGCAATCACGTAGCACTATCAGTTTACAGGTTTCATGCTTTCAAGGCTAAAGTCACGAAGTCACACACGATGTCAAATTATAGGTTTCACGATTTCATACCTGAAGTCACGAAGTCACGTACGATGTCGGATTACAGGTTTCACGATTACCCGTCTAATGTCACGCGGTCAGGCGTGGTATCAGGTTGCATGTCACAAATGTTTACGCTTCAGTAACGAGCAGTCAAGATCAGGTTAGTGAACCCTGTTTATTAGGAAGCTATGGTGGTGGGCGCAGGTTCGGTGTACCTGTGGTGGTGGCGGTGGGCGTAGAATCGGTTATGGCGGTCCCAATATCGGTCTATCTATACTACTATCGTGATTGACCGTATAGTATAAGAAATAAAAGTGTAAATGTCATTTTGACAATTTGATGTGGAAGTATTGATTTAATTTGCAGCGGTTTTATTTAAAGTGTAAACCTATTAAAATTTATTTTACAAGTACTTACAGTATTATAAGTTTGAATTTCTGGGACGGCTTCAATATTCTCGGCAATAAATGAATTTTGTCGTCTTGTCGGTGCTGGTATTTTAGCTAGAATTTATTGCACAAAATAAAATTTCTGATTAATCACAAATAATTTATTTACCTATCACTTCCTCGTTTGCAAAGTCTGTCAAGTCACACGATCCTGGTGATTCTTGATTTGTTACTGTTGTGGATGTACTTGCAAATGATAATTCCGGAAAGTTCCGGGGAGATATGGAATGTGAATCGTCGTCACCGGTGCACGACTGCGACACTTCCCCTACTTCGTCACAAATTTCCAAGGTTAATGAATTTGCATGCAGCCAAGTTTCCTTCCACTGTGAAAATTTCGCAACAAATTTAGCTCTATCGCCTATTTTGGGTACCAAACATTCAATTAAATTGTCGGTGAGGCTAATGAATGCTTCATCGTCCACGTTCTCATCTACAATTTTAAACTTTTGTTAAACGACATGCATGCAGATATGTTTTTCGTCTTCATTACACGCACTACACAACAAAACTTGTAGAATACGCGCATTAGTGTGACAAAAAAAATAACCAGTGTACGTACCTTTAAAGTGTTGGAGCAAATGCAGTCAGTAATCCCCACGTTCGCAAACACTCCGTCACTACTGTATAGTTACTGTTGTCGCCCATGGTAGATATTTACTATAAGAACTACCAGTAAACTAAACAATTTTATAATGCACTAAACACCTTTGAACATAAATATGATGCTAGTACCATATAACGTTACACACCAAGTACAATGGAAAGCATTCGAACCACTAGCGCGGATACAAATGGCGTCAGGCGTCACAGATCTGTACCACGTGCTATATCACAGAATAGGGCTATACGAATCTACACGAATAGGGATGGTCAAATCGACAATATTTTATATTGCCCTTGAACGTCAACAATTATATACTGTTCTTTCTACAGTAATTTTATAGTAAAATGACAGTGTCATTGTTTTAACAGGAATATATTGTAAGAACAACAATAATGCAAACAGCAATATTTGTTCAGTTGGAACAAATGAACGATATGTTTTGTTATAATTGTTGTAACGATAAATTTCAGTTAACACAAATATATTTCGGTAACAATACGTTATTGTAATAACAAGTTCTATTTTTCTGAGTGTGCCATACAGATATGGACGGAAATGTTTGGCATTTTCTACTATTGATAATAGTTCCTTTTCTATTATTAAATAGTTTCTTTCGGCGGAGTTAAGTGTTCGGGAATAGAATGCAATGTGTTTATTATTTTGCCAAAGGACACCGCCTATGGCTACATTACTCGCGTCTTTGGTTAAATGAAAAGTTTTATCGAAATATTTTAATAGTTCTTTGCATATTCGGAATGACTCCACGTATTCTGGGTCGTCTACGTTGATTTTAGTTCCTTTCTTGAGACATTTGGTAAATGGTGCGACTACTTTGGCAAAATTTTGAATGAATCTGCGGTAGTAACCTATTAGACCTAGAAAGATTTTAATTTCTTTCGTGGTCTTTGGAAGGGGATATTCCTGTATTGCTTTGATTTTAGATAGGCTCGGTTTGATACCGTCGGGTGTTATACATGGCCTAATAATGCAACTTCTTTACATAAAAGCTCTGATTTGTCCAGTATTATTCCTTAAACTTAAAATATTTGTTTTATATGAATTATAGTGATCATGGAGTGATTTAAAAAAATAACGTCATCCATATAAACAAAGCAGAATTTATATAGATATTCGCGTAAAGCATTATGCATAACTTTCTGGAATGGAATGTCCGTTATTAACTGAAAAGGCTGTTTTTTTTCGATACTTTCTTGTGACATCTCTATCTGGTGAAAACCCTGTGCTAAATCTAGTGTAGTAAAATAAGTGCATTTTCCGAGATTATTTAAAATTTCATCAATACGCGGCAGTGGATATTTGTCCTCTACTGTTTTCTCATTCAGTTTACGGTAATCGATTACTAGTCTCCATTTTCGTTTGCCAGAACAAATTCAGAAAACTAATATTGTGTATTGCCTCCTCGAGCTCGGATTACGGCTTCTATGCGTCTTGGCATCCCCTCAAAGAGGTTCCGAATGCTTCCCTGACCAAGGTTTTTTCATTCTCGTACTAGTGCTTCCCTGAGTGCTGCCAAATTTGTAAGGGCTGGAATATGAGCTCTGATCTTTCTTCTAAGCACATCCCAGACGTGCTCTATCGGATTTAAGTCCGGGCTTCTTGCTGGCCATATAATGCATGGGATGCCCACCTCATCCAGGTAATCATTTATTATACGTGCAACGTGAGGGCGGGCGTTATGTTGCATAAACCAAAAGTTATCGCCTACAAAAGGGGCAAAATGAACAACATGGGGCTCCAAGATATCGAATACCGAATTCAGTCTGTTTTCATGAACCACCACTTTCCGTTCGAGCTTCAACACCAATACCTTCCCACACCATTATCGAACCACCTCCATAGCTAAACGATATTGCATTGTGCGAAACTTTCTCCAGTTCGTCTCCATACTCGCTGGCGACCGTCCTGGTGATCGGAGACAAAATCTGGATTCATCGCTGAAAAGAACTTTGCTCCATTCCTCAATGCCGATGTTCTCTGGCGAAGCGAACTCGTTCAACTCGGTGATCCCTGGTTAATTCTGCACTGTTTGCTGGTCTTCTTGCACTTAATCTATACTCCTTCAACCTTCTCCTTGCAGTTCCTTCACTTACAGCTGTTCCTCTCACCTCCTCCAATTCATTCCTCACCTCATTTGCACTACTGTCCCTGTTACGCAACACTCTTAACGTCATAAAGTGATCATCTTGGTGATTTGTACATCTTCTTCTGCCCGACCCAACTTTTCTTACGTATGCTATCCTGTTTCTCCGAATCGATTTAATGCTCGCTGAACACACCCTAGCCGCATAATACTGGGACCGCCCATCTTGAATTAAGGCAATTGCTCTCGCTGAGTCTGTTGTATTCAAAACCATTTTAGCAATGTTTTTCAGCTGTTTGTCAGTATGACAGTAGGTAGTTGACAAATGCCTAACGAATGCTTTCTATCTAGAGGTTGATCCAGAGGTGCTTTGATGTAAATGTTTAGAAGGAGCGATATAGTTAAAACGACGCGGTTTAAAAAAATAAAAGAAAACGAGTTTAAACGCGATTTCTGCTCGTTTCTCTTTTTTACTTTCTTTGTTAAACAGTTTCGTACATTAAGAACAAATAGCGACACGATGCGTTTCCAACAGAAGCAAATATATTAAAAAATACGTCTGAACGTTTTTTTTGTGCCGCTGAGTGTATTTGTTCTTGGAAATGAATTTCTATTTGTCGCTCTTCTTCGAAGGGAATTTCACAAATACCGTCATGAGCATAAACTATTGATTCTGGTATATAGAAATTATTGGTAATTTTTTCCGGGATTAAAGCTGTTCCTTTTTCTATATTTACAGGTATTTTTATAGACTTTGTAACCTTTTGATTAAATGGGCGGAAATTTTGTAGATTGAGTTCAATGAAAATATGGATTTTACATTGTCCTATTTCTGAGATTTCATTTACGTAATCTATTTTTGCTTTTAGCATTTGGAAGTCATGACCTATTAAAGCGTTAAAATGATCAWACCAGTGAACAACGTTAATATTAAATTGATAATCTGAACCGAATTCTGATAATATCGGGTATGCTACATTTTTATCGTCGGTTATAACTTGTCCTAGTGATTTCACGGAGAATTTATGCCTAAAGAAATATTTTCTTAAAAGTTTGTTTGCTGGGTTGGGGTTTATAATACTATTAGAAGCACCTGAGTCTACGAGATCAATACTTTCAATCCTAACCTAGGAATACTAAGGTAGTTTAGGTAGGTTGTAGATAGAGTTTATGATATATATCCGAGGCATCTTCTGGAAAATTTTACTGGGTTATCATCGCCATAGTTATTCAGATTTTGATTATAGGATGTGCGGTAGTGATCGTTTTCAAGGGAATAATTGTTTTGCATCGAGCTATTATAAGAAGGGTGGTCAAAATCTGTAGTATTTTCAGAATTTTGTTCTATGTTATATAATTCTTCGGACATAAATGTCGGCCGAGATTGCTGTTTAAAAATAATTGTTACTCTGAGGGGGTCTGAATGTATTTCTAGTTGATATAGACACGGAGTAGGTTTATGTTGTTCTGGAGGAGAGTTAAGGTGTATTGGTGAATTTTGACCAAAACTTTGGTTAGTTACTTTTAAAATTCGGCGCAGGTCGCGTTTGGGAATTAATTGTATTTCTCGCGGTACTATGATGAGGGTTATTTGCATGGTTGATTTGATGCAAAATTATTAGTGAGTGGGAAGTAAGTTTTATTAAATGCAGGTAGTGTCTGTTGCGGTCTGTGATTCTGAATTAAAGGCTTTTTGGGAAAATTGTTTTCTTTGGTTTCGTATCATGAAATTCATAAAGGTGATTTGGGCTTTCACATTGTCATATTTTCTACATTCGTATAGAGCTTGTTCTACACTGTTAATGGGAATATTTAAGAGATGAGAGCAGTATGGCTCTAAGATACAGGCTTTAAAAGTGGAAAGAGCTTGTTGCACATACATGTTTTCTTTACTTATCCTAATGTCTCTGTTTGGATTCCTAATACTAACATGTTCTAACAAAATTTGTAATTTATATTTTATTATCTCGAATACTGTTCGTATGATTGAGTATGAGTTTGGATACAAGTATTCAAGTCGTGAGCTAGCAATTCCTCCGATCGCGGATCACCAAACCTCTGTAATAATTCTTCTTTTAATTCGGACCAGACATTACAATTTGAGATCAATATGTCCCTTGCTTCGCCCGTTAATTTAGATTCCACTTGTTCGAAAAGTAAACGATTAAAATTGCAATTTTTTCTGGTTTTCTTAATAACTCGATATACATTTCAACTTGTTTTATAAAGTATGCTAAATTTTTTGAGCCGCCGGAATATTCCGGTAGCATGTCTTAAGCCATATTCATTTCGAGCTGACTTACATTTGCCATTGCTATATTAATAATATTTTCAATATCTTCAACGTCAGAACTGTCTGAATTAAATTGGTTATTAAATCTTATGGGGGATCTTACCTTATATTATACATATTTTTTTTAAGAACTATAACATGCATACAATATAGGAAATTATTGTGTTGTTAAAAATTTTATTCTAAACAAACTTAAAATTACAATACGAGCTCTATAGTACGAGTACCAATAAGAACTGACATGTTGTTCCCTATTTATAAACTAAGTCCATTAGGGTTATCTAAGGGGTTAGGTGCAGATGCATCCCGCGACATCTTAATGTCCTGCTTGGCGACGGCCACCAGAGGGATGTGCAGGTGGACATAATTATGTATATACGCACGACAAAAATCTGTATGTGCAGTGTTGTACCTGATATATTATACTCTAGTAGTATATATGCTATATTGTAACGAAGCCCCTCCTTTAGGGGCAGTGGTGTTCGGAAACCTTGGTTGGATAGGAACACAGCAAGAAAAACAGCAAACGTTTCAGATATTTTATTGTTCTTCCGCACGCTGTCAAATAACAAATTTAAAATTTACTCCCCGCACAGCAATGAAAAGCTAGGCATTTGTAGCTACTTACCTGACACCAGGTAGGATTGTACACTTTAATTGGATAAATACAAAACCCGCACCATGTGGCTGTCAGCTAGTAGAAAAGATATCTGAACAGGAACGGTTAAACAAAAATCTCTGAACATAGCACACTTCAGGCGGTACCTGATTAGGCCAACAAATCTACATCACCACATCMTAATATATTTATCAGCCGACATCTAATACTGGATGTGCCCTGAGTGTACCTTATGTGTAATGTATTTGTTACATTGTAATAGTATTATAGCTGTTATGTTTCTTTGTAACTTGCGCCGGCGCTTATTAGTAGAAGTACCATTCGTATACCTTACGTGCTGTACGTAAACCTGTTTTTATATACTGTTATATTACAGTGACATAAATTTTTATGTATGACTATGTTGGTTGGGATGTTGATCACTTTTCAGAAACAATATCTGTTACGAATAGTTGACAAAAATGTCAAAGGCTTTGTCTGTAGGTATTAAATAGCATATTAAAAAAAAATTAAATGAACTTTTTAATTCTGTCGTTTAACATAAAATTAGGTTTGCATCATATACTTCCGGATGTATGAATTCTGACAAAAAATTTTGTGTCAACCACCACAGATTTGCATAGCTTAAGAAAATGTTGCACTTACATACGATAATTCAAACTTAGAATGTTTTGAAATAATACAAGCATTCGATATCTAAATATTACTATTTGTTACACTTGCAAGTCATTATCAATATTTTATCAAAGGTATAGGGTTCAGTTAAAGTAATACAACTTACATTTACATCTGGTATTATTACAAAAAAAATGAGTAAATAGAAAATATGTGAACTAGAATTCTTACATAAAACAAATTTTTTAATTATTTACAATATTTGAAGTTACCACAATGTTGTGCTCAGTTTAAGACACTCTCTGCAAAGAATTTTAATTGTAACAACTCGCCACGTAATTAAGCACCGCAGTTTCGGTTTGCAGTCTTTTATCAAAAACTTCAATTTCCAATATATCAGTGAGAGGGAAATCCGGCATGTCTGGGGGTTTTTGCATGGTGATCCCCTTATTCCGAGTACTCCTCAAAATCTCTTTTAGCATTAAAGAATGTTGCTGTACTGTTTCATTGATTTTGTGCAAAATGAGTAGCAGCTCTGTACTGTTTACTTCTTAAATTTATAAACAATCATACTTAATTAATTACAAATTTATTTATTGGAAATACCAGAAGAAACTGCAGTAACAGCACTGATACCGCTGAGATTATTGGCATCTATTTCAACCGGCTCTTCATGAGCGAAAGCTTTTGGTAGCTTGCGAAGCTACTTGTTGATTCTGAATCCGATGAAGTTTTCAGAAAGTCCTCTTCCTTTTTATCCAATATATCATAGTCACTCGAAACAATTATGAATATGTTACGTATGTGATATACGTAATGCATTAAGCCTGCCATTTTCCTGTATGTTAAAGTAGGTAACATAGTGTTCTACAAAACAGCAAATCTTAAAATAGGTATATCCTGTTCTTTTACATCCAATTTTCGTTTCACATATCGTCGAAATTCTTCAGAGGGAATTGCCGCAGGTTGTTTGTCTTGCTGTTTTCGTTTTCCACCAGCCTCCTTTATATACAGGGTCCACCACTTAAAGTTCCCCAAGTCCAAGTTCGTATTTTCATTTTTTTTAAGTACAACCTGTAGTTATATATCAAATTATAGGTTTTTTTAACTCTTTAAAAATAGCATAGTGAGTGTCCAAAAAAAGTTTGATATTTTGCAAATAAAATAATTTTTGTAAATATTTTTTTATCTTACCCCGTATAACAAATATTGCTTCACAGTTGGATGTCGACTTTTGTCTTCCTCAATTTGTGTCATTACAACGTATGCGTAATTTTTACTTCTTCCTAATTAAAAACAAGAAAAACTCGTCGCCGCCGTATTCTGTTAGTTGGGCTGTTAACTTTATTTGCAAAATATAATCGGCAAAATTTTTCGTAGGATACTCACTATGGTATTTTTAAGAAGTTTAAAAAGACCTACAATTTGGCATATAGCTTAAGGTTGTACCTAAAAAAGAATGAAAATACGAGCCTGGGGAGTTTTAGGTGGCGGATCCTGTATATTTAGATCAGCTTTATTAAAGATTTTTTAGTTTTTGATATAGATTTCATTTTACTTTAGCGGCCTTTATTTCATAAACATTTCGTTTAAAATAGGTAAAGGTTCTTCTAGTATTTTTATATTTATTGATACTATGTATGTGCATATCAGTTACTTAAATATACATATACAGCACTGGAAAGAAAGTATAGTAAATAGATAACAGAAAAAAAGAAAGTTTAAATAAAACCAATTTGTCTCTTTACAGAATATATTAAAAAAAAAACCCGAAAAGTACATTATCAAATACTTCAAGAGGTTGCTGTTCATACACGCATTTTTGTACAAGATTTCGTACCGCATTTATAAACTGTAGAACGTTCTCTGGTTTTTACCCTCACATGTGGAAGTCGACTTTAAAAAAATAATTAGAATAATTCCAGTTTCTGTTTTTCTGTTGCTACCAAATCATCGACTGCGTTCTTTCGCTTTGGACTAGAAAGCATTGTCCTTGGTTCACTTTGTGAAGAAAATATTGTTGATAATGTAGCAGTAGACTTAACGCACATGTCATCCGCGTCCAAGTCTGTGCCTGCATCAAGTCGACTTTCGTCTGCATCTTCATCAATTTCATCAGATCCTTACATCTGAATGTGAGTGGGTGTCACTGTTATCAAAGATGTCAGGTTGATGGTTTCGGATTCACCAAGGTTACCAGAAGACTTTCGAGGCAAAATTTGGTCTTTGAGGAACAGTAAGCTTTTTTAAAATGGGGTCATTGGGATTTATCTGCAATATCTCCGGGATCTCCTGACCGGGGAATCGGAATTTTTCGGAGTTCCTTACGAAAGTAGTCCCTTAAAAATTTCCATTTCTTTAGATTCTTTCACTGTAACAGTAATTGCTCTTTAATGTTTTTATAACGTGTTATAATACTTATATAGACAGCTTAAAAGAAGCTGGTTTTGATTGTGCCGTGTTACATGATACATATATCTAACAACAGGAGAAAGCTTGGTTTAGACTTGAGCACGAATGAAGTGAGCATTCGCGAACGAGAGTTCGTTGCTGTTCGCAGTGTTTGTTTATATTTGAGCACGCATGCGTTATTCGCAGTTACCCAGTCATTTGCAGCGGTTCGCTCACGCTCAATTTGTTTGTGGAAAGTGGAAAGATGGAAGACGAAGAGGAAGTTTTGGCAGCGGCGTTTGTTGCCCTTTATACGCTAATTAAACGTAAAAAAGAACACTTATCGTAGGCGGCGATAGTGGATAACGTATCGTAACAGAAACACCTCTTTATTGAGTAATTATTTTCGGAAAATCGTTGTGAACAATTTAGAAACTTCACCAGGATGACCTCAGAAGATTTCGAATTGTTGTTAGGTATGGTGACCAAGAGAATTGAAAAACAAAATACTAAATTCAGCAATTCCTGCAAGATATCGTTTGGCCCCGACTTTGCGATTTTTGGCGTCGGGGAAGTATGTCGAGCCATCGTGGAGGTGCTACGAGAGTATATAAAGATAAATCAGCGTATATATTTTTTAAAGATACAAGTTCTTTAAAACTAAGTAAACAAAACTGACTCCTAGAATACTAACCAAAACTTGAAAAACAATTGGAGAGTGAATGGGGTCGTCCTACATTTTTTTTACATTTAAAATGTACATAGAAAATGAAACACAAAGACATTTTTTTTGAGATTTTTTTCGGTTCTTGTAGGCCCAGAAAACAATGGGAAAGTATGGATTTTTAATATCCATTTGAAATTCCTCGATATTCCGCCACGGAGATGACGTAAATGGCTCGCGTGCTGACGAAAGCAAGAAACATCAACAAAACACCTGTGTTCTAGCGGTATTGCCAGTTTTATTTGTTTACATTTTTATTCAGCTGCGTCGCGTTGCCAATGTGGGCAAATTTTCGCGATGCAGTAAGGAAAGTACACATAAACTGACATTGTGACAATGATAAGTATATTTTTGATATGGGGTTTTAATGAATAAACTTAAGGCGTATTTGTGAAAATAACTTAAATCACCCTTCAGTCAGTTTATTCTATACCGAATAGTTCAATACAATAAGCGCATTCACTGGCCTTTTGTTAAAACACGAAAACACTGTAACCGTCGAACCTGCAGTTGAACCAATGTTTTTATTATAAGGAATTAAACGACGCTTGGGTTATTGCTTGACAATGTTTAAAGTTTGTATACTTACCTATGACAACGACATGATAAATTTTGAAACTAGCAGGACTGTCTCTGGCTGTGGTTAGAAAGAAAACGTTAAAGTACCACTGACAACATCGCACGGGGTGTATGTGTCCCATATGCAACGTAATAACCCTAACCTAACTCTAGCCACGCGATTTTGTTTACAGTTTACATAGTTTGGTTAAACTTTCTAGTTTTTTATTTGTATTTGCCAGATTAAGTGGTTGAGTAAGAGTTGTCGAAAAAAATTCCGTTGTTTGTTTTTTATGTAAGAATGGCTTACGTTAAGAAGTGTTTTGTTCCGTGTTGCAAGAATACTAACGTTGATACTGTTGATAAATTGGTCTTAACACTCCCTAAGGATCCGAATCGCCGACTTCGATGGTTTCAAGCAGTGGGGATTCCTGCTACTCATTTAAGAAAAATATTTTGTTGTGAAGATCACTTTATTGTAAGTTGATTCATTTATTAAAGTTTTTTATTTTAATGCATTTTAATGTTTATAGCTCAGCGAGGATGCTGAAAACTGGCAGGAATACAAAATAATAGGAAGCTACATAAGGCTAAAAAATGATGTAGTGCCACATAGATATATTACAGCCCCACCTGAAGAAGAACTTCCGTCTTAGTTGTCATATAGTACTGTTACATAACCTACCCAGGCCATATATTTAAATTTAGAAAGCTCATAATAGTATGATAAGTTACTTTATAAATGTGATCGTCTAGTTCTTTAGTAGGACCCAAAAATTACGTATGAAGCTCTGTAACGGAAAGGTAAACAAAAACACATAATTCGGTGTAACATATATATCGTATATTTTGCACCGAAAAACTGCGGAGTGCTACAATAGACTGGAGAAAAACCGCAGGAAAAGCTCCAGTCTGTACATAGTAAATATATGTTATATTTAACTATGAAAAATATGTTTGTACGGTAGCAAATCAGGCTAGACCTGAATTTACTTAAATATCGCATATTGCGTCATAAATCGTTGGAGGAGGCTCCTCGAAAACGCCAGGTATGCAGCAGGGACCTGTATGTGCCTGAGAAATAAACAGAATTGTTTAATTAGTGGTCAGTGGTAGAACCACATTGACCAGTAATAATTGTCGCTGTGGAGAAATTTTATAATTAAGCTGTAAGGAAATTATCAGAAACAAGTGACGAGACAGGGATTTATGTAAACAATACATGACAGGGCAAACAAGGGAAAATATCAAACCAACATAAGAGCACGAACAAAACAAGACAGGTATATACACATACAATTAATACAGGGGAGAAACATATACAATAAAGGCAGCCTTGTATGACTTATTTAGCGTGGTTCTCGAAGGCAATAGCCTAGAGCTAAAATCCCATATCCTGCAGTAAATGGTGCCTCGGCATTTTGGTACGTGGAGACGCTATGCTCACAACGCCCAGCATAGAGTTCGAAGGAGGACACCACCACTGTCTCTCAGGTGAAGCCTTGCGGGCTTCGAGAGTACCCACGTTATAGAATATCCTTGGTAGCCTAACAGCCTTTGATCTCTGCTACAGGCATTCCCAATGAGAAGTCACACCAAATAAAGCCTGCAGTGGCCCAATGAAACGAGTAAATGTCGTGGTGTTGATACATGTAGAAATAAAGGGTTAAGAAATGCACAAAACAACAATAATGGTAACGTAAATGCAATTTCGTGAAGGGTTTCAGAACAGAATGCATAAATTTGTTATAATAAGCAAAAGGGAAGCTGAAAAGAACGTACGTATAGTTAAGTTATGATCCTATGGCATAACGTAACAAGAGATATCAATAGTGAGTTTGCGCATGGACCTTTATACTGTATAAAAAGCCCATTATAATTATAAGCATAGCGAAATAGCATAAGCATACCGTAAATTAATGACTTCTTGCGCTATTTTGTAAAATAACGTTAGCCAATCAAAATGCTCAACGGTATGAATTGATATGCGCAGTGAGGTAGCTAGGATTATGATTCATGGCTGGCGCGTTGGTACCGCGTGGAATTGTGTTGTTAGGTTATGTTTGGTTGTTTGTTGAATTTTGATTCATTATTATTATCAGCACTCAGCAGGTTATTTAACGGTTACGGTTGTTCAGATGTGTTCTCAAATGCCTGAAGTTGCGCAAAAAAAGTCTTTCGGTTTTCCGAAGCTGAAAGAATTACAGCTTTAAAAGAACTATTTAACGTTCTTTGCGAGAACAATTTGCAACAGAACCTGCAGTGTGGGAAATACTGCATTCAGTATTACTGTATGATAACCCTACGAGGTAATGTTATGTTTGTTCGTTTCTATCATACAAATAACTATCGAAATACCTACTGTTATTTGTTTACAGATTTTCAAATTGCTCGACAAGGTTACTGAAAGAGCATATGTTGGAGCAGGTGTCTAAATTTAATAAATACGATTCTCAAGAAGCTTCAGAAAGTGGGAAAGAGAGGATCGAAACAGAATGGGGAAAGCTGTAAGACAGCTCTTGACTGTCTGGTGCAACTACGAAGACATAGTGAAAAAATATGAAGAAAAAAAGCAGCATAGAATTAGCCGTACAAAAAAGGACCAAACAAACCTGAATAACACAAATGATATTGCAGCTGGGAAAGCCGTTCGAGAGGCAGCTCTCGATAACATGCGTGAAAATTCTTCTGACACATCAGTGGTTATAGCAGATGAAATTGAAATTGAAGATGTTGCAGTGAATGACATAATACATAGCGACCATACCTACATGCAGAAAGATACTAATACGAGACAAATCAAACAAGCAGCAAAGAAAAGAACAAGGACAGACGGAGTTTTTGATTATTTAAAAGAAAAAATGAAAAATGATAGTGAACTGAAGAAAGAAGAACTGTCTCTGCAACGAGAGCAACTAGAGTACAAGAAAGGAAAGTTAGCATTGGAAGAAAAGAAGTGGAAAGACGAAGCCGAGATAAGAAGAAAAGAATCAGAAAGAATGAATAAATTATTAGAATTGTTTATATCTTCACAGAATAAGTGACTAAGTATTAAGTAAGATGTGGCACTGCAGTTAAGTTTTTTTTTGTTACTATACCTACCTATTTACATGTTGCGTTACATTTTTTGTTATCAGAATATTTACTTATTTATGTGAAGCACACGTTAGAAACATGTTTTTTTCAAATGTATACTAATAATAAACACACACAGTACAAACAAATTGTATTTATTTGTTACATCTACTGAAAATAATCAAATATGTTTGGGGATTCGATATTAAAATATGATGACGTAACGCTTCCATAAAAGCATGTATGAGCATTCGTAAGTAATGCAGCTAAGATGTAAAATTTACCAACTGGTTGAAGAAATAACTTCTGATTTTTTTTGAAATCGATAAAAGCAAATTGTTGAACTATTTTCCCAAAGCTCCACTCCACACATATACGGAGTTTAGACATTTTTGTATTAAACCGATGCTGTTCTTCTGTTAAATTAGGTCGTATTAACTGCATCCTTAAAGGATAGCCTTCGTCACCATATACACAAAACTGTGAACAGTATCTGTTTAGTTGATCTAGAATTCTGGTGTCTCTTAAAATGAATGCATCGTGCCTTTTACCGGGATATGGGTCACTTAAATGCAAAATTATACCATTTGGGAGTGTTTTTGATTGAAATTTAATACAGTGCGTTCTTTTATGGCCACTATAAACTTCACGTTGCATTCGAGTGGGCCTGCAAATAGACCGTGCAGTGCCGTCAATGAACCCAATGCAATTAGTTAAGGGAGAACCTTTTTCTTGAACCACCACAGCAACTTCTCGTAGGAACTCATTTGTTAACCATCTATTTTCACCAACATTTGATAATAATTTTTTCCATCTTTTGTAAACAAAATTGCATATGTGCTTTAACAGTTTGCTCAAACTGGAATATTGTAAACCAAATTCACTTTGTAGATCCTTTAGTCTGTTAGGATATCCAAAACGTCGTAGAAGCAAGCATAATCCTTCGACCCCTGTAGATTATAAAGTTCTTAGTGTAAATAAATACATATTATAACCTCACACATACCTCCAATTATATGTCGATCTGTAGTTTCCCATCGACGAGGCATTTTCAAAGCAGCATGCAATACGATGATATCTGCTTTATCAAAACGATAAAGGTGACGAAAATTAGCTAATGGAACTAGATTTATATCAAAAGGAGTACAAGAATATAGTAATTCCTTTTCTAATAATTCCTTGGTTATTGTTACGTACAATAAATAATCATGAAGATCTTCCGGTATAGCAAATAATGACGGAACTTCCAATGTATTCATAGTTCATTTGCTTTGTTTCTTTTGCGCTAAAACCTAACCCAACTTTTTAGTCATGTTCAACTGTCAATTATAGCGGAAAATCATAAGCCACCTAATTCGCGCAAGCACAAAATTCTCTACTTTTTGCGTATAATTATAACGGGCGTTTTTTTACTGTATACGTGTCCATGCACAAACTCACTAATGCCGCACACAATTTTACCTAGAGGATCGTCTCCCGGCTGCGATCTAGCGGACGCCGTGCGGAACGGTCAACCTCGCCGGCCTGGATTTCGTGTAGGGGCCTCCAGGCCTGCTCTGGCAGGTTATCGCAGAGGGTGGTCTCCGAGAGCGGATCTCGCCCCGTCGGTGCGATGGCGGTCCGAGTGGTGTCTCCCCCGGGCGTACAGCTCGTTGTCGCAGAGCTGGTGCCGGTGGTTCTTAGGCGTGCGCGGTTACGCACGTTTGCTCCCCCTGCCATTCAGCTAACTCTCGGAGATGGGGTCTAGATGTCGAAGGAATGCAAAAGGTTGGGCTTGGCGTCACGATTAGCACTTCCTCAGGGGTCATCTCTTTCACAAGGGAATTAGCGTCACGATGAGGGTTAGGGGAAGGTGGGGCAAGATGGGGACCCTAGTATTCTACACTGTATTACTTGCTAATTAAAAAACATTTAAATAGTTTTGATATTGTGCTGCATGCTTTACACCTTATTTATCGAATCTCAATGATCATAACCTTTAATTAAATGTTGAATTTGATAAAAAAAAGATAAAAAATCATGTCACTACATAAACGCCATCTTGCCCCACCCTTGGGGTAAGATGAGGACAACAGTGAGGCGAGATAAGGTTGGCACTACAATGCAATATCTAAACAAAAATTACTCATTTTTTTAGTTGTTTAATTATTATAACAATTACTGGCATAAAGTTCTGATATGATACACTTCATCATCTTCTTCTTCCTCGCCAGCACAAGAACAATGTGCCCATCGACTACATTTTCGACATTGCACCCATCCCTCGGTTGATTCTGAATATAAATCATTGCAATAAAGACAGGCGGCGTCCTCTTCATTGGAGACTGCAGATGAAGAGGACGAAGTGGACTGTCATCGTCGTTTTGACGCTTGAGAGGAGAAGTCAATTTGTGCCTTCACTTTTTTAATTGAATTAATCTTTTTAGCAGCTTTATTAATGATTTTCCTTTGTTTTTTCGCTTCCTTCGCAATTCTTTTGTTACAAATATTCTCCAGCTCAACCTTGTATGGAGTGTCTGTGAGAATAACTGTCTTCCCCCTCTTTCGCTGTGCTCGAACTGTATCCAGTTTTCCAACATGCGGAATGGGCATGATATCTTCAGGAGATGTGATTGGCGGAGGAGTAAGACATCTTGGCGTAGGTGGGTCATTTATGGGCATACTTGGGTAAGGGTCATCTCCGGGAGTGAGTGAGTGAACTGAAACATCTGCTGCAGGAGAATCCTGCGAGTGCATCCAAGAGCTCCCTGGCATTGGAGATGAAACTAACATTTAATGTAGCAACGTTTTCAACATCTGGCAAGTTTGGAACTTCTTCACTTTGATTTGAAGAAATATTAGCTTCTTCATTCCCTGAGTGAGAATTCCTAGAAACATCAACTTGAGGAATAGGCCTGTCTGTAGTCTCCGCTGCTACGAAGTCTGCATCAGTAAAAATATTTGGATCGCAGGGCCATATTCCAGTTTTGCGAAACCCATTCATTCCTGTTGCCATAGTAGCAGCTTTAACAAAAGCATTTCCAAATAGTTTTGATATTTGGAACACTGAAACAACGCGACCAGGGTTTGTTCGTAGCCATCCACTAACTTCCGCATCATAAAACACACTARGTGGCTTCATGAAACTTACATCAAGAGGCTGAAGCCGGTGGGTACAATGGGGCGGGAAGCATAATAGAACTACTCCGTGTTGTTTAGCATAATCGATGACTTCCAGATTTTTTGTATGGGTGTGATGGCCATCAAGTAGCAGCAAAACTGGAGATTCTTTGGTAGCTCCAGTGAAAGCAACAAATTTTTTAAACCAAGCGGAAAAGATGTGTGTTTGCATCCAGCCGCTTGGGTGACATTCTGCCCATGCTCCAGGGAAACAGTCATTCATTAATTCGGGATTCATCCTCTTCCTTGGGTATATAAACATATGTGGCATGTAGGTCCCTGCTGCATTGAAGCAAACTTCGACTGTAACTGTGGTGCCCCTTTCTGCAGAAGTCAAGGCGCCTACTTGCTTCCTACCTTTCCTGGAAATTACTCTTGATTTAGTTTTTGGCACAACAGAAATACCAGTTTCGTCACAATTCCAAATTTTATCTGGAGTAAACTTATACTTGTCGTAAACTTTAGTCAATAACGAAAAGAACTGAGACACAGCGATCCTGTTGAAACCCATGGCCCTAGCAGCACTTGTGTTCTCTGGTTTCCTGATGGATAAATCCTGATGACTTAAGGAATCCGTTGAGCCAATCTTTGCCGGCCACCTCTTTCTCTTTTTGGAAACGGTGAGTTTTTCCCAACTTTTCAGCCCATTGATAGGCAAGTTTTCTTAGATCTAACGTCGTAAGCCCAAATAATCTTCCCTCCATTTTTTTTAAATATGCAACTAGCTGCATTCCTCTTCTTCAGAAAATACAGTAGTTTTAGGTTCGAGGGGCCTTTTCATTTGACATGGAGCGCCATCAAGTTCTCGACATTCTCGAACTCTTCTTTCCAAAGTTGTTTGGGGTATGCCATAAGATTGTGCAGCTCTTCTGTATCCTAGCTTACCATTTAAAACGGTTTCAACAGCATTTTTCATACTTTCTTCTAACCATTTTCCTCGTTCGGTTTTTCGTTTATATGTTCTAACCATATTGTGTACCTATAAGAACAACGGTATATGTGGATACCTATCATATACCTTAGGTGTGAGGTAAGATGGGGACGTTCCCATCTCGCCCCATATAAATGTCCCCATCTTACCCCGCCATGACATTTTGAGGTTAAAAGTGTTCAAACGGCATACAATCTTAAACGAAATTATATAAACTATACATCATATCAACCATAACGATGCATATATTAAGCAAATGCATGCGGTTTATATTAAAATTACTCTGTACTTACGATAACTGGACTTAAATCAACTTCAAACAAAATAACAACCTTCCAGATATTTAGCGCGAACATACAACTTCCATAACAATATGAGAATAACTGACGCTAGCGCCGCCTAACTTGCACAAAACACTAATAGGGACATTTCGCAGCTACTTTTGGTGCCGCCCGAAAGATGGCATTAATATTTACATAATTAATAAGGGGTCCCCATCTTACCTCCTGGCCCCATCTTGCCCCACCTTCCCCTACTAAGGGGTCACTTCGCCCAGGAGATGAGCTTGGCGTCACGATTAGCACTTCTTTAGGGGTCACCTCTTCCACAAGGGAATTAGCATCACGATGAGGGTTACTAAGGGGTCACTTTGCCTTTAGGAGGAGAGAACTGAATGGCACCTGAAAGAGATCTCGAGTCCCCTCGCGGCCCCAGCGTCACCGTTTTTATACGTTTTTGGAGGCCCCGATTAGAGAGGGGTCGTATCACGTACTAGATTAGAGTGGGGCTATAGAAGTAGTAGGTCGGCGCTCAGATATGTGCGCGATCGGGACTTTTTTCCCGAGCTGCAGGTGGTGGGAGCTTTCAGGCACGAGCGTAATGTTATGCAAAATAATAATTAAAAATAGCACCCAGGGATATGTTTCAGTACCAGAAAACGAAAACGGGATACCATTGAGGCATACCAACAACATCGACAAAGTCCTTCAGTGAGAAAAAAATTATTTGTGGATTCGGATCCAAAAGTACCGTCCACGTCAAAAGATAGTGAGGAATCTGTTTCATCCCCATCAGGAAAATTTTGTTAAACAAAGCAGACAAATTGCTGCATTAAGGATACATATTGAAAGAATATCAAGAATAAGGGAGTTCCAAATGTTAAGTCCTCATGCAAGAATTAACCACCAATTGATGTATTTAATGGACTGTATTGTGAAAATTGCTTGTGCAGTTGTGAATGTACAGGGTCCTCTAATAAACTAATATTGTTTTATAATCGTTTAATTTTATTATTTTGACTTCAGCCTAAAATAATTCATAGGTAACATATTTTACCGTTCAAAGCATTATAAACATTAAATTGGTACTGAATATAAAAACATTAAATTATGTTAATGTTAATTAAAAATTTTATTAAAGGGATATACGAAGTGTAGTATTTTGCAATTATTTTGCTTTTCAATTTAAAATCAAATGTCTTTCGAGGCAGTCAAAAATCTTCTAAAAGTTTATTGTTGTATACAGATTTTAAAATTCTATAATAAGCTTTGTATTATAAATATAAATTCAATATTAAAAAACAAAAAGAATATATTAAAGACAAAAATAAGTAAACACAATTGGAGTATTAAACATTTAATATAGAAAATTGAATTGAAATTATACAGTGAAAGACATTATGGTATTCCTTTGTACCTTTATTTCATACATTGCTTTAAATTTACATTTTACATAATAATGGATAAATTGCACTTATCCAAAATGCATTAGCCATTTCTAGTATTTCCTCACATTCCTGTTTATTGTAATCTAATAGGTATATTTGTACTTCTTTCGTGCTCTCAAAGGAAGGGGAAGCAACACAAAGTAGAGCTTTCTGTTTCTGTGTGAAGTGCATTTGTAACTGGACTTGATAACGATATTTTTTTTGATGACATTATTTAATATGTAAGTCTTGATGCTCTTTTCCTTCGATGGGCATTTAATTTCTATGCAGTAATCGTTGCTGATGCCATCAAGTGAGGCTCCAATAACAGGTCCTGGTTTCAAAAATATGCCTGCTTTGGAAATTTTATTATTTTTTATTTTTGAAACCTCTTCGATAACCATCGGTTCCAATGTTTTTCCTCGTGATGTTGCTTCTGTTTCAAAAGGCGCTCTTGCACCCATAATTGTCTCCACAAGAGAACCTGTGAAAGTCTTGCATCTTACTGCTTCATATGCTAATGATGCTGTGATCCTGGCAAACCGCATCTCGAACCATAATCTGGATGCGGCTTGTTGTTTGGTGGCCTTCTCTACTTCTTCACATGCGTTTGTTGTGAGTTTATTTTTTAAAAAATCAATGAAGTGCTGCCCGTCAGATAATCCATAGATGGATTTGTATTTTAAAAAATTGCTGTAAATTGAAGCGACTGCATATGGTTGTTCCTTAAACAAATCAAACAAACCGCCCGATACAGCCGGTAATGATGAGGCAAACTCTTCAGCCATAGACGACGATGGTGCATCTAATTTGGGACATTCTCTTCCACATATTTCATCTAAATCCATAGCAGCATCTGGAGCACCTACTTTTGATAATGCAGATCGTCTCCAATAGCTTTCAACAGCTGTTACTGATGGCTCCTCACTTCTTCTGTGGATCCAAAACAGGAATGCAATTCCGTGTTTACAGCCACCTACAAAATTAAAAGTTTCAGTTTTAAATTAAATTAAACCATACGTCTATAACTTTTTAGACAAATTGAAGTGATAACCTACTTCAATGTCTTTGTAAAATTTATTTATTAAAAAAAATTGTCTAAACATAACAAACAAAATATAAAAATATACATTTATCTACTTCGGTGAAATGGATTGACTGATTATTGAAGCAAAAATATTTAATAATAAAACATATTATTACACTGTTTTTGGTAATAATAGCATTATTCTGTTTGTCACATCATCTTGTTTCGACATAATATGGCAGGCATTGACAACCGCCTGCTTGGTAACCACTTTTAATTTGTTTAAAACCAACAGATGTCTTTCTGCAAACTGAACAGTTTTGATGACGCGCTTTTTGAATTGAAATTATCATTTGACCATGCTTTTCATGGCTTTCAACAATTAATTGACAGTTATCAGTTTTAAAGCTTTGAATTGGGAATGCACTGTCTTGAAAACCTCCCTACTTCCGTATTACAAATATCAACGCTGTCGGCAGTTAAAATTTTATTTAGACAGAAATACCAAGGCTGGTGGTCCACAATAAGAGCTTTTGCGGTATTGAGTATCGATACCACATTGTCGTGGTATCGAAGTATCGAAAGTATTGAAAAGTATCGAAGTATCGAAAGCAAGATATGTCCAAAAGTTATTAGGGATTCAAAGAATAAGTGTTTCTTGTGAACGTGTTTTTAGCATGGCTGGGAATGGTAACTGATTTAGTGCATCACTGACGGCAGATCATGCTGAGCAGTTAATCACTCTAACAATGAACAAAAAAATTGTCCCCAAGTAGAAAAGTAAAAGATTGAAATGTCAGAAAAGCTACTTGAAAAAATTATACTCCTTTACATTTGCAGTTCCCATGTTTAAGAGTGATTCCTCCAGTGCGTTCCACTAAAAAGTTTTATAAACATATAATTTTTGCTTCGGTTTTAGGTTTAGATTAGGTTAATTAAATATGTAGATGGTTAGTAGTTATAACTGGATCTAACATTTGATATACAGTACATGGTCCTCAGCATATTACAAACTATTCCTATTTCAATAATTTAACCAATGATTTAAAGCACCTAGGTATATATAGTGAAGCAACCTTGATGCCTTTGATACATTCCACACTTTCAATACTTCAATATTTTCGATACTTTTGAGTAATATCGATACTGCACCGGTAGCGAATAGCAATACCTGTCTAATAGTATCGCCCAACCCTAGTTGTTACCCAATCAGTTAAAATAAAGAATGTTACTGTCAGTGCTACTTACATAGGCTAAAGCAAGGCTTTAAACAACCAAAACCTTAGAAATTAACGAAGAAAAGTTCAAGATGTATTTTATATCAAAAAGTAATTAAAATTATTATATTACACATGTTGAAAAAGAGAGACACTCGTGTGATAATATAGTCTTTGTAAACTGATATAACAATATACTAGTATGGTGTCAACCCGCTTTGCGGGTTATAAATTGTAAGATGGGGGTAAATGCTACATCCCTTTATATTGTAGGAATAAAATAATTGGGTATCGTGGTTTGGAATATAATACTCCACCGCCCTTTTCCCCTCCACCGCCGATTCCCCCGGTTTGTAGTAGGAAACAATTACATTTAGTCAACTTAATTTTTATGTAAAACCTCAAATTCCGCTTTGATATTGTATAAAAATTAATAAAAGTTATGTTTTTGAATATAATACTCCACCGCCGTTCCCCATCCACCGCTTATTCCCCTCCGCCGCCCTTCCCCCTCCGCGGCCGATTCCCCCGGTTATTGATATAGAACATACATAGTTAACCTACTTAACTTTTATGTGAAATCTATATCCCGTCTTGAAATATAAATAAAATACGTTAATGTCGTGTTTTGAAATATAATACTCCGCCGCCCTTGCCCATCCACCGCAAAAATATTTACCCGGGAGGGGGCTCCGCCCCCCCCGGACCCCCCCGTATCTATTTATTTTGGTTACCTAAATAAATTTTATAACAATTAACTTTTATATGAAACCTCTACTCCCACTTTGAAATTGTATAAAAATTCATAAAAGTTGTTTTGGAATATACTCCACCGCCGTTCCCCCTCCACCACCGATTCCTCCTCCGGTTGTTGATACATAACATACATAGTTAACTTACTTGACTTTTATGTGAAATTTCTAGCCCTCGTCTTGAAATATAAGACACGTTAATGTCGTGTTTAGAAATATGATACTCCGCCGTCCTTGTTCATCTTCCGCAAAAGTTTCTTACCCCCCCCCCCGTGTCTTTACATTTTACATGCGTAAATAAATTTTATTATAATTGTTTACTGTCATATACTAACATATATTCTGTTTTCAAATAGTAATTCAATTAGTTAATTTAGTGTTTCATAATATAACACGCTACCATCGTTCCCCCTCCACCGCCGATTCCCCCGGTAGTTAATAAGCATAAATGTATAGGATATTGTACTTTCCCATCCACAATTTTTTTTATAGAAACCATATCTGCCCCCCCCCCCCCCCGTGTATTATTTGTTTTATATATCTATGTAAATTGTATGTTACTTATTTCTTATATAATATATTAACATGAAAGTTATTATTGAACTATAAATATAAATTATTCAATATTATGATTTGAAGTATAATACATTACCGACCTTTTTCTTTAATCTCCGATACCTACGGTTGTTAACAGAGAACAATCGTACTTATCTAAACCTTCGTTTGTATATGAAATGTGTGGTCCCATTCTGAAATGTAATTAACTAAATAGAAATCGTCATTGATCGTGAAATACCTCCAATGTGTAAAAATATAAATTTTACAGGAAGAAGAACAATTAGTTTATTTCTGTTGTTTTGCTTCACATTAGCGCGTAATTCAAAATTTACCATAAACGTAATATTTAATAGCCACGAAAACAAAAATCAAAGTACTAGGACATTCACCACATAGGAGATTCTAACCATCTTGGATTTATACATAGGAGAATTAATAAACAAAAAATAGACACATAGGATTTTATTTTATTAGAAAAATGCGACAGATATTAAGTGGTTTATGGGACGCTATTAATACCAATAAAAACTAAACAAAAATTTTTATACAAAAAAACATAAAAATATTGTTAATCAAATTGTACGTCATTTTTTATTTCGCCTTGAACGTACATTTATTTGCGACTTTTCAATTGTTTTCTTGCTACCGGGTTTTTGCTTTAAAACTAATCCTTTATTAGCACGTTTTTTCTCTGACTTTTCTTTCCGGTTTTCAGCTACATTTCCACTGGAGAGCTTATCTTTCGAGTTCTTGTCAGGCTTGAAGGACAGGTTATCGTAAAACGCGTGGTGCTCTTTTTCAATCGCCGATTTCAAGCTTTGAAGGTCTTTAAATTTGGATTCTGGTATAGGAAGTGGTCTATCATAAAGTGGTGTTAAGCTCCCTCTTTCAGTTGAAGTCTGACGACGTTGCGTGAGTTTTTGCCAGTCTTCTTTGAAGTGTGTTTTGTACCATATAATTCCTTCTGGGCTGTATTTAATTTTACACAAATCAGCCACTGTAGGATCTCCAACTGAATTACCAGGTCTAAGGGAAGCGAGATTGCTTGCCAATGAATCATATTTTTTGAAAAAATCAAAATGAACAACTTTAATGTCATAGGGTTGTTTAGGTCTAGCTACTCTCATTCTAGCTATGTAATCGCTGGGTGAATTAATAGGGGGATAGAAAAGTTGTTCTAAGGTCGAGTGAACACTATCAGCCTCCATCATTGTGTGGCCTTTTGTAAGGTAAATCTGCTCAATGGTGACATCATGCTGTGCAGCAAAATCTCTTAAAGCACTGCTCAAAACTCGGTTACGGTTTTGATATCCGCATCCATCAGATATTAAACTAATAGTTTTGTATCCATTTTTTGCATTACACAAGAAATCTAAGATGCAAGTAGTAAATTCATTGGAAGTAACTCCTCCATTTCCCTCATGCCAAACATAGAGAGTGACGTCTCCATTTTTAAGGTTATATATTGTAAAATTGTGTACTTGTAATTTACATTTATAATACATAGCAGATTGTAGTGTTTTGGGGCATAGAAGAACACTTTGTAGGTCCATTGTGATTGCCATGTGGTCATTATTCGCTATTGCATTAGCTTTGGTGGCATCTTTTTCAGTTTTTGCATCATTTTTTCGCTGAATATGAAGCTGATATTCATCTTCAGGAATATGCCCAAGTTTGTGACTGCAGCAGATATCACATTGGTCTTTTCTTGGCCGATGTATGGCAATATTTTCCTTCGCCAATATCTTTTTCATTAGAGTAATGGAAGCGGGCTTAACTTGTTTTTCTAGACACCATTTTACGTACTCTCTATGCATTTGTGCTTTAGAGTTGAAAACTGATTCCACATAAACCTTTTTTGATGATTTCCTGCAGTAGTGGCTAGGTACTTTTGGTAGCAATTCAAGCCAACTTTTAATGGATTGTTCATCTGCAATTTTTTTTGTCTTTCTTGGAGGCTGGCAAATCGTTATTTCAACATCATCCGCCTTGTTGATTTCCCTTTTCACCCATCTCTTGAAAGTATCTTCACCAAGACAAAATGTATTTAAAAAAAAGATTCGACAGACCCGAACCTTTTCGCCATCTTCTTTTGGTAGGAAAATATCATGACCTTCCATTTTTTTGGGACCTTTTTGTTGTTCTACCTCTCCTTCCGTATCATCCCCCGATTGTTCCTTCAACACGTTTTTATTTTTGCTCTTTGTACTTACTATTCGCGACCTCCTCTTTCTTATATTTCTTGTGCTCACTAAACCCTTGATATACATTTTCTTTTCTGGCCATGTTGGCAAATTCCAAAAATAATTGAAAAGATTTTCTCTGTCGTTTTCAGAAATTAAACGGCAAAGAAAAGTTCTGTCACTTTTTTTCTTAATACTGTTATGACCACATCTGTTCCCCATTTTTCTACTTTCTTTGAGTACATCTTGAATAATGCCGTTTCTTATTTTTTTATAGCCCATATAATCACGTCCTAAAATTCTATTCTTCGCAGAGTTTTTTTATCTTTGCGATGTATTACGTTCTTTTCCCCGTTATCAGTTTTACCACAATTACTGTGTTCTAAATTGCAGTCCTCCTGTACTCTTAAGATTGTAATGCCATCTGTGTTCATTGCGTGTGTGTCTTCCATATTACTTTCGTAGCTAATCACAATATTTGGAACTGGTTGAAGTTCGGTGATTATGGTAGTTTTACCAGCTTCTTCGATGCCAAGTGCAAGTTGTTCAGGTTGTGTATGTTCCAAATCATATTCACAGCTCATCATAATATTTTGAATTGGTTGAAGTTCAGTAATCATAGTCGTACCAACTTTATCGATGTCGGGTTCAAAATGTCCAATTTGATTAATCAATTTATGATTCATTTCTACTGTATCTTCATTATAATATTCTGTTTGACCTGTATCAGCTAAAGATTCAGTACCTTCAAATTCCATCTGGGTTTCTTGAGGCACAGTTTCTTCTGTGGTATTTCTGAAAACCGGATTCTGCTGAAATACTATTGGAGTAGTCATATCAAAATTCTGAGTTCTGAAATCATCGGCAAATATAACGTCTATCTCGGTAATACTAGCTGCAAATCGGGTTTCCTCCGACAAGTTCATAATATTATTATTTACTAATAGCTCCTTCTTTTGATTTTCCACCACAGTATTTTCAGTTTTTTTCGCGACCATTGCAATTAACTTTCTGCCACGGCTTTCCATGTTCTGAAACCAAAATATTGCATTGGCTAAACAGTAAAATTAAGTTTAAATATTTATACAAAAGCTGACATTTTTGGCTAGAAAATAATAGAGACAACACAAGGAAAAAAAGTTTTATATTATTTGGTTGCCTAGTCAGAAAAAGGCCTACTGCCCCGTCCGTAAAATACAAGATTATAAATATGTATATAAAAGCACACACAGGTGTTAAAAAACCTCCTATGTGGCAGTTGGACTGCACCAATATTAGTATTTTTTGGCTTCATTTCCATTTATTTTCTATTTTAGCTTAATATTCATAATAAATATAACATTACTTCAAATTTCTGTTCTGTGTTGGAGACGATTTGAGGCATATTTTACCATAAGCAAGCGCTAATAAATGTTCGCTATTGAAAAGTTAGGTTATGTCAGTATATTTTATTGGTGTAAGTAATTAAAGCAAATAGGTATCTATCACTAAATACTTTACTTACCATATTGTGTAATATGCAATTGACTATCACCCAAATTGTCACTGGTCACTGTAAAACTTCGAAGAAATAGAATATTTGTCATTTATTGCCAATTGAACACTAGKGGTCCGCTGCACGAAATAGTTTTCACTATTTAGTCAAMAGTACTTATCTAAGAACATCTTATGTGGCGCAAATTGTTATTTGCTAAAAACCKCATATGTGGATATTACAAGTGCCATCTAAGATGTTAACTGAAAAGCATCCTATGTGGAATATGACTACATAGGAGATATTCCACGATGAATTTGTTGTGTAGACACATAAGAGGTTTAAAAAAAGGCGTTTTACTTGCAGAAACACTTTTTTAATCCACTTAGGAGGTTTATTAAGCTATTACACGCCTAACAACCAACCAATTGCATGTAAAATCTAAAAATCGGTCTGAACACCACATAGGAGGTATTTCACGATCAACGACGAAATAATAAAATAAGTGTAAGAATAGAATTTTCGTAAGCATGATATTTAGGTGAAAAATAGGAAATTCGATAGGCATGAAATTTTGTAAAACTGAGCATGTAACGTTTAAGTGGTTTACCGTATGGCCGGCAATTTGAGATGTTGGATACAAGTGCTGGCGTCTCTGAGACGCAGTAACTTTCGTTAGGGTGACAGGTTGAACGAGACAGGGGATCTCGTAAAATTGACAAATCAGTTCGGCACTGTGTATGATCATATTACTTACAAGTACATATTCGGAATTTATTAGCTAAAATCGTATTGGCTGAGCCTAAAAGACGCATCTTGAGAAAAATGCATGTGATTGGGTAAATAGCATAATATGGGTGGATAGGAGGTGTGTGTTTGTATCCAAATTGAGAACTTGAATAACTGGGGGAAATCAGTTCTTCTTAACCTCCGATTGTTTAAAGTACTCTTGACGGGAGTGTCATAACCGAATTAAATAACTCTGTAGAACTTGTAGTGCACATGTAAATAGTGTTTGTGACAGCAGTTATAGTTGTAGTGCCTTCTATTGGATTAACCCTGTTTGGATTAAAGTAAGAGGTGAGTCAACCTCACAGAGCTTTATACTTTTATGTGAGTCAACCTCACAGAGCTTTATACTTTTATGTGAGTCAACCTCACAGAGCTTTATACTTCTATGTGAGTCAACCTCACAGAGCTTTATACTTCTATGTGAGTCAACCTCACAGAGCTTTATACTTCTATGTGAGTCAACCTCACAGAGCTTTATACTTTTATGTGAGTCAACCTCACAGAGCTTTATACTTTTATGTGAGTCAACCTCACAGAGCTTTATACTTTTATGTGAGTCAACCTCACAGAGCTTTATACTTCTATGTGAGTCAACCTCACAGAGCTTTATACTTCTATGTGTGTCAACCTCACAGAGCTTTATACTTCTATGTGAGTCAACCTCACAGAGCTTTATACTTCTATGTGAGTCAACCTCACAGAGCTTTATACTTCTATGTGTGTCAACCTCACAGAGCTTTATACTTCTATGTGAGTCAACCTCACAGAGCTTTATACTTCTATGTAACCTCACAGAGCTTTATACTTCGTTGTTTAATTATCCACTAGAATACCAATTGCTGGTGAACACCTTGTATTTACTCTGCTTGTTGTTTAAGCTATTTCATGTTCTGTCTCTGCTTGCCTGTTGAGCTTGTAGCTCATCCACTGGATTGGATTCAGTGGGCCCAACGGGGCGTTATCGAGTAAAGCTTAATGTTTTACTTATTGAGCTTGTAGCTCATCCACTGGATTGGATTCAGTGGGCCCAACGGGGCGTTAACGAGTAAAGCTTATTGTTTTACTGTTTGAGCTTGTAGCTCATCCACTGGACTGGGTTCAGTGGGCCCAACGGGGCGTTATCTAGTAAAGCTTATTGTTTTAGTTATTGAGCTTGTCGCTCATCCACTGGATTGGATTCAGTGGGCCCAACGGGGCGTTAACGAGTAAAGCTTATTGTTTTACTGTTTGAGCTTGTAGCTCATCCACTGGACTGGGTTCAGTGGGCCCAACGGGGCGTTATCTAGTAAAGCTTATTGTTTTACTTATTGAGCTTATAGCTCATCCACTGGATTGTATTCAGTGGGCCCAACGGGGCGTTAACGAGTAAAGCTTATTGTTTTACTTATTGAGCTTGTAGCTCATCCACTGGACTGGGTTCAGTGGGCCCAACGGGGCGTGATCTAGTAAAGCTTATTGTTTTACTTATTGAGCTTGTAGCTCATCCACTGGATTGGATTCAGTGGGCCCAACGGGGCGTTAACGAGTAAAGCTTATTGTTTTACTGTTTGAGCTTGTAGCTCATCCACTGGACTGGGTTCAGTGGGCCCAACGGGGCGTTATCTAGTAAAGCTTATTGTTTTACTTGTTGAGATTGTAGCTCATCCACTGGACTATGTTCAGTGGGCCCAACGGGGCGTTATTGAGTAGAGCTTATTGTTTTACTTATTGRGCTTGTAGCTCATCCACTGGATTGGATTCAGTGGGCCAAACGGGGCGTTAACGAGTAAAGCTTAATGTTTTACTTATTGAGCTTGTAGCTCATCCACTGGACTGGGTTCAGTGGGCCCAACGGGGCGTGATCTAGTAAAGCTTATTGTTTTACTTATTGAGCTTGTAGCTCATCCACTGGATTGGATTCAGTGGGCCCAACGGGGTGTTAACGAGTAATGCTTATTGTTTTACTGTTTGAGCTTGTAGCTCATCCACTGGACTGGGTTCAGTGGGCCCAACGGGGCGTTATCTAGTAAAGCWTATTGTTTTACTTGTTGAGCTTGTAGCTCATCCACTGGACTATGTTCAGTGGGCCCAACGGGGCGTTATTGAGTAGAGCTTATTGTTTTACTTATTGGGCTTGTAGCTCATCCACTGAATTGGATTCAGTGGGCCTAACGGCGTTATCAGCGAATTAATGATTAGTGTCCTGACAGGAACCCATCCCATCATGCTGGGCCTAATTGAGACAGCAGTAGACAAATTATTATCATAATGAATCTAAACCTAAGTCAGCTTAGAAGAATATAAAGCTCATGCGTGTTTTTCCTATATTTATTGCAGAGAGCGAAAGTGCGAGGGTAAACCTGTAACCAGGGAGGATCGAGGGTCACTGTCCGCTTGGATGTCCTGACACAGCGGGTGGTCTTCAACCACCACTGACCTAGATTTAAGTGCACATTGTCATATAATTCAATAGATGGAAATTGTTCAAGTTGTTTCTGATTTATTAACTTGCCACCTGGCTAATTTGACGTACAGAAGTAAGCCATAATAAAGTCTTGATATTAATATTAATTATGCAGCGTTAAGGCTAGTAGATTTTGGGTTTAAAAAAAAAGTATAGCATATATCTGCGTGTTGTCTCTTCAGATTTGTCTTACAAATTTTTCAGAAGTGGGATCTGAATTTGCGTGATTGATTACTTTTAATTAGATAATACAGTTTAATAGTTGTGGGCATTAAAGGACAACCCTTCACCTCGATCTACCCGTTGGTATAAAACAGGTTGTAGGTAGTAGAATAATTAAATTGCATGTGTGTGTGTCGAGAAGTAACGTTGTCATAATCGTCTAGGAGCTATTTGTCAACCCTTCATTACAATGGCCGGTAAACGGGGTCAGAAACGATCAAGAGAAACTTCCGAAGCCTCTGAGGAGGCCGCGCCAAGCACCTCGCGCACACGATCAAATGACGGTTCCGAATCGCGTTCTAGTACCGTTCAGAGCGATAAATTCGATATGCTAGCGGAAGCAATGGCTAGTTTTATAAAATGTGAGGAGAAACGGGACGACATCAGAGTGGATGCTACAAATGGCGATGCGGTACCGATTTTCGATCCAAGGAATAGGGAATATACCGCGGAAATGTGGATACACAAAATTGACGAACTAAGAACAGTCTTTAAATGGAGCGAAACCACAACAATTCATTTTGCATTGTCTAAACTGCGCGGAACGGGAGAATTGTGGCACCGTTCCTTGCCAACAATTAAATACACTTGGGAGGAATGGAAAGAGAAAATTTTGCGTGATTTTCCTGCGAAACGTGACTACTGCCAACGAGTTGCGGATATGATGAATCGTCGTAAGCTTCCCAACGAAGACTACGATCAGTATTATTATGACAAACTGGCACTCATAAATATGTGTGACTTTGAAGGGCCGAAAGCGGTTTCCTTCATCATAGGTGGGCTAGACGATGGGGTAGTTAAAAGCGGAGCGCGTGCTGGCAAGCACGAAACACCTCAATCACTGTACGAGTTTTTAATCGCTCACGAAGATGATGCGGCTCATAAAACTACACCCCAAACAGTCCGACCGCATCTTAATCGTTTTCATAAGACCGGGTACAGGAAGGACGTACGTAATAACAAGCGATACCACCAAGAAAGGAGTAACAGCAATACCGGCGGGGGCGGAAGTAGTGGAATTAACTGTTTCAAATGCAACAAAAGTGGACATTACGCTCGAGACTGCAGGGTGGCTGTAAAGAGGTGTATTTTGTGCAATAAAATTGGGCATGACAAGAAATACTGCCTGGAATACCGCAATGAAGGTCGCACGCAGAACAACGGGGAGCATTCGGTTTCTAAGAAGGACGGCACGGTCGCATGACTAGAGGCGGGTGCATCTGTCGACACTAATCGTAAATTTTACAAGCCTATTTTTATTAATGAGAATAAATCCCGAGCTTACATAGATTCGGGCTGTTTTGGCGTTACAATAACATTTAGCGAATTAGGTAGACTAGGATTAATCTGTAATAATAAGGAAACAATAGTCTTAAGAGGATATGGAAGTGGTACGGTTACAACTTTAGGAGTGTGTAGATTTAAATTAAAAGTTGACGAAATGAAGGACTTACACTGAACTTGTCAAAATGTAAATTTTTAATGACATCCGTTTCATATTTAGGGTTCGAAGTCTCCTGTGGGCAAATACAACCTGGAACAGTGAAAACAAAAGCGATTGCCGAGTTTCCCGTGCCAAAAAGTGTACATAACATCCGTCAGTATCTTGGGCTGACCGGATATTTCCGACAATTTGTAAAAGATTATGCCATTATTGCCAAACCTCTTAGTAAGTTGCTGAAGAAAGATACCGTATGGCAGTGGGGGAAAGAGCAGCAGGCAGCTTTCGAAAGTCTGAAAAAAAGTTTAATTTGCAAACCCATTTTAGCTCTATATAACCCGGAAGCAGAAACCCAAGTACACACAGACGCTAGCTCACACGGTCTTGCAGGAATTTTACTCCAGAAACAAAAGGATGAAAAGTTCCATCCTGTCAACTACTACAGCCGGCAGACAAACAGTGCGGAGAGCAAATATCACTCGTATGAACTCGAAACACTAGCTGTCGTAGAAAGCTTAAGAAAATTTCGCGTGTACCTGTTGGGGATCAACTTTACCGTAGTAACCGATTGCAATGCCTTGAGAGCCTCAAGTACAAAAAAAAAAGATTTGCATCCCAGATTCGCCAGGTGGTGGCTACAGCTTCAAGAATTCACATTTGATGTGCAGTATCGGCCCGGAGATCGACTTAAACATGTGGATGCGCTAAGCAGAAATCCTGCGGAAACTGAGCTTGCGCCTCCAGAAGTTCTTCGAATTGAACAGGCGGATTGGGTCTTGGCAGGACAAATGACTGATGAAAAGATTAAGCACATTAAAGACGTCTTATCCAAACCACCGGAAACAGAGTATGAGAAGGGAATTTACAAGAATTACGCGCTTCAAGAGGACAGAGTCTATCGAATAACAGCAAAGGGAATACTGTGGGTCGTACCTCGAGGAATGAGAAACCAGGTGGTGAGATCAGCACATGATCAAGCAGGTCACTTTGCGCTCATCGTTTATGTCAGCAGTACTGGTTTCCAAGAATGCGAGAATATGTAGAGAAATCCATAGCGTGTTGTATACCTTGCATATTTAATAAAAAGACAACTGGTAAAAAGGAAGGATTCCTGCACCCGATGAGAGCTACGGAGCCAATGGGTACTATCCACGTGGATCATTTAGGTCCTTTTCCCAAAAGTAAAAAGGGGAATGTATACCTTATCGTGGGAATGGATGCATTTACAAAGTTCCTACTTATGAGACCCGTAAACTTAACAAAAACTAAATACATTATTAACTTCTTTAGAGACCATTTTTCGACGTATGGAACGCCGAAAATAATAATCAGTGACCAAGGAAGTGCATTCACAAATAAAGCTTTTAAAAACTTCTGTGAACAAAATCATATTAAACATGTAGTTACGGCAGTGGCAACTCCACGAGCCAACTGACAAGTTGAACGATTAAACCGGACAATTCTCAGTGCGTTATTGACATCTACGCTGGAGGAAGAACGCTGGGATGAAAGAGTACGCGATGTCCAGCTGGCCATCAATACTTCTGTAAATAAATCTACCGGAAAGACACCGAGCGAGTTGCTTTTCGGCTTTGTTCCACGCAGGAGTTGTGATGATCAGCTCCTAAAAGATGAAGTTGCTCGCATTCCACCTATTTTAGCTGATCTACTGGAAGCAAGAAGAATAGCAGCTGATAAAAATGCAGAGTCACAGGATAAGAGAAAGCAATACTTTGACAAGAAACGAAAAAAAGCCACGCCAATATAAAATAGGAGAGTTGGTAGCAATTGAAAGAAACATCCAGTCCATGGGCACCAGTCGTAAGCTAGTTGCACCATACGACGGTCCTTTTGTTGTCCACAAAACCCTCCCAAATGATAGATACGTAGTATGCGATATGAAAGGTACTAGACGCACGAGGAGAAAGTCAAATTATGATCCCGTGGTAGCGGTTGATCGAATGAGACCCTGGACGACTCCTGGTAGAGTTTCAGATGATACTGCTAGTGAAAGTGGAGAAGATGGAGTGGTGCTCACCGATGACGAACAGTAATAGCTGCCACCTCGAGACGAGGTGAATTCAGGATGGCCGAATGTAAGAATAGAATTTTCGTAAGCATGATATTTAGGTGAGAAATAGGAAATTCGATAGGCATGAAATTTTGTAAAACTGAGCATGTAACGTTTAAGTGGTTTACCATATGGCCGGCAATTTGAGATGTTGGATACAAGTGCTGGCGTCTCTGAGACGCAGTAACTTTCGTTAGGGTGACAGGTTGAACGAGACAGGGGATCTCGTAAAATTGACAAATCAGTTCGGCACTGTGTATGATCATATTACTTACAAGTACATATTCGGAATTTATTAGCTAAAATCGTATTGGCTGAGCCTAAAAGACGCATCTTGAGAAAAATGCATGTGATTGGGTAAATAGCATAATATGGGTGGATAGGAGGTGTGTGTTTGTATCCAAATTGAGAACTTGAATAACTGGGGGAAATCAGTTCTTCTTAACCTCCGATTGTTTAAAGTACTCTTGACGGGAGTGTCATAACCGAATTAAATAACTCTGTAGAACTTGTAGTGCACATGTAAATAGTGTTTGTGACAGCAGTTATAGTTGTAGTGCCTTCTATTGGATTAACCCTGTTTGGATTAAAGTAAGAGGTGAGTCAACCTCACAGAGCTTTATACTTTTATGTGAGTCAACCTCACAGAGCTTTATACTTTTATGTGAGTCAACCTCACAGAGCTTTATACTTCTATGTGAGTCAACCTCACAGAGCTTTATACTTCTATGTGAGTCAACCTCACAGAGCTTTATACTTCTATGTGAGTCAACCTCACAGAGCTTTATACTTTTATGTGAGTCAACCTCACAGAGCTTTATACTTTTATGTGAGTCAACCTCACAGAGCTTTATACTTTTATGTGAGTCAACCTCACAGAGCTTTATACTTCTATGTGAGTCAACCTCACAGAGCTTTATACTTCTATGTGTGTCAACCTCACAGAGCTTTATACTTCTATGTGAGTCAACCKCACAGAGCTTTATACTTCTATGTGAGTCAACCTCACAGAGCTTTATACTTCTATGTGTGTCAACCTCACAGAGCTTTATACTTCTATGTGAGTCAACCTCACAGAGCTTTATACTTCTATGTAACCTCACAGAGCTTTATACTTCGTTGTTTAATTATCCACTAGAATACCAATTGCTGGTGAACACCTTGTATTTACTCTGCTTGTTGTTTAAGCTATTTCATGTTCTGTCTCTGCTTGCCTGTTGAGCTTGTAGCTCATCCACTGGATTGGATTCAGTGGGCCCAACGGGGCGTTATCGAGTAAAGCTTAATGTTTTACTTATTGAGCTTGTAGCTCATCCACTGGATTGGATTCAGTGGGCCCAACGGGGCGTTAACGAGTAAAGCTTATTGTTTTACTGTTTGAGCTTGTAGCTCATCCACTGGACTGGGTTCAGTGGGCCCAACGGGGCGTTATCTAGTAAAGCTTATTGTTTTAGTTATTGAGCTTGTCGCTCATCCACTGGATTGGATTCAGTGGGCCCAACGGGGCGTTAACGAGTAAAGCTTATTGTTTTACTGTTTGAGCTTGTAGCTCATCCACTGGACTGGGTTCAGTGGGCCCAACGGGGCGTTATCTAGTAAAGCTTATTGTTTTACTTATTGAGCTTGTAGCTCATCCACTGGATTGTATTCAGTGGGCCCAACGGGGCGTTAACGAGTAAAGCTTATTGTTTTACTTATTGAGCTTGTAGCTCATCCACTGGACTGGGTTCAGTGGGCCCAACGGGGCGTGATCTAGTAAAGCTTATTGTTTTACTTATTGAGCTTGTAGCTCATCCACTGGATTGGATTCAGTGGGCCCAACGGGGCGTTAACGAGTAAAGCTTATTGTTTTACTGTTTGAGCTTGTAGCTCATCCACTGGACTGGGTTCAGTGGGCCCAACGGGGCGTTATCTAGTAAAGCTTATTGTTTTACTTGTTGAGATTGTAGCTCATCCACTGGACTATGTTCAGTGGGCCCAACGGGGCGTTATTGAGTAGAGCTTATTGTTTTACTTATTGGGCTTGTAGCTCATCCACTGAATTGGATTCAGTGGGCCTAACGGCGTTATCAGCGAATTAATGATTAGTGTCCTGACAGGAACCCATCCCATCATGCTGGGCCTAATTGAGACAGCAGTAGACAAATTATTATCATAATGAATCTAAACCTAAGTCAGCTTAGAAGAATATAAAGCTCATGCGTGTTTTTCCTAKATTTATTGCAGAGAGCGAAAGTGCGAGGGTAAACCTGTAACCAGGGAGGATCGAGGGTCACTGTCCGCTTGGATGTCCTGACACAGCGGGTGGTCTTCAACCACCACTGACCTAGATTTAAGTGCACATTGTCATATAATTCAATAGATGGAAATTGTTCAAGTTGTTTCTGATTTATTAACTTGCCACCTGGCTAATTTGACGTACAGAAGTAAGCCATAATAAAGTCTTGATATTAATATTAATTATGCAGCGTTAAGGCTAGTAGATTTTGGGTTTAAAAAAAAGTATAGCATATATCTGCGTGTTGTCTCTTCAGATTTGTCTTACATAAGTAAAATACATTTTAATTAGGTAACAAAATGGCGATAGGTTTTTCTTCAATTGGCTTGATAACAATATTACTTGTTATCGTAACAGAGGACGCCGGTGATCGATTTAAATTTGAAAAAAAAACTTTGGACAACGTTGATCACACACGTGTAGGCTGAAGAGGGAAGAATTTCCACGTTTTAAAGAAAAGTGGAAATCCTACCGTGTCCTCCCTGCTCGTTGTCCCATACAAAAAATTACTTACAAAAAAAGTATAAAAATGTGTGAATAAATAATTTAAGGACGGTTAGCAGTCTACGATACATATGCATCCCTGGATTTTTTTTAAATTTTTTTGTTTTTCTTTGGTTTTTTATATTTTTTTTTGGTTTTTTTCGGTTTTTTTATTAGCATAATAGAATCTTGTTGCGAATGTGTTTGTATTGTAGAGGTATAAAGTATGTATATTATAATATAATTATATACATTAATTATAGTATGTGATGTATGATCAATTTAAAAGTAGGTAGCATTCTATAATGCATACAAATTCGTGGTACAATTTTTGTACTTAATATCTAAGACATGAAACAAATGGATAATACATTATATATGTTACAAAATGTTTATATGGCATGCAGGTTATATAATACTAAAACTTAATTATACTTAAATATACTTAAACTAAAAAGATTCAACGGAATCTTGCCAGAGAATGCATTTGTATCGTGGAAATACAACTTATAAATATAAAATTACATGCATTATATATACAATACTACACTACATAAGGATATGTGACGGCTCGAGATGGACTGAATGAAATGGACTTCGGTTGCAGCTACGATTGTGGATGAAAGCCGGGTGGGAAGTGTTTATTGAAAAAAATAATCGACGGGATGTGTGGTGTAAAATGCACAGGGACGTATGGTAGAAAAATAAACCAGGTTGGATGGACAGACATGCTGACGTTCACGCCAACACATTCAAAAAATTAATATTAAATTGATAGTGAATAAAAAAATGCTACCCTTTCTGGCTTTCCTTGTTCGCTTGCCTACTATCGAAGCTCGCTCACTTTAATAGGGGCTCACATATCAAACCGCAAGGGCTGCAGCAAATTACACAAATTTAAAATTATTTGAAAATTTTCTATAAGTCGAACTGATTGGTCTTCAATGATCACTTACCCACTGTCGAAGCCCGTTCACTTATAACAATGGGGGCTCACACATCTGACCGTTCAGAACAACTGTATAATTAAACAAAAAATAAAAAGTAAAATTTATAATATGCTGTTCTATTTAGCCGTCAATGTTCACTCAACCACTATCGAAGCTCGCTGACTTATAATAATGAGGGCTCACGTATCGGACCGCATAGAACAGCTGCATATATATATGTGAAATGCATATATATGTGAAAATAGTAAAAAATAATAAAAATGAATAAAAACGAACCGAAAACGAAATAGGTACTGAATACGCGGATCTATAATTGAATTTATATGAAAAATTAAATGAAACATTAAAATTGAAATAATTTGGCTTTTTAAAAATTAAATTAAAAGAAGTAAAAGTATTCAAAATTTAAAAATGCTAATAAAATTGAAAAATACATTAATAAACTTGAAAATAAAAAAGGTTTATTTAATTCCGAGAGATCTGCTGAAGAACTAAAAACTATATGTAAAATATCACAGCGTAATCAAAAAAAAATAAGAGAAAAAACTTAACGAAGGTTTGTACCAATATGAGTACAAATAACAAAAAAAAACAATATTTTGTACCAAAAGGAGTACAAATAACAACGATATTGTAAAAATATATCTTTATAATATATGTATAAATATGTACAAATATTTAAGTTGGCGGTTATCGTTCAAACGGGCAGAGAAAAATTACAGAGCGCCGTGCGTGACAATATTTTTTGTGTATATTTTGTCAGCAGCTCTACCTTGACATGCCATTTCTACTATTTGAACTTTTAAATTGTTGCGGCTCGTTACTCTTGAAAAGCTGACATATAACTGCCCGTGGGCGAAAGGCGGTGTTTTAAGATAAACGCCCACTTTTTTGAAAGTTTGGCCTTGACTTTTGTGCGCGGTCATCGAGAAAGCGAGTTTGACCGGAAATTGTGTGCGTGTCATTGGAAACGGCACATCCTCCTCAGTTGTTAATTTAAATTTAGGCAAAATGACTTTCTGGCCCTTAAATTTACCGCTGATACTTTCTAAAATTAAAATGTTATCTTTCATTTGTCTTACGACCAAACGTGTACCGTTGCACAAATTTAATTTAGTATTGACGTTACGTAACAGCATCACAATCGCCCCGACTTTCAACCGCAGCTCGTGAGGAGGCAAACTCTGCGGAACTAAACTGTTTATAAATTCTGAAGTTAGTTCTGATGCGTCTTGGTCGTCACGACACTCTAACCTCGTTGCGCTGAAATAAACTCTCTCTTCCCCGGGAATTTTCTCTGTTAAAATTTTGTTATTAATTTCGATTGCGTCTTCATTGCGCATGCATAAAATGGCGACGTCGTAATAAATGGAGATGTTATCGATGGTGGTCAAATTTTGATCAAAAATGTCGTCAATGATGTTATCCGTTAATAAATCAGCGGGGATCGCCACGTAATCCTCCGGACCACCATCCAAAGCAAAGTTTGCTTTTCCCTCGCCAACAGATAATAACCAATTAGCAAAATCTTTCTTCGGGGAGAACATGCATGTTCTGAGTTAAATGTAAAACTGAAACGTGGCTCCACAAATTAAAATTTTTGGCGCATTGTTCGGCGGCGTCAACGGGACTACCGTGTTTGACGACTGGCAAGCATTGACGGAAGTCCCCACCAAAAACTACTATTTTGCCGCCGAACGGCTTATCGTTGGTCATAAGCTCGGTTAATTTGTCGTGGACGACTTTCAAGACGTACTTCGAACTCATAGAAACCTCGTCCCATATAATTATTGAACTGTTTATAATTTTGCGGGCCTTCTCTGAACGATTATCCAAACTGGACACCGAAGTTTCATGTAGTTGGAGCGGCACCATGAACGTTGAATGTACAGCGGCGCCATCCGGTAACAAACTCGCTGCAATTCCCGATGCGGCCATGCACAAATATGACATGTCTCGGCTTTTTGCGTACGCACATATCAGCTCGAAAAGATATGATTTCCCCGTACCACCAGGACCGTCGACCATGAAGAGCGTGCGATCGTTCCGCTTTTCGAGACTATTAACGATCGCGTCAAATGCAGCTTTTTGCTCTGCGTTACAATTGTTTAATTTGTCGGAATAATTTGGATCTAGCGGAGATGCGATCTGCTCTTCATCGTCGATCGTAACATGCTCCGTAGGTACGGGTAGACCTATGGCTTAATTGTTTGTGCCCAGACTTCGTAAAATTTTGTCTATGCGGCTTAATGCCGCTTCGTGAGCTCTGTCTGAAGTATGATGTTTGCGTAAGAAATCTTCAGACAGAAGGTCTTTAAATTTCTCCCACAAATCTAGAGGGTTGCTGGGTTGTGCGAAAACGCAAAGTAATGCAAAAAAGTTTCGTAGCTGATACGGTACCGCGCTTAAGCTTTTTCTATCCCACGTGTAATGCTCTGGATTTTCATAATAAGCGTATTGTTGAGCTTCTTGTAATGTTTTATTTAAATCAAACCAACCGGTTAACATCGTGGGTTTGTCCGCGGCTGTTTGTACGGCTTGTTCCTCCTCTTCCTCCTGGAAGTATACAATTTGTTCGTTGGGCAAAATGTACGGGCAATCTGGTGACTGAATGGGACTGTTTAAAAATTTTGTATTCACAAATGATATAATGTCCTTCATTCGCCGTCATGTAACGACAATCGGATAACTACTGCATTCATTGAAACTTACTTCTACACGAGCAGCATCGAAACCTTTATAAACATACAAATAAATATATTTGACCGATTTTATAGATGAACATATTTCGACGTTAATATGACATCTGTATCGTAGAAGTAAATTCCTATTGTAAGGAACGATCCAAGAATTATCTACAATAACATCTTTACCGTCGCGTTTAACTATAATGTGAATATTATTATTAGGTCTTTTATAAACCGGATAGCCTCTAACGTTCAAAAGAGTTTCCTCGCTGAAGGCTTTAGGAAACGCTCTTTCGCACTTTTTTGGATCGTCCTTTCTGCATTGTAAATTCGATTGTTCGCTACATGGGCCATGAGTCATGTGTCTTAATACCAAAGAAGTTAATAGATCATTTTCATCGTTATTGGGAATGTAGGCTTGGACAACCCGATCGACTGCCGTAGTATCGGTGAATTTAAAAGGATCGTCTAAAACTATTAACATGTGGCAATGCGGCAGTCCTCTTTTTTGAAACTCAATGACTCTAATCCAAGCCTTGACAGTACCGAAAATATGCTTGTTTGTGATTTGATTCATTAAATCTTCCAACTTCAACTGAAATACTCTATTAACAATGTCAGGTCTGTCAATGTATGTTTCTCCTTTTCTCAAATGTTCTTTAATTTCATCCCAACCGGGATTGGCCGTGAAAGTGAGAAAAATGTCTGGCCTTCCATATTTTTGGACTATGCTCATGGCGTCAAAGAATCGCTCCGTATACATGCGCGGCGAACATCTATGTGTACTGGGAAGAATGACTGCTTTACCAGGAGGTAGATTTAGATCGTCCACGCCACCTTTCACGTAATCGCATAAACCTTTGTATAGATCCGCTCGCAATTTGCTTTGGTTACATTGTATCCAGTTTAAATTATTCGCTTCGATTTTTAAAGCGGCGTCGACGATGAATTGTTGAGTAAGGCGGCCAACCTTAAATATTCTATTTCGTTCGATCGGTTCGTTTTTCGGTTGGCGATAGTGCAGCAAATATTTGTAGTATTTGTGCATCGTCAGTGTTTGTCGGGTGGGGAGTTTGGTAAAGGGTTGCCAACCTGGTTCTCCCGAAGGAAAGATAACGGGGTACATAAAGGCGTCAATGTTGGGCGATAAAATATTAAGTCTTCTATAGTGAATTTTGCCATCATTGGACTTAGGGTAAAAAACCATATCACGATGAAAAGGCGGCCTCCCATCGACGCTCTGGAAAACCATCGCAACTTCCGTTGCTCCGGTGGCGTTGTTGGGCAGGTTATATCGTCTGGGGTCGTCACGACGATCGCGAAGGTAGCGACTTGGTCTTTTGGTAGGATTTTGAGCAAGTTGTTGTTCATAAACTTCCCGTAACATTAAAAGTGATTGTGCAAACGGATTGTACTGTTTAAAACATTGATCTAAATCGTTTAATAATGTATTATCTAAATCGGCACTAAAATTGTCAGTTCGTACTTTTGTCGATTCCGCCGTGTCGAGAACGTAAAGTTGTGCGTATTTCGGCCGGCCGATGTTCCGGATTAACGTTTCACAGATCTGATGAATGAACATCCCCTGTGTTTTAAAAGTGAATGCACCACGACCGGCAGTCTCACGCACAAGTTTCGTCTCGCCTAACGACGCAAACGCAAACGAACTATTGTAGCTACGAATATTTTGAATAAAATTTTTAGATTTTGGATGTAAGTTATTTAAAAGGTCCCTGATCAATTCCGGCATTGGTGTTAAATAATCAAAGATAATTTTGCCTTTTTCGCAACATTTTACGTACGCGCCTCTAAAAGCCTCATCTTTAAAATATAACGATTCGCAAAAATTACAGACCAAATTCATTTTTCCGCAACTGTGAGGCTTTACTTTTACTATATCGATAACTTGCCAAGCCCAAGGTAAACGATCGTTAATGATTAAATTTTGAATAAAGGGAGTTGAATTATTTGTCGCACCAACATTTGACCTAGTACACGGGGCTTTTCTAGGACGTCCACGTCCATGAGAAGATATGGGAGATGGCATTTGAATAGAAGCCGTAGGGGAAGATGTAATTGAAGTACAGTCTGCTGAAGGTGTTGCTTCACGAGAACTCCGTCTAGTTTGTCTAACAGTTGGAACTGAAATAGGTAGAGGAGGCGCAGGCATGACAAAATCAACTGTAAAGGATGTTGTGGGAGAAGATGTTACGGGTGTATCAGAGATAGCATCAACATTTTTAGACTGTGGTGTTACTTTTTTGCGGAGATGACCGTCTTTCCTTTTGTTACTGTCAGAAGCTGAAATGGGCAAAGGTGGTGTAATAGGTTGCGGGAAAGCAATTGAAGGTGATGTTATACTTGTTTGCTTAGGTTCAAGTGATACAAAACGACCCGTTTTATTACGTTGTTTGGATACAGTTTGAGAAGATGACAAAAGTGTTTTGGATTGGTCGATGGGTATAGACTTGCGTGACGCAAAACGGCCTCTTTGGCTACGTTTGGATGTAGTTGGAAGAGAAATAGATGATGGTGATGGATTGAAATTCTTTGGGGATGATGTAGTAGAGGAAATGTTTGAACTAACATCAGAATTGGATGTAGTGGAAGGAAGAGGTCTTTTAGAAGATCGTCCTCTACGTTTTGGTAATTGAACAGGAATAGACGGTATAATATGAGGTACAGTAGGGGTATGTTCAACATTTATATTTACAACTTCCATATCAACATCAACACTTGAAGCAGCTGATGAGGGTGAACGATTGGTTGGAGTTGTCTTGGTGCAACGACGTTTTCGGGGACGTCCCCTTTTCCCAGGTGGTTTGGATGTTTGTGAAGTTATTATGCTGGTCGTTGAATAAGTGGTAGATGTGGCGGGCGTTGTAAGGGAAGGTGCTCGTTTGGATGTAGCCGATTGGTCGATAGAAAGTTGAGATACTTGGCCAACAAATACTTCACTGAGCGATGTTTTTTTCGATCTACGGGTTGTCACACGTGTCGATGAAGGTACTACATTGATATTCGACGGGAAAGGTGTTACAATACCAGATTGTAAAATGTTACAAAAGTGTTGACGTTGTTGTGTAACGTCGTAGGTAATATCGGAAGGGTTGCCGCCTTCGACCAGGACGATGGCATTTGCTACAGAATACAATCCGCACGAATTAAGATCGTGTTGCTGCTGAACAGCATGGAATTGTATTTCGGCGGAAGGGTAGAGTTTAGATATATAATCCTTCATGGAACCGTAAGAAATGGAATTAGCATTCAATGAATCGAAAACATGTACGGTGCCATTTTCAAATAAAACTGCAAGCCAATGGCCTATTTGGTCGGCATAGCGTTCGTGATCAATTTGTGACCAATGAACGCATGAGGCAGAAGGCTGGTGTGAGGTTAGGCTGTCGCCGAAAAGAATTTGAATGTCGCGCCTTCTGTTTATTCGACACTCGAGGTTATCAAGAAGTTCGTGATTGTAATATAATTGAACTTCCCAACCCGGTATCGATGTAGCTGCCCGGTTGCAAAATGTGTTGTATTGAAGCCATCCTTCCGTGAAGATATCTGTACGTGAAAAATATTTATTTGTATAAACATATATATATATATATATATATATATATATATATATATATATATATTTACATCCTACTATCTTTAGAGCGTCCTTACAGAAAACCTTCATAGAGCGTCCGCCCGAAATAACTCCGCCCCCTGACGAGCTAGACCAATATACATTCGATTTTGTGAATCTGGGTGACTGTAGGAACGTAAGAGGTCGCTAGGCCACACAAAATAGTCTTTGTACCAGACACTCGGTCGATGTTGCGGCGTCCTTACACTTTCCAGTCCAAGAGCGTCACCGATATACATTTTGCGTACATTTAATCAATTTTAGAGCGTCTGCATATACATTTAACGTTCATCAAATAATTATTGCGGCGTCCGCCCTTGTTGCCAGCTTAACTTTAAGATACAAAAGCGCTTTCTACAGTGAATTAATTACAATTACAATCACACGCTTGGATGTATTTCAGATTGTCAATTACATGACCTCTTTGGATAGGATCAGGTAGAAAGATGGAAAAAATTTTAAAACAATAATATGTTACTGATACCCTCGCTCATAACTAGTTGTCTTGAAAATAAAACGCGAAATAAAACGTTATAATTTTTATTACGTACAATAAAACTCAAAAACATCTAATGTAATCAGGTATATTATCCTAATTGTTTTTTATGAAAACTTACAACTCTAACTAGCAAGACATGAATAAAGCAAATCAGTCTAATTCCACGTTATTTTAAATAAATAGATTCGGAATATTTTAAATAATGAGGGACTAGATTTTGATTTGCTTTATTAATTTTTGGATCACTCAACTACTTAGAATGGATCAGTTCATCATCTCTAACTAGTAACTAATGAACTAACTTCTACAACTTATTAATGTAGATTAAAAACCACCGTTGTGTCCTAAAAACAACAGTTTTTCTAATTTTCTATCTGACGAATTGTTTCATTTAGGTTTCAAAGTTTGGCCACTAGAACTAAAGATTTGCTCAACGGAAACAAATCATCAAATCACCTGAGTAATATGACATATTTTTTGGAAATTAATATATTCCAAGATAGTCTTTTACATATATAATTTATTACTTTCAGATAAGCTAAAAATTTCATATGTGAAGAATTTTGCAGACATCATCCGGCTCTGGAATATCCATATAATAAAAAAATTGACAATATACAGGGTGATCAGTTCAGGCAGGGCAGCGGCTGTAACTTGAAAATTAATCATGCTAGAATCTTGCGGTATTTTTTTTAACACAACTGTGGCCACCCAGATTTCATTTAAAATATTATGAAGTATGTAACTTTGCCGCTAGGTGGCGCATTTGATATAACATATCAAAGAATCGTTTCTTTCTCTAAAAAGTTAAAATACAATGTTGGTCTAAGATATACTCATTATAATCTATGTTAATTTCTTAATAAATTATCTTCGATCATTTTTTTTCTAGTTGCTATGACGACAACGAGAGGAATAAAAGTTTCAAGTCTTCAAAATGGTATAACTAAAGTATGGTGTAACCGAATTTAAGCAATGATGGCTTTTATGGTTCTCTTTATCATAAATAACTTATAATTTATTGCAATAGTTTGGCAATGGGAGGCGTTAATTGTAAAAATTTTATATTTGCTCAAGTATCTTAAAAAGAAAATGCAACCCTATACACTTTTTTTTATTTATTATAGGTTATTAAGCATGCAAAATAAATTTGAAAACCGGTGGTTGATACCCTTTTTCGTGTCTTGGTTGCAGTAAAAAGACTGTGAACCCGTCTTTGAGTGCGGCTTTTTTTACTCGAAATAAATTAGGTTATATTAAAAGTAAGTCAGATTTTTACAACTTGTAAGATTAGATTACAGCTGTGATATGTCAGCAATGCTAAATGGTAATTTTTCTAATACAGAGTCCGTTACCTGCTAAAATTCCCCAGGCTTGTATTTTCTTTATTTTTATTAGGTATAGCCTTAAGTGAATAGTCAAATTGAGGGTCTTTTTAAACTCTTTAAAATGGCATAGAGGGTGTCCAAAAAATTTCCACATAATATATTTCACAAATAAATAAAGTTAATTTTTGTAAATACTTTTTTACCTTAAAACATATAATAAATATTGCTTCATAGTTGGCTGCCGACTTTCATTTTTTTTAATTTGTGTTATTACCATGTATGCTTTATTTTTACACCTTTTTAAAATGAAAAACAAGAAAAACTTATCGTAGCCATACTCTGTTAACTATCTTTATAAATTCAAAATTTCGTTAACTTTAATAATCAATTAAGCCAATAAAAGTAAAAATAACAATGAAAGCCAATAAACAATAAATTCTTGTGTACTAAATTAAAAAACAAGTGAACATTCGAAATCCATTGAAAATGAATATATTTACAAAAATTAACTTAATTTGTCAAATCTCATCATCTGCAAATATTTTTAGAGAGTTTAAAAAGACCTTCATTTTGATACTGCATTTAAAGTAGTATTTGAAGAAATAAAAAAAATATGAGCCTGGAGAGTTTTAGGTGTAGAGTAATAATTGTATATTATTATGCTGTTTGTTGACTGTTTCTGTAGTTTGTTTTTCAATATATTATACATAGTTTATTAATCAAGATGTAGTGTGTCTCGTATTTTATTTTACTAACTCGAGCTATAATAATAGCGAAATAGATCTATCTGCAGTTGGTTGCAGTGCAGACAGCACAGCATAGACATGCATTTTAGAAATAAGTACCTACAAGATCCATTCAGTACCTGTCAGCTAGTTGCAATAAGAATTTGCTATTATATATATTTTTAATATTTTACACACCAGAGAAAAATCGTCATTTGTGAGTGACTGTGTGACTTTTTTAGTATAACCTAATTTTATTTCAATAAAAAAATAGCTGAACCAAAGGACGGGTTCGCAGTTTTTTTTACTATAACCAAGTCACGAAAAAAGATCTTGACCTCAAGTTTTCAAATTTATTTTGTTTGATTAATATGCTATAAAAACTAACAAAAACTTTATAGGGCTGTATTTGATTTTTGAAGATATTTGAGCAAATATAAAATTTTTACAATTAACGTCTTTCATTGCAATAAATTATAAGTTATTTATGATTATATTGAAAACCATAAAATTAACTTTAAAAGTAGCCATCACTCGTTAAATTCGGTTGAACCATACTTGAGTTATGCCATTTTGAAGAATTGAAATTTCTATCGCTCCTGCCGTCATTGTCAAAGCAACTAGAAAAAAAAATGTTCAAGCAAAATTTATTGGAAATAAACATAGATTGCAATGAGTTTATTTTAGACTAACATTGTATTGCAACTTTTTGGGGAAATAAATAAATAAATGAAATACGCCACCTAGTGACAAAGTTACGTACTGTATAATATTTTAAATGGAATCTGGCTAGCCGAATTTGTTTAAAGACATTTACAGCAAGTTTCTAGCACAATTAATTTCCAAGATACAGCCGTTGCCCAGGCTTAACTGATCAACCTGTATATTCTAGAGTTCTTGGAGTTCATTGATCCTGATTTTTTTTTATTAAAAACTAATTTTCCTTTTAGGATTATTACCTGTCTTTTGTTGCTAGACTAGTATCTTAAATTTACTCATTTATTTATTGTCCTTTCAAGCCTTCAGTCCATAAGTCAATTAATTTTCACAATTTATAAATAGCACTCACAATGTTGAAGAGAAAAACTAGTTAATTTACAATTTGCTTGTTACTCAGTATCTAGATTAAAATAAACAAATTTCAAGATAGATAATTATCAACAAATCAATATTACTTCAGACCTAACACTTTTTTGATAATTAGTAATACTATCGAACCCTATAATTTCTGCACTGCTAGGATATGGGCGAAAAGGGAGTTTGAAAAAGAAGTGAACAGGACGTCACAGCAGAAAGAATTTTATTGAAAAAAATTACACATTAAGGACTGGTAGCACAAATGTTGATCAAATTGATTCGAGTTTAACCATGTTCATTTCCATTAGTAGAGTGAAATGGACACAAAATAAAAAATTTGTTTTTTGTGGCGGTAGAACCAGGTAATATAATGTTTCGATAGAAAATTTAATGTTCTATTTGAAACGATTATTTATGACCTTTTTTGGCTGTTTAAATACAAATATTTTTAAAAAGCCTTAAAAATATTTATATTGCGACAAAATAAAAAGGTCATAGATAATSATTTCATACAGAAAATTAAGTTCTCTATTGAACCATTATTTAAGGTACCCGGTTCTGCGCCAAAATTTTTGCATTATAAATTATGGACCCATTTTTTAAAATTTGTATTTATCAAAGCTCGAATCCAAAATTAATAATTTTTGTAGCTATGAAAAGAGGACGTTTCAAAGTTTAGTTTAATACATTATTAATGGTCAATATGTGCTTCATTTGACGCACGACAAACTATGCGTCCCACACATGAAAAACATATCTGCTGTTACTGAGTGGCTACTATACAGATGTTTGTCGTGCATCAAACGGTGGACACAATGAACATTTATAATAAATTAAACTAAATTTTGAAACTTCCTCTTTTCATGGTTAGAAGAGGTGTTAATTTTGGATTCGATCTTTGATAAATACGAATTAAAAAACTGGGCCCATCATTTATATTAACCCTGTATTATAAATTACAGAAGAGAGGACGATAGATTAAAATTAACATTTTTGTCTCTTATCGTAATCGTTCTGAACAAATACTTTAATTTTTAACCAGTCCTTGTTCTGAAGTAGTTCTGGATGCTCGTCTTTCAATAGTAAACATTCTTGTTTCTTTGGAGGAAATTGTGCGTTAAATGTTGCCTCTTTAAACAAGGAAAAACTAACCTGAAATGTGGTTTACTTGTTTTAATGAATTAGCTTAATAAAACTAATGACAGTAAGATCCTAAAAGGGACGCTTCAGAACGGTTTTTTAAACAGTACCGTATATAAATTATACGCCGGACGCCCTAGGCTCAAATCTTCACATGCCAGTAAAAGCGAATATCTAATTTACTTGTGGAATGCATTTGCTTATCGCTGTCCAACGCTGCCAGTTGTAATGGACGCCTTAAAAGCGAAAGAGTGAAATGAATGAAATTCCATATACATATACGCCGACGATTAAAGCGCCGCTCTGGAGAACAAGCCGCGGAACTAAAAATATACGCGCCCGTATATTTTTCTTTCATTTAGACAACTTTTGAGCGTCATTTAAAAATTTCGCTAGTGACTGCTTCTGACCATGCCAAAGTGTTTCGCGAACTTTTTCAAGGGATTGCTTTAGAGCGTCCGGTATACGGACGCTTTAAATCAAATGACGCTCTAATGTCGGTAATTTGTCAATGTATGGACGCTCTAAAGATAGTAGGATGTAAATATATATATATATATATATATATATATATATATATATATATATATATATATAGGAAAATAAAATACATAATAAATTTTTTGTGTTGAAATTGTTGGAAAACGTGAACTATATTGCGTTATCGAGTACCCTTTGCTATAATTGGTAGCACTGTTGTTTGGAAAAAATTCTAAGATTTAAAATGAGAAAATTTTAAGTTAAGCTCAGTAGTAGAAATATGGCAACGTGGTGTGAATATGCTGTGTTGCTTTATGGAGTACCTTTTGCTATCCTTTGTAGCACTGGTATTTGAAAAAAAAAATTCCAAAGTTTACAATGAGAAAGCTTCAAGTTTGGTTCAATAGCGGAAATTTGACAACGCTGTGTGAATGTGCTATATTACGTATCGAATACCCTTTGCTATCGTTGCTAGCACTGTTATTTAGGAAAAAATTCTAGGATTTAAAATGAGAAAATCTCAAGTTTGGTTTAGTAAAGGAAATCTAAACAACACTGTGTGAATGTGCTATATCGCGTTATCGAGTGCCCTTTGCTATCCTTGGTAGCACTGTTATTTAGGGAAAAAATTCTAAGGTTTAAAATGAGAAACTTTGAAATTTGGTTCAGTAGTGGAAATACGGCAACACTTTGTGAATGCGCTATATTGCGTTATCGAGTACTCTTTGCTATCCTTGGTAGCACTGTTATTCGGAAAAAAAAATTCCAAAGTTTTAAATGAGAAACTTTCAAGTTTGGTTCAGTAGTGGAAATTTGGCAACGCTGTGTGAATATTATGTAATCGGGTACCCTTTGCTATCAATGTTATTTAAAAAAATATGTATGATTTAAAATCAGAAAATCTCAAGTTTGGTTCAGTAATCGAAATCTGACAACACTGTGAATGTGCTATATTGCGTTATCGAGTCCCCTTGGTTATCCTTGGTAGTACTGTTATTTGGGAAAAGAATTTCTAAGGTTTAAAATGAGAAACTTTCAAGTTTAGTTCAGTAGTGGAAATTTGGCAACGCTTTGTGAATGTGCTATATTGCGTTATCGAGTGCCCTTTGCTATCATCCTTGGTGGCACTGTTATTCGAAGAAAAGAAATTCTAAAATTTAAAATCAGAATATCTCAAGTTTGGTTCAGTATTGGAAATTTGACAACGCTGTGTGAATATTATGTAATCGGGTACCCTTTGCTATCAATGTTATTTAAAAAAAATATATGATTTAAAATCAGAAAATCTCAAGTTTGGTTCAGTAATGGAAATCTGACAACACTGTGTGAATGTGCTATATTGCGTTATTGAGTGCCCTTTGCTATCCTTGATAGCGCTGTTATGTGGAAAAAAATTCTAAGATTTAAAATGAGAAACTTTCAAGTTTGGTTCGGTAATGGATATCTGACAACACTGTGTGAATGTGGCATATCACGTTATCGAGTAGGCTTTGCTGTCCTTGCTAACACTGTTATTTGTAAAAAAAATAAGATTTAAAATGAGAAACTTTCAAGTTTGGTTCAGTATTGGAAATTTGGCAACGCTGTGTGAATGTGCTATATTATGTAATCGAGTATCATTTGGTATCCTTGCTAGCACTGTTATTTGAAAAAAAAATTCTAAGATTTAAAATGAAAAAATCTCAAGTTTGGTTCAGCAATGGAAATCTGACAACACTGTGTGAATGTGTTATATTGCGTTATCCAGTGCCCTTTGCTATCCTTGGTAGCACTGTTATTTGTGAAATAAATTCTAAAATTTCAAATAAAAAAATCTCAAGTTTGGTTCAATAATGGACATTTGGCAACGCTGTAAGAATGTGCTATATTTTGCTATCCTTGCTAGCACTGTTATTTGAAAAAAAATCTAAGATTTAAAATCAGAAAATCTCAAGTACGGTTCAATAATGGAAATCTGACAACGCTGTGTGAATGTGCTATATTGCGTTATCGAGTACCTTTGTTATCCTTGGTAGCACTGTTATTTGAAAAAAAAAATTCTAAGATTTAAAATGAGAAATTTTTAAGTTTGGTTCAGTAGTAGAAATTTGGCAACGCTGCGTGAATATACTGTATTGCATTATCGGATATTTGTTGGCTGCTATCAGTTATTCGAAAAAAAAATTGCCAGATTTTAAATGAGAAAATTTCAAGTTTGGTTTAATACGGGAAATCTGGCAACACTGTGTGAATTTACTATATTGCGTTATCGATTAGCCTTTGGCTGCTACCAGTGTAATTAAAAAAATATCTAGAATCTGAAATGAAAAAATGCAAAATTACTTCAGTACTGGAAGTCTGCAAATGCTGTCTAAATGGGCTATAATAATATTATAATATGTAATAAGAGTGTATAATTATAAATAGTAAGTTCATAAACACTTTACAAACAAATTACTGCAGAAAAAAGAGTTATATTGTACTAAGATTAATTAATACATTACCCTGTCTCTCAAACTATTATTTGTAAAATATTAATAGGTGACAAAAAAATAATGGTATATAAACGTGATATAAAATCGAGTGCGCCACATAAAATTTCTAATTAAAAATAAGAGATGTTAATTAAATAAAATTTCAACCAATGTACTTTCTAACATCTTGCTTTACGTATATTAAAAGACAAAAAACGATAATTAATAAATGTCAATGCAAATGAGAAAAGTACATAAAATACAATCGAGGAGCAAAAATTGCTTGCATAAATATGGATTTTCAAAATATTATTGACTTACCCTTATGTAATGCAAATTGTAGCTAGTGGAAGCAGCACCGTGGAATCGTAGGAATTTATCTGAAAAGAAAAATCGCCCAAGATCCTTACAGCAATAAGTACCGCTGAAATAAAATGTAATATTAATAAAACGAATGTAAACGACAAAAGACATATTGCAACTTATATTAAAACAAAATGGTATCGAATGTTTACTATAGGAGTGTGAAAAAAGGAAGCCGCTGAATGCAAATTTCCAGACAATAACATGAATAACTAATTGAAAATCTAATCTCTATTGAAATTCACCTGAATAGAAAATCGACCAATACATAAAAACATTTGTGTAACCTAGACTCCTAGAAGTTTTGAATCCTCTGGAGGTATTAATTTTTTTATAGTAGAAGCAACTGGAACCTTGCAACCTCCATTGGAAGCAGTTGGATTACAAAAAAAAATCACCCAGTGTAAGACAACCTTTAGAAATCATCCTATTTTAATTGTAATCTATCTAGCGACCTACAGCATCATATAAAAAAAAACACGTGACGCAAACTTAAACTATTCCGAGCCTATGTTTTGCGTTAATATACCACGTTATAAAAGTTATCCTTTGAAAAAATACAACCAGTGTACACTTTTTTCATCGCGTATGAACCTGGTGCTACCAGTGTACACTTTTTTCATTGCGTATGAACCTGGTGCTCTTGACCCTCTGAAGGTAATGGTAAAAGCAATTAATTTTCTAGTACAAATCACTTGAAACGATTCACGAGAAACATTATCGAATAAACACACACGATTCTCGCCTTCGAGATACGGCATATTTCAAATTCCGGGACGTCACTAAAACAGCTGGCCGCTAACTGGTCAGTGTCTCCCGGCCCGTATCGTAAAAGCGCGTATAACCCTCGATTTTGGACAAATTAAATATACCAAAAGCCCTAACCGAAATGAAAGTCAATTCGTACTGCTCTTCTAGAGACAAATAAAACACGGCTGCAAGGTTGAGCATTATTCCAATATCCAAAATCTTGCCTGAATTAACTGTACTGAACTGAAAATCGTAATATAGGGCGTTGAAATTTTACGGACCGAAGTAAATATCGATTTGCACGGCTCTGTTTCAAATGGGTAATAATATACCCCAAAGTTAACACGGGACAAAAGCACTGATTAACATGAACTGCACGGCGATAAATCATCAACTAAGCAATCTATCATAAACAGTAAGCTCTATCAATGATCCTACCTTGTAAAAAATGAAATATCCAAGAAATGTATGCAGCACGGAGCAATCAAATGCTGTTATATTTTCAACAACCTTTTATCTGTTTTCTTTTACGATTACACTTTATTCTTGCTACTTAACCTAACTTAACAACGCGTCACCTAATGCCGGCGTATTTTAAATTCCGGGACGCCAGCGCCATCTCGTAAACGTTGGCGTCATTAAAACAGCTGGCCGCTAACTGGTCAGTGTCTCCGGGCCCGGATCGTTGTAAAAACGCGTATAACCCCTGATTTTGGACCACCAAATTAAACATACCCAGAGTCCCAACCGAAATGAAAATCAATTCGTACTGCCCTTATTGAAACGAATAAAACACGGCTCCAAACKTAACTAAATAAATCGGTAAATAATGAAAAACTTCCAATACTGGTGGCACAGCAGAAATGAACAGGTGATGAAACAGCGACAAACCGTTTACAATAAAAAATTAACGCAATAACAAACCCAAGGCGACCGTGTGATTTATGAAATAAAAAACTGAAACACCTCGCACATTTGTAAATTTGCATAGCACAAATTAACATGAATAAATACATGGAGCTGTGCGAAGCTCAGTGGCAAATTTCTAACCTTGAAACACACCCCCGTGATGCAGATATGGTCCTTAACAACGTAAATGTTTTAAGCAAAGAATATGCTGCATTGAGAAGTATTAAAAGTGTCAAAAAATAGTCAGATCCTAGAGGAAAACCGCGGTCGTATCGAAGGTTAAGCATTACGCCAATATTTAAAATCGTACCTCAAAATAACTACTGCGCCGAAAATCGTAATATAGGGCGTTGAAATTTTAGGGACCGAAGTGAATATCGATTTGTACGGTTCTCTTTTGAACAGGTAATAATATACCCCAAAGTTAGAACCGGACAAAAACACTGATCAACACGAACTACGCGGCGATACGTCGTTAACTAAGCAATCTATCATAAAAAATAAGCTCTTAAAATTAATAGCACTACTCACCTTGTACAAAAAAATGAAGATATATCCAATAAATGTATGATATGGGGCACTGCACAAGAAGTTTACACTAATTCAATAATCACTATTCACAAACTGTCAAATCATCAGGTTAGAAGCTGGGGTATGTGCTGAAGTGCACGTACCGAAAACACATGCTCGATGTGGGCATTTGCTGGAACGGAAAGGCCTCTGAAAAATGGATAGGTTCGTGTGAAAAATAGGAACGAAAATCGGAATATTTCCGTTATTACAGGGTGTACGCGAATGGTTTTTTTTGCTATAAAGAGATCAATTTTGTATATATCCCATAAATCGATTTAAAACAATTTTAGCGGTTCCGTTTTCTTCTAATCGAAGCTAAAAAAGTTGGAAGCACCGTTTCATCACAAAACATTCAGCTAAATCTAACATAATGAGTGAACCATAATGCTCAGGTGAACGCAGTTTTTTGCATTTAGCAGCCTAAAAGTGTACCTTTACCGTGTACACTTTAAAAAAATCTCTACCTATTCACCTGTCTCAAAATCGAGGTCGAAGTGCGCTGAAACCCGTGATTATTCAGCAAATGTAGAACTCCACTATTATTGCTATACTGAAGAAAGTATTGTGAATATTGGGATGCGGTTCTTGGATTTGGATGGGGCAAGATTATATCTATCRGGTATTCAATTTTCAAAAACTTTCCGCGATTCAATTAGTTGTAAATTGAGATTGAATATCACACTCCTTTGACGACCACATCAAATTGAAAATAACGATGCAACATTTATTTTAAATTATTGGAATCGAAATAAAACCATAACGTATTATGTTTTGAAATAGCCTGTTTCACATATCACGTTCTTATCGAAATTCATGCAGGATTTCCTCCAAGTGGACCGAATGAACTTAAAACACCATACATATATTTCTCTTCCGTTCGCAAACCTCCGGGGTCGTGATTTTTGCGAAAACCGTAATTAAATTGGAATATTTCCGTTATTATGGGGTTTACGCGAACGGGGTTTCTTGCTATTGATACCGGACGGCTGCTCGGTGAAGGGTCCCGGCGGAGATGCTCCGGTGATGGTGGGGATCTTGGGGACGCTGGCGTAGCGAGTGGCCGTGGTATCTGGTCCGCTGGGCTGCGAACGTTGGAGTCTGCCTTGGGGCGATGTTGTCCGCTGTGTGGGTCGCAAGAGGGCGAAACGAAATAAGCTTTTAGACCCTGAAAAGGGCTGTGAATGGTCCTGGTCTGTAGGTTGGAGCTCGAAGTAAAACACGTCTGGTCAGTTTGATCGTCGGCGGGCGAGAGAGTGCGTGGGCGACTGACGACCGCTTTTATGTGCGACCGTGAGGTGCCGAGCGCGGCTATTGGCTGAGCCGGCTCAGCCAATCCCCACGGTGCATCGCACGGTGTCAGTTGCCCCCCCTTTCAGGCGCGCTCGGCGGTTTATTAAAAAAAATTTGTGTGAATGCAATTACAATATATAAAGATATAGGATAACAGAACAAGTAACTATGAAAATATGTATGGAAGCTGTATCTCTGCGATATTCTTCATCTGGGGCGTCGTCCTCGGGGGCGTCTGCGTCGGCCGTCGGCGGCTTCGGGGACGTCGGCATCGGGCACGTCGTCATCGGGGATGTCGGCATCGGGGGCAGGGCGGATGTGGTCAACATGGAGGCGGACCGGGCGTCCCCCTCGGTCGACCAGGTACACTCCTGGGGCGGTGGCCTCGATGACGGTGTGGGGCCCTTCCCACTTTGGTCCCAGAGGGGCTCGCGGGATGATACGGGTGAGCACCCGATCCCCCGGCAAATAGCGCGCTGGCTGGCCCTGTCCACGGTAGCGCCTGGCATAGCGGTGCTGGTGCTGGTGGATCTGGGCCTCGCGCTCTTCTCGTTCGGCGGGGGTGATGGCGGCGCGTTGGTCTCCGGCGGGAGTGTCCCATTCGCCGGGGCGAGGTATCTCGAACCCGAAGAGGGCCATTGACGGTGTCACCCCGGTGGCGGCGTTCTTCCGGGTCCGCAGCTGGAAGAGCACCAGGTTTACATGCAGGTCCCACTGGTGATGCCTGCGGCCGTATAGCTGGACCCGGAGGCCCTTCTTCAGCTCCTGATTCCTCCTCTCCACGGGGTTGGCTCTGGGGTGATGGATCGGCGTTGTCCAGTGGCGGGCCTCTATCCATCGTGAGTGGAGGTCGGTGGCCACGATAAGGAACCATTTGCCCCTCGGCGTCCTGGGGTAAGGGCCCATGATATCTATGCTGACAGCTTCCCAAGGGCGGACTGGCTGGCGCGGGCGTTGCGGTGCAATGGCCTGGTGCGGTCCCCGCTTTGTAGCGCAGCAGATGAGACACTCTGCCACGTAGCTGGCGACTGTCCTTTGGATAGACGGCCAATGAAAATGCCGGGTGATGGCTCGGACCGTTTCGTCGCGACCTGGGTGTCCGGCGGTGGTAGCGTCGTAGCGTCGTGATAGGCGTGCAGCACTCGGGCCTCAGCGGCGGGTGGTACGTGGAGGAGGTTAGGCGTCCCTCGGCGCCAGAGCAATCCGTTCTCCACCGTATAATACTCGAGGGCCCCTCGGTCTCCGGGTCCTTGGGGTCCGACTCGGGCGAGGTTCCCTAGCCGCGTGATGAAAATCTGTATCCCCCGGTCCTGGCGCTGGAGGGCGGCGACCTCTTCCATGATGGGCGTTGAGGCACCGGAGGGTCGGGGGTACCAGGCGGTCGTCGTCCCACGGCTCCTCGGCGATGTCCGCTTGGGGCTGCCTGGACAGGGCGTCGGGCAGTTCGTTCTCCCGTCCGGGACAGTGCTGGACCTGGAATGAAAGATCTTGGAGGTGGAGGGCCCACCTGGTCAACTTCGCCTTCTGTTCCTTCGTGCGGTCGAGCCACGTAAGGGCGCGGCTGTCCGTCCGCAGGATGAACTCCCGGTCCTCCAGGTACGGCCGGAACTTCTTCGTGGCCCACACGACGGCGAGGCACACCCTGCTCGTTGCAGTGGTAGCGTCGTTGGGTCGGGGTCAGGGTCGCGCTGGCGTAGCTCACCACGAGGCGGCGTCCTTGGTCCTCCTGGTACAACACCGCGGCGATGCCTATGGCGCTGGCGTCCGTCTGTAGTACGAATGGCCTCCGGAAGTCCGGGCGATGTAGGGCCAGTGGCTGGGCACATGCTTCTTTGATGCGCTGGAAGGCGTCCTCGGCGGTGGGTGTCCAGACGAATCGACTCTTGGGGGAAAGCAGGACGGCCAGCGGGGCCGACAGCTCGGCAAACTTCGGGATGTACTCTCGTATCCAGTTACATGTCCCTAGGAACGCCCGCAGCTGGCGTCGGTTGGCGGGACGCAGGGACTGGAGCACCTTACCTATATAGTCCGGGTCCGGGCGGTTCATTCCCTCGTCGACGACGAACCCCAAGTACTTGAGCGAGGCGCGGCCGAAGGTGCACTTCTCCGCACTGCACTTGAGACCGTACTGCTCCAGCCGCTCGAATACTAACCGGAGGTGGTAGAGATGTTCTTCGGTGTTCGTGCTGTAGACGATTATATCGTCTAAGTAGACGAACACGAAATGTCTCAAATATTCTGAGAGTACCTCCTGGGCCATCAAACGCTGGAAGGTTCCGGGGGCGTTCTTGAGTCCGAAGGGCATCACCCGGAATTGGTACGCGGCTCCGTCGGGAGTGGTGAACGCGGTSATTGGTCTGGAGGYGGGATCCACGGGCACCTGCCAGTAGCCCGATTTGAGGTCTATAGTTGAGAAGACCTTGGCGGTCCCCAGGTCCCTGAGCGTCTCGCTGATTGTAGGTAAGACGGTCGGCATGGTRACGGTGACGGCGTTGACTCGCCGAAAGTCTACGCAGAAGCGYTGCGTGCCGTCCTTCTTCTTCACCATCACGACCGGGGAGCTGTAGGGCGAGGTGGTGGGCTCGATGATGCCATTGCGTAACATCTCGTCCACCTGCTTGAGGATGTTCCGTTTAGTCTCGGGCGAATGGCGATGCGGTGGAAGGGCTATGGGTGTCTTCGCCGTCAGCTCGATGCGGTGCGTCGTCGCTGGTGCCGTTGTCATCGGGCGGACCTCTACGAAGACGGCGGCGAAGGTCCGTAGGAGCTGCGCGAACGCGGCGGCATCGGACCCGACGAAACCGTGGTCCACCGGCGGGGCTTCGGTCGCGGCACTGGGCTTCGAGCGTCCTTTCGCGAAAAACACTGTTACCCGGCGGGACGTACCGAAGTGGAGGCAACGTCGCCTCAAGTCCACGATAGCATCCTCGGCGGCTAACCAGTCCATGCCGAGGATGAGATCCGCACACAGGTTACGCGCCACCAAACACTCTATCGTCTTAGTCTCTAAACCTACGGATAGCGTCACTATCGCGGCACCCTGAATGGCCAGGGAAGCGTCGGTGCTTCCGAGGCCCACTCGCGTTATACGTGTCTCTATCACTCGCGATACTAATTTATAGGAAATAAATGTTCGGCTTGCGCCAGTGTCTATTAATGCTAATGCGGACTTACCGTCGATCAGGACGTCGACCATGGGGATGGTCCCGGGAAGACGGACGGTGCAGATGGCCGGCGGGGATGGGCTCACAGCKCCGGGGCGCCGCGCCGGCCGGTTCTCCGTTTCCCTGGTCGGGGACGGTGGTTAGCTGGGCGTTTCGGACCGGGCAATCCCGATGCCAGTGTCGTTCCGGGCAGAAACGGCACCGGGGGTCCTGGGGCGCGGGTCTCGGTGGTGCTGCTCCTGCAGTGGGGGCCGGTGCGGGTGCGGCAGCCTGACGTGCGCCTGCGGGGCGCGTCGCGGCCGTAGCGGGTCGAGCTGTCCGTTGTGGTCGACGGAGGGCCTCCTCGACGGCGGTCGCCCTTGTGCATAACTCCTCCAGGGAGTCGACCACTGGTGGCAGATGGTGTCGAACTTGGGGCTTTAATAGGTCATGGACCGCACAAGCCAGCTCCTTGTCTGATAAGGTCGGCAGTAGCCGACGTGCCTCCTGCGGCTTTCTAAATATGAACGCGGCAACATCTTCTTCGGGGTGCTGCTCCTCCTCCAAGACCTGTCGTATCTGACGGTGACGGCGTTCCGGGGCGGCGAACTTTACCCAGATCACGTCCTGGAACTCAGCCCAGGACATCTGCAGGCCTTCATACTGTGCAAGCTGTCGGGCCGAAATTTACCGGACCGCCGTMCCGGAACGGAGGGCGCCACCTGCSACAAAGACGCATTTTTGAAAAGGGCTCGGTCCCGACATCTTCTTCGACAAACGATTTCGTCGCGTGCCCGGAGCGATCCGGACCCCCGGAGTCCCGGAGCCGTCGAGTCCGGTACCCKCGGAAGCGGACGGACCTCCAGAACGCGTCGGTGAAAACCGCAAGTCGCTATCTCTTTCCGTTCGGAAGTTACGGGCCTCCGAAGGGGGCAGGTCGCGAAGCGAAAGGGGGCCCCCGGGTGCCGACCCCGCCGGGGGGTGGAAACTGAAAATGGAGCGTCCAAACCGGGCTCTATCAAAAGCCCCGTCCCTAAATAGATTCTGCGGATATCAGTGCGTTCGATTAATCGAACGCTCTGGTATTTGAGGGGCTAGGACGCACCGTTTCCGAGATATCAGCCCCTAAAGTTCCGGCTGCGGGGGCGGTTTTAAAAAAATCGAAACCTACCCCTTTCGAGCTAGGACCGTGAAATTCGGGATCCGGGGTCTTCTTGTGCGTAGAGATCGATTTGCAAAATTTCGACCGGATCGGAAGCTTAGTTTTCAAAATATCGCACCCCTTAGTTTCAAGGGGTGGCTCTGACGGTGACGAACTTTGAAGCCCCGTATCTCGGGAACGGAAAGTCGTATCGGGACGTGCGAGGACTCGTTGGAATCGTCTCGACGAAAGCAGTCGAGGGGGTCTATATATATTCTTCAGTAGTATGTCCTTTATTTTTACAATAACGACATACTTTGACGGGGTTTGATTTAGGGGGTTCGTGTGATTGACGGAGCCAGCAATCTCTTGTGGTGTGCCCTTGAGATTGACATGACTATTAGGATTTAGTCGGCGTAGCTGGATCTGTCTTGGTTTTGAAGAAGTCGATGAAATTCAAGGATTTACTATGCGGAGAGCACGTACCTCATCTATGGCAGTATTCAATGCCTCCGAAAGTGTGAGGTTGTTTCTTGCGCAAACACATTGAAATAGAAGAATTAGAATCATAGATGAATCCGTTATAACGCTAATTATTTTATCATATAAGTTTCGACTGTAGAAATCCATAAGGGATTCATTGAATTTTGTCATGGGTTGTTCAATTTTTCCATCAACTGTACAGAATGTTTTTGATCCGAAAAAAGAGTGAGCAAAGTTCATCCCAAGTCCCGAAAGACTTGTTGCGCAGCTGTGTGAACGCATTACCGGATAATCTCGTAATGATGAAAGGGAGCAGACCCGGTTTCTGCTCGGTGGTAGCCAAACCAATTGATTGCTCGCAATTGCTGATAAATTTGTGGATTTCTAATCGATTACCATCGAAAGTGGCCAGTATAACGCTTTGAAGAAACGGCAAATTATAAGTTTCATAATTTTGTCCGGTGGCATTTGTAGTGGCAACCGAAGCAGCAGAAGTTGAGGCGGTCCCGGTAGACATAGTAATAAGCACAAAAACACGATAGCGATAGAGTCGTTTAATGTAGAGATAGGAATAGAAAAGTGCATTTTGGGATGTCCTTTGGATTCTTCCTTCTAGTGATTGAAATCACAGTTGCCGATGCAACGAAGGAATCCTGTTCGCAGCGAAAAATATGTTGTTGCCCAAGGAGTATTGGATGTCGAAGATTCTTGATGAAAAACTCGAAGTGTACTTTTACGCGTTTATTACAAGTTACGAAAATACAGAAGATTTAGTGCAATTGAAATAGTAGAGTTAAGAGAGAGCGGAGCCGACACTTGCGAATGGAATTTAGAAAAATGAATGTTGCTTTGTTTTTAAACGGAACCTTTTTATATGTTACGAATTGTAACAAATAGAACTATTTAGATATGCGAAGGTCAAAGGTCTTAACTATTAAAAGGTTAATGGTTAATGGCTTTTAGCAAGAGTTGCACGCGGTCGGCTCGAGGTGGAAGATAAGTGAAATTTGGGAATCATAAGACAATAATAGATTGTCATTGTGAAATAGTGTGTAATATTATCAATAAATATATTACTTACCTCAGAATGTTTATTAGTCTTCGGTACTTGTAAAGATTCCTATATGATCGAGTCGACGCTCGTGTATACGGTCTCTTCGCCCTCCAGACGTGCCAACACGGCTCGGTTAATATCGTTCGTGTGCTCATTCAGAGGTGAAACGATAGCTCCTTTCGGTATATCGGCCCTTTGTAAGTTGCCGAAGCAAGCTTCGATCAAAGCGTCCAAGTCGTCGACGACACACTCGTCTGTAACTGTTATGAGGGCTGTGGCGTTGTCTATGTGCGTGGTCGGAAATCGACCGTTGCCAAGCCGTTCAAGCCATTCCGCGAATTCCTGTTCGTCCGGATCTATTCGCATATTCGTACGTAGATGTTTTTCTTCGAACAGCGGCCATTGTTGGCTGTACTTGACGGTTTCTGTGACGGTTGTCGCACGATCTCCGTTAACGATGACGGGCAAGCATTGCTTGAAATCTCCGCCAACTACCATCATGATACCGCCGAAGGGTCTGTCGTTACGACGGATGTGCTGCAGTGTCTGGTCGATGAGATTGAATGCGGTCCGACACACTAAGCTTATTTCGTCACAAATTAAAAGTTTGGTGTTACGTAGCAAATCTGTGTGCTGAGAATTCGGCCAGATTGATGACGTAGACTCTGGCACGATCGGTACCGGCAATAGAAATTCTGTATTTGGAAATCTAGATGCGAACGCAGAAAACGGATTTCGTATTCTTGTTTAGAAGACCATTTTCTACGGAAGACCAAAATTTGAAAACAATAGCTACTACATAACTGTGATATATGCACTTCATTATGAAAATGTCAGGGATATCTCTCTTTAACCTGAACATCACCGAATCATGAACTCCCATCATTACGTTAGCACCATCAGATGCAAAGCCAATAAGGTTTTGTAAGTAGGGTATTCGTTTTTCTTCGAAGAAGTCAACTATTTCTGTATAAATATCAGCAGCTGTCGAACATTTCATTCCAATCAGTGTAAGAAACGTATCATGTATTCTAAAAAATACAGTCCAGTCCATGCAACAGCAATGCAGCGCTGGTTCCTTCCGTGCAGCGTCGTGATCAGTGTTGTACAGGAACGTCTTGTTCCCGCCGCACCCGATACGTAGAAGTATCTCTGCTGATCGTCTTCGTGTTCGACGGCGTGCATGATAGCGTTGAATACATCTCGCTGTCCGTCGTTCAGTTGGGCTTGCATCTGTTCGGCGAGGGTCGCTTCCTTTTGGGCGTCTATCACATCGTCGTCGTCGATCTGTGCGGCGACGTAAACTGGTGGCCGAGCGACAGGGAGATGCCCAAACAGCTACGCGGAATGTTCTCCTACATATTGATATTCGGCGAAGTCAACGATCCCCCGAGCTTATGGGAAAGATTCCGTGTCCACCTCATCGAGGACTACACGCGCCGTTATCGCATGAACGAAGATGCGGCCACGAAGAGGGCACTCAGGCATATCCAGGGCATCCTGATGGTGAAAGGCAGACGGAAATCTGCCAGCCGTCTGCCGTTCACCATCAGGATGCCCTGGATGTGCCTGAGTGCCCTCTTCGTGGCCGCATCTTCGTTCATGCGATAACGGCGCGTGTAGTCCTCGATGAGGTGGACACGGAATCTTTCCCATAAGCTCGGGGGATCGTTGACTTCGCCGAATATCAATATGTAGGAGAACATTCMGCGTAGCTGTTTGGGCATCTCCCTGTCGCTCGCCTCGTCCAACGACCTTATCCACYCTTCGTCGTCGGCYAACAGGTCGAGCTCGCGGCAGGCTTCTTCGAACGTCACGCAAACGTTGCCGTTGACGGTACGCAACATCTCGAACGACTGTGCTCCTCTCACATTCAAAAGTAGCAAACGCAAGTAGTAGAGCTCTCTGTTTCTTATGGAGACGTTGTACATTCTCGTGATGATCTTTTCGTGACCTCGCTGACGATTCACCCATCCCTCGTCGGCCTTCCAGCGATAGTGCTTGGGAACTTCGGCGTACAGGTACTGCCTGGCGTCGGGATCTCTGGCGTTCAGTGCGAACTATCTCGTCAGCTTCTTCTGTCTGGGTTCTAGGAATCTCCCCGGATCGGCTTCGACCTGCCTCTCTGCGAATATCACCTGCTGTCTGTCGGGCAGGCGAACTGGCAGTCTTTCGATCACGTGCGACAAATAGTGCAGGGGGATCCTCAGGATGTGCCAGCTGGCTTCCATCGGGGTTATGTACCTTCCACAAATGAAGGATTCGATCTCGTCGTAATCGAGCCGCTCTTGATTGTTCCTGTCGACTATCTGTGCGGCGGGTTGCGTGGGATTCTTGAAGAAGTACTTGAACAGGTACTTTATCGTGCGTAGCGATGGGCAGGCTTCGACGTTTATGTGCGTCTTGTACTTTTTCAGCAGGTAGGGATTGTAGGGCACGACGAACTGTTGTTGAGTCGTATCTCTATCGTCCTGCCGTTGTTACGTCTGCGGTAGTTCACTCTGCTGCCGTCTATTCTGGTCTCGTTGTACCAGTACTTCGGGAACTTCTTGCTGCACGTTCCGTCGTCGGCCGAGCAGACGGCTCTCCTGTCGTCGGGGCCGCAGGGTCCGTGTATGTGGTAGATTCCGACCAGCTCGTACAGTTCTAGGCCGGCGTCGGGGTCGGGCAGCTCGCCGGATATCAACTGGTCGATCTTGGCCACGTCGTCCAGACGATCCTCGTTCCGCAGTATCAGGAGGACGTGTGCGTGGGGCAATCCGCGCAATATGATTCTTCGTCCCAATTCCACTTGTTCGTTTGCCGTCCTCGTTGCCAGGTAGTCTCTCAGACCGACGTACTCTTCGGCCCTCAGTCTGTTCTGGTTGTTCCTGTGGAACTCAAAACGGTCTTCTTCCACTTTGATGAAGGCGAACGTTACGTATTGTTGCAGCAAGCGTCCGCCACGGTTCATGATGTTGAAGCCGTCGTCGTCGTTGTCATGATAAGCGAATCTGTACGAATAGAATTCGCACGGCGAAATGAAGGTTCTCGCTCGGTTCTTGCCCATGTTGCTGTACGGAATGTACTTCGCCCATCCCGTCGTCCCGTGCGGCAGAAGGAGTGGGAAAGCCAGCGGGTCGGTTAGTTCGCTGGCGTGGACGATTTCCTTCAGGCCTTAGTCTCGATCTGTCAGGTGCACCCACATCTGCAGCTTTGGCGGGTTACTCGGGTCGTAGTTCATGATCGTCGCTATTTCGTCCACTTCGGGTATGTCATACTCTCATACGCTCATACGCTCCAGGCATTCCGTGAACTGACGGACGATTCCGGGATCCACGTCGAATTGTTGAGCGTGGTGCAACCGTTGGTCTATGGATGCCTCTGGGTCGATGAAGTACAACGAATTGTACTTTTGGACTTGTCGCTGAACGTTGACTGCAGCATATCGACAGTATATCTTGCCCTGAATGGCATAAACGTAGGGTCCGTTGCCGGGAATATCTCGCAGGTTCGCGTTCACACTTGCAAACTGGAACATGTTGTTGTAGATGGTGATCTTGCGCATGAATTCCCGTGAGCGGATGTCTCGTCCGTCTATAAGCCCCCTCATCTCGGCTGGATATGGAGGAATCGGTGGCAAAAGTACTTTTCCACTTTTACAGCACGTAGTATATTGGTCTCTGGTTGTCGTTTCGTGGACGAAGTACTTGGCTTGACAGTGGGGGCATACCCGATCCATGTTGCCGATCAAATATTCCCGTACGCCATGGTGGTTGACGGCTGCTAGGTACAGCGGCATACGGTTGACTCGTCGAATTTCATCGATCTGCTCGTTGATGTTGCGCCTCTCGATTTGATCGGCCAGGCGGTCTCGCTCTATCTGGTCGTTCTGGGCGTGCACCACGTGGGCTTCGACGATGTTGAATTCGTCCACTTCGCCTTCGGGTGTTCCATCTTGTCCGTCATTACTTTGCTGCGCTTGAGCTGGTTGTATGCGTATCTGTGCGATGATCTCGTCGCCGATCTCATCATAAGGCACTGAAAAGAATAATATTCGTTAGAGAGAACGTACTTAACATTCGTAAATAATGTACAATTTTGAAATGTGGAGAGTGCTGTTTTAATGAAATTTATTTTTATTCATTATGATTTTTAATTTTTTTTCTGGTTTCATTTCAGAACTATACTACCGTACTAAAGAAAACCATCACATCTGCAGTTTATGCAGTAATGAGTAAATTTCACTTTACATGAACAAATCTGCAAAAAAACTGTTCCTCTTTAGAAAAAATTAAGTTACTTCATACACCATACTTTTGCCTAATAAATGTAGATACTGGGAAAAGAAATTCAACTTGTGGTATTAGAAAATGCTCAGTAAACCCCCAGCATCTACTGACGATATTTTTCATAGGATAATTTCATAAATAACCACCAGTTACTTCAAAATTATTATAAATAATGTCACACGTAATTAAAAGAGAAAAAAACAATCACTGGGCAAATATCTACGATCTGGTAATGTTTTTGTAGACGCTAGGTACGATTATTCTTTGGAAAATATATATTTGCGGTGTCTTTACTATGGAACTATGTAATTCAATATGTCTAGAACCGAAATTTACACTTAACTCAGTTTTCATTATTTTCTTTTTTAGTACGGCAGTATAGGTAGGTTATACATTTTTTCAACATATTCTGGTATTTATCGACCTTGTATGTACAAATATTTTTTTACACATTATTAATTAACACTGCCCTGAACATACAGGTAGGTGTAACATGAAAAGCTACAATGCCACCGCTTTCATTTCAAAGATTTCGAACAGAGCCATCGATTCATTTTAGTTTTCTACTTAAAATATGATATATAATTAAACACGTGACATAAAAAATAGACATACATACGCTTGATGCACACTAAATTAGTTTCATAAACGTTGAAGTTCGATAAATTTCCATAATAAAAAATAATGCAACAATTACTACTTTTGATGGCACTCTATTTATTATAAAATATTACAACAAACTCGAATCTTACCTTCACGTTACTGGTCCTGTTCTTCGTGGACGCTTCGTGAAGTGTGCCCTGCCGGTTCGTTCTCAGCCAGCTCTGGAGTTGCGGGTATCACAACTATCTCGTCCATGTCAATCACAGGCTGCGTTCTGTGGACATGGTTACGCAACGGCTCTGCATCTGTTGCACCCGGCATGGTTTCTGCAAGTATAAAATTCGTTAAATTGTTGTTTTCACTGTAGTTGAATATTTGCAATGAAATAAAGAACGGAGACGACGACAACACGTTTAGTAGTAGCGATAGAGCTCACCTTCTACATGGCCATCATCTGCGGGTAGATGCATTTCTCCATTGCCATGAATCATAACAGTCACTTCTACATCGTGCCCTGTTGTTTCCATCGGCTCCGGCGTGAAGGGTGCGCCGTCTGTCTCCACCGCAGAGGTCGCCGAGACCGGATCACGAAGATCAGGAACTACCACCACCTGCGACTGCGCAGTGTATAAGTAAAATAATTTGTTATTGCGTTTTGAAATATAACACACCATTAATTATTATATAAACACAAATAGTATAACAATTCAAAATAACCGTCAATAGCAAAAATTTCAGTAAAGGCATAAAAGATTTGTTATTATTTTTTTAACTTGAACTTGAACATAATTTATTCGAAAAAAAAGTTAAAAGATTCCCAGGTTTCGTGTTATTTAGCAGGGCTTTGAATCCCTTCTTGTGCCAGTGTGACCTGCATTACATGCTTTTCGCAACCTCACATCTAGGGGGGGCATCAAGCCCAAGGGGTTTATATCTCTTGTAACWTATTGAAGCTGTTCCTACCGTCAGCCMTGACTGGTTCGGAACTGTAAGAACGCACGCACATTTCTMTGTKTGCAGTACTAAACTAGAATTGTGAATGCTTCGCCCAATTGGAGCAGTAGTTTGAACAAACCTATAGTAACATAGAATAATTGMACCAATTCTGCATTATAAAAAACCTTTATTAAAGATACATACAAATATTATTTTGTTATTATTAGAACGCTTAAGCAAAGGTACTGCTATCAGGAGTGTCTAAATTTAACAAACCGCAAAGTTGACAATAATCCCGATGGTTCGTCGTGGGGCAGACGATCTTCTTCATCTAGCCTGCCATCACCCATCAATTACTGACGGGATGAATGGAACTGTTGATGGCACCAGTTTTTAAATTGAACACACGTTTGCCCTCTTTTAAGGAAAGGGGACGGCTCCTATAAGTAGTTGCCGACTCCTGATTATGGGAGAGATGAACCACGTGGCAGTTTAACAAGCGTCTGTCACGATCACAAAACAAAGCTAGGAGCAATCGAACGCCCATAGCCAGCTTTCATCGCCCAGATGCCGCCCATTCGAGAGACGTCATCTGATTGAACCGAACCCAGTTTAACCAGCTGCTTCTCAGGACCATCGCTGTTATGCGGCCAATGATTTTGAGTGGGATACCCAAATTCAAGAGACTCCGCTCGCTTAAGCAAAGGTACTGCTATCAGGAGTGTCTAAACTTAACAAACCGAAAAGCGGCCAATAATCCCCACGGTTGGTCGTGGGGTAGACGATCTTCATCATCTAGCCTGCCATCACCCATCAATTACTGACGGGATGAATGGAACTGTTGATGGCACCAGTTTTTAAATGGAACACACTTTTGTCCTCTTTTAAGTAAGGGGCACAGCTCCCACAAGTGGTTGCCGACTCCTGATTATGGGAGAGATGAACCACGTGGCAGTTTAATAAGCGTCTGCCACGATCACAAATCAAACCTAGGAGCGATCGAACGCCCATAGCTAGCTTTCATCGCCCAGATGCCGCCCATCCGAGAGACGTCATCTGATTGAACCGAATCCAGTTTAACCAGCTGCCTTTCACAACCATCGCTGTTATGCAGCCTATGATTTTGAGCGGGATACCCAAATTAATGGGACTCCGCTCGGATTTGGCGCTCCACACACCGCGTTAGGACAGCGTACAACTGGCGTACTTCACCGACTCCACGGCACCCCCCATACGCCCTCGTCCATGCAGCAGGCAGGATGTGATGTCTGCATCATTACGGTATTTGAAAATTTTTGCATTGTGGGCGGCTTCCAAGTTTGAGGACGATGCTACTACCTGCACATCAATGACATGAACTACTTGTCCCTTAATGGCCACGATGTCTAGTTTGTGCATCCCCACCCGTGGATCAAAACGCGGGTCCCTGCGAACCTCAAAACTCCCTCGCTTCRGGTGATCCGCCAGAACATCAGCCACCCTATCATGCCGGAAAACACGTCCTCCGTATGTGCGATGGCACTGCTGGACCACGTGCGCCGAGCTTTCCGGGGCTCTACACCCGGCTTGGCATATTGTTTGGGCCCCTGCTCACCATCTGCTCCGAAGTTRGGAAATCCGCGCAACACCCTCCTACATCATTKGATACATGATGGAGGACCACGCGCAATCCTTTCGAAGTATCWCACACCTCTCCAGTCGMAGCCGAGACACGAATTGCTAGGTGAATGCCCAAACCTCCCTGTCGAATAGGAGCATGGTAGCCCCTGGGGACATCATTCGGCAGACTAAGGCAGGCACGAACTTGGCCTTCAGCTGGCGATCCAGCTTCCTCAAGGCCCCAACAGTCTTACGACCACTTACGAGGAGATGCTGAACACGAGGAACAACATACTCCCGTAGCAGGCGCATTCTTTGCTGGGGCCTCAAGAGCGAACGGGCGGCACGCTCTAGGAGCGCACCTAGCATCGTACTGGCCGTCGCTTGGGATGGCCCTATAAATTGTCCACCTAAATAAACCCATAATGCAGAAGCGCTCGTCCGGCGAAGCTGAGAGTCCCCGACCACAAAGAACGGTTTTTCCATCACCTTCACCCTCTTATTGCGCTCGTCCGTGATGAGCGACAGTTCTCGGCTCTTGCTCACGTTGAGCGTGAGCTTGCAGCGTGCCAGGCTGGAATTGAGGCAATTTAGATGCTTCTGCATGCCAAGTTTAGTGGACGAAAGGAGCACTATATCGTCGGCAAAAGGAGCGCACTGGCGAGGTTCCCTTCGAACGAGTAGCCCACTTGCGGATCCAGTCTCTCGAGCGCTCTGCCCAACACAAGATTGAGCAAGAGAGGCGAAAKTAGATTTCCCTGTTTCCCTCCTCGTCTCGTCGCAATCGTCACCGAGTTCCCGCCCTGCTCCAACACGGTTGTCCCCCGGGTGTACACCGAAGCAACATACCGAACAAATTCATCCGGCAGTCCTACCCTAGTGCAAGCCTCCACGATGGCCTCATGCGAGACCTTGTCGAAAGCCTTCGACACGTCCAAGCAGACCGCGTGGAGTTCACGGGCTCGCCTGCGGGAGTCCGTCAGGATTGTCTGGAGCACACAGAGGTTTTCTGCGACTCCATCCACACCAGGACGGAAACCACGCTGACATTCGGATACGAGGTCAAACTTCTGAAGCCGAACTGCCAGAATCCGATGGAAATGCCTCACAACAACCGAGCCGATCGAGATCGGACGGAAGTCGCTCGCCAAGCGCGAGTCTGCCTTCTTCGGCAGGCATACGGTGCGTGGTTTGAGAAGATTCGCAGGAACATGTTCTACTAGGACGAACAGATTGAACAGTAGCGTGACTAGCGGGGTGGGAACGTTGTTCAAAACCGACACGGGGATGCCATCTGGCCCGTGAGCCGACCTCGCTTTCACCCTAGTTTTCTCGATTTCCTCGTGGGTTCAGAAGTTCAGAAGGGAACACACCCGCAAAGACTCAAGAATTCATTCCAATAAAGATTTTATGAATATGCTCCTGGTATCATCAGACCCATTCATTTCTACTTTAAGGTACAAAAAAAAGTACAAAAAAATTGTAGAATTACCCGAAGAAGATCCTAATGTAGAAGAGTTGCGAGAAGAAGAAAGTTCCGATGAGTCTGAAAAAGAGGACAGCGAAGACGAATCCGGCACTTCGTAAATATATTTTAGTGTTCTCCCAGTATCACTATGTTTAATATTACTATTTATAGTAGTAGTAAATATTTTGATTTTCAATATGATAACTTTCTAAACTTTATTTGAATTTKTGGGTTAAAGTAAAGTAAATTTGTGTTTTACTTCTTTCCCTTAAAGCCAACAACAAATCTGAAATTAGAAAACTGAAACGTATAACTTGATACCCAGCATGACAAATTCGATTTTTTTAAATTTGCATTCCATCCCTTAAAGTCCACATTAGTTTTTGGCAAAAAAATAATATTAAATTTGAATTCCTAGGGTCAAAAAACATATAGTTCGATACCCAACATAACAATTTTTGAATTATGTGATTTTTAACCCCCACCCCCAGGCGCCGTTATTTATTTTCGGGTCAAAAAAACAACATAATTGAATTCAGGACCCCCGAAAACTGCCACCTGGACATAAATTGGAATTTTGACCAGCTAAATTCTAATCGGTCCCACTGAGGCGGCGGGGGGGCTACCAACCCCCTCGCTAATGGACCTTAAACCTTAATAAACGGAAGGCCCACAGGCCGCCGTACCATTTCCTACGGAGCAGCCGGACGAACCAGAACCCGGCCCGTCCCAGTACCAGTGCGCCTTTTGTGACAGGCACTTCCTCTCAGCGACGGGGAGGGGTGTGTACGAACGGCGGGGCCACCTAGACGAGTTTAATCGTCGGATAGACGTAGATCTAAAAAAGGGCTCGCTGGGGTGATGAGGAGACGGTACTCATTTGCACATCAAGCTCGTATCTATACTTACAATAATTTCCTCATTGCTCATTTACATATGTTATTTGGTTTTTCTCTTCCAGACATCTTAACAACTGGACAAATACAAGCAAAATGACGTAAATTGTACATCCCAATCCTAATTTACACGGGGATTTCACTGTTTTCTTAAGCTCTCTGCTTATTCCACGTACGCGACATCTATTCTGAGCAATTCTTACCTCACGAAGCGCACTTTACAGTTACCGATGTTTCCACCAACAAACTGTCCTAAGTAATAATTTTATCTGTTTCCACTTTGAAGGAGATGGGACAGCAATATGGCAATCCGGAATTTACACGGGTTTACTTCAGGCGAGGCCAAGGTCTTGGCTATAAGGAGGTTTCCTCGAGTTTACTATTCCMCGACCAGATGCAGAAAATGGCTTTCAAGGTTTCCAACCGAAGTGATAGGAATGGTTTAATATTAGGTAAGATTTATGAACCCAGAAAAGCTGGCCTAAAAATACATATACCATTGTAAACGACCCATCTCAGAGAAACATTTTATGCAAGAAGAAAAGGTGGACGACTATCCATAGGGTATATAATACTTGGTGTTCAACCAGACCACGTGCTCTTGAAGAAAAGACAAGAATTTGGCTTCAAATCCCAGAAAACTCAGGAAAACTTTAAGTTAACGGCATTAACTAATCCCACAAGGTCCTTCCAACATAAAGTATTTATGTTCGGAAACAATATTATAGTGCAGGTTCCTCAGGTAATCGAGATTGCGGCAAACATTTACAATAGCCAAATACAGAATGACATAATGTTTCAAATAAATCATCAGATAGAGGTCAACAGCCTAGGGTCTTTTACATTTTAACAACCAGATGATAAGATCAACCTTGACTGAGAGCTGGCTATAGGATGGTAAACAATAACCTTCAAAATATGTGAGAAACAGAGGAATCTACCAGGCAGGATAATCAAAGTAAAATACTGCTTCTCCTGAATGTTTACCTCAGAAGAATGCCTCTCTTACAATAATTTCACGGTCGATAATGGTATACAGGAGAGATACTAGATCTCTAACCCAGGCAGATAGGCAACCAACTAAACTGCGTAGATCTGCAAAACCCCGATGAACAATTAAACTGTAACATACATTTCATTCATTTTTACCCGAACATGCGACATTACCAGATTGTGATATACAATAGTAAAACGAAACTATATAATGTCGATTAATATTATAAACAGTAAATAGGTAAAAAATATTATACAAAATACAATGATCAAATACAATAACAAAATAAAGTTAAATGTTCCAATCTTCAGAATCTAAAGGATTTTACATTTTAGCTTCCACTGCCTTGCCTAATAATCTATTACGACAAGGAGTCATCTTAGCTCCAGCTTTTGAAAAGGGTCTTTCGAAGGTTACTGAAGTAGTAACGATAGAAATGTGTTTGAAAGCAATATTTTTCAAAGTATTGCTAACCATAACATTTTACAAAACAACAATACATCTGCATTTAATGATGGTGATGATAGTTTTAAATAATTTTTAAATCGGTAAATTCCTGCATTGAAATCTTCTTTATTATCAGAATCAGAGACGATACGATAAACCATCTGATTCTAACACTGATTCAATTTAGGGTTCTTTTTAAGGAATTTTTGTCGCTTTCGTTGAGTATTCTTTGCAGAGATCACTAATATAATTTATACGTTAGGAACATCGACAGTATTATTATAATGTAATTTCTTGAAACGAGGATCAAGTAAAATTGAAACTGCAAGTAACCGCTCCAAAACGCTTTTTAGTTTGCATGCAACTTTCTGGCATACTCGGTGTAAGGTACAATTTTTTTACAAACAATTATTAGAATTATCGTACTATAATAGCTGTAAGATATTTTGCGGCGCAAATTTCTTTTGGACGATTTTTTAATTAATGATAATTCTGTGGCATCCATCATTTCTGTTTAGAGATAAAAATGAACTGTTAACTCAAAAAACTTGTAGTATTCATAGTTTCTGTCCATATATGTATCTGTATTGTCATAGTGTTAACTGAAGTCAATTTACTTTTGATAGTACATATATTTGGTCAATTAAATTTGTTACTGATTTTCGTCTAGGAATTTTAGAGTGACGCGACTGTTAAAAAACATTTGAATACTTCTTAGTCGGTTGTATTTCATGGAAGATTATATTTCTTTTAATAAATACTTTGTAACTGTTTTTATTAAACGACCTATGATCTCATGTCGCTCACCCTAGTACAAAATTATTTTATTGGAAAAATTATTTACTAACCAGATATTGGAATGATTTTGTAATTATTTTCTACATTATTATACTCGTACATTATCTACATTATTATATTATTATCCACATAATGTAAAATACAGAGTAGCGTGTCGTTCTTATAGTGATTATTTTAACAAAATCAAACAGAATTTACAATTTGTACGCCGATCTCAAATACTGTTAGCAGTTTTCCCCTTGTTCTGGCTAACTTTTCACCAAGATCACGATCGAATTTCTGCAGAACAAGAAAACGATAGTTAGTACCATCGATTTCTTGACAGCCGGTTATATGGTGTAAAGGTAAACGTACTTGTATTCTTTTGCAGAACTCTTGTACTGAAATATAAAAGTTTACAGCTACAAATATGAATTTTTGTGTTCAGAAAAATGCCGTCGCTTATTAAACACTGAGGAAAAATTCTGTTTGCTCAAAATTTTCTTTGTAGCAGATAAAATGAAAAGAATCAGTATGATCACTGTGCCTAGGATTTACATATAGAGGACATCTCAATGTTCATACAAAACATTAAAGTTAATACCTATTTTAAAAAAGTGGAACAGTTGCTTACTACAAGAAAACAATAAACTTCTGGAAAATGCTTACACAAGCTCGGAAGACTTAGGGAAAGTGATTGATATCAGCATAACTGATATGTGTAGACTTGCTAGTAAAAATAAATGGCATCCATATTATATAAGAATGCTGCTCTCATTTTTTCTGTGGACACAAATTTTCGGTTCACTGTATAAATTATACTAGAGGTACCCTGCGTTCCTTCAGAACGCGGGACCTCAAGCGCGCCCCTTCGGGGAGAGGGGAGGTCGGACTCGGAACGAAAAGCCTCGCGTGTCAGTTGGGGACCGGTTAACAGAAGTGGTCCACCACGTTCCTCGGGTCGTGGGCTACAAAAAAGCATACCGCACTCTAGTCGTGCGGCGTCGCGTTTAAAAGTTATAGGGCAAAAACGAAATTTTCTCGAAAAATCCTAAAAAGTGTACAATCCGGCAATCGCGAAAAATCGCAGTCTGGGATTCACCGGTATATTAAAAAGTTAGATAGGATGTTCTATTTTTTCAGTTTGTTAAGTTAATAATTAAAAGAAATGAAAAAAACGTACGAAAACGTAAATTGAAATACATATATTAAAATAATATAAAAACAAATTGTACACACGATATTGTATATTAAAGAGTACAAAAAGTATGATGTTTCAATAAAAACAATAAATTTAATCTAATATTTACTTTTACAATAATAAGAAATTTGAGTGGTATAAAATCACAATGTCAATAGAATAATATAATTTTGTTTCGAGAATATTTACTGAACAAATGTTATTTTTAATTATATTTAATTTTGTAAGAAATTTGTATTGCATTTAGTTAAAAAAAAATAGAAGGTGTAATTTGTATAAATATTTAAAAATAATATTCGTTTAGTAATATCGTGTGGTAATGTATCTATAATAGTATGAAGTTAATATTTTTGTGGGTTTATAAAATTTGGAATATCTTAAGACTAATAACAGTATGAATTTTTGGGGTTTATACAATTTGGAATACCTTAGAACTAAGTACAATCTTCGTTCCTTGATTACTTACACTGCCGTAAGGTGTGGTGACTGGATGATGTTCCGCTGGACTGGTGGAGGTGAAGAGCTGATGTTGTAGAATACCGTTAACATGTCGTAGGACTGATGATGTTGCGTAAATTGCTAGGATGGTGTTCTAAGAAATGTGGAAAAAGAATTAGTGGGTTATGATAAATATAGTGAATATAGGTTTAGTACTTTTTGATATCTCGGGGCAATTAATAATATTTTCTTTATTTACTGTCTTGTTAGAAATTTAATTATCAGCTCGATTCATTTTCTTAAGGTTATCAAATTCCGTTGGATTGTTGGAGGCGAAGAGCTGATGTTGTAGAATACTGTCAACGGGTAGGACTGACGTATGTTCTAATGTGTGGACTGTCAGGATGGTATTCTAAGAAAGTTAAGAAGCAATTAGTGGATTGTAGTGAATATGCTGAACATAGGTTTATTACCTTTTTGATGTTTTGGGGTAATCAATGTTCTTTTTTCTGTTTACTGTGAAGACATTTGGTGAAGAAAATATGTAGTGGTCGTATTACTGGAAATCTTCTAAGTGTCAGCCCGATTCACTTTCTTGGGATTATCAAATGTTCTGATTGTTTATATAAGCTTTACGAATCGTTTGAGTAATTTTGTAATTTTCCATCCAGATTTATTTTGTATGGAATTGTCTGTAAGAAAAATTCACATAAGTAGTATATATCAATTTTGATCTGTATTTACTTACAAAATCCGTATGAAACATTTTCATATTTGCAGTATTTTATGAGGAAGTTCATTCTTCGCTCTTCATAGTTTATGCACTACTGTTAAAATATATTAACCGAAGTATTTTATTATTGGATTGTTCGATGCGTTGATGCGTCATCACTTAAATAATGTGTATGGAAACATTTTTAAGTTTGCAGTATTTTACGAAAAAGTTCCTTCTTCGTTTTTGATAGTTTATTTATCGCCGTTAAAATATGATAAGTGCGGTGTTTTGTCAATGGGTTTTAGAATACTGTAATTTTCGTCGTGCTGAAAAGTTCCGAAAAAGAAAAAATATGTAAGGGATTATAAGTAAAATATAATCACGTTACTTACGTGATGTTTTGAAGAAGGTAGGTGCTGTAAATATATAGATCTTTCTTCGTTAGTGGAAATATTGGTTGCGTCATTGGACATGTTTCCTGAAAAAATCAGTTGTAGATTTTTATATTATTAATTTATATAATAAAATTACCTCGTATGAATGTTGATCATGTAATTTAACTCAGTCGACTTTGTCTTCCATTTTCTACTCCCGTTTATCGTAGTTCACACCGTAATMACTGTTTTTATTGCTTCAATTCATTTCTTCATAGCTAACTGGTTTTTTGGMAAATGCGATGTTTACATTTTATTGTATGAGTTTCTTGCTCTGAAAATTATTTATGTACGTAGTATGTATAGCAGAACAATTATTTATCTTTATAATGAATATGTGAAGTAATATATAGTCTTACTAAGTCGCTGATATATTGTTCCTCTGGTAACGATAACAAAATGTGAACTGTGGATTTGAAAATCTGCAAGTAAAAAAAATAGCATGATTTTTAGGTGTAAATATTACATACGGTTTAGTACTGCACTTTTAAGAGATGGTCGTTTGAAGAATCTAAGTACACATCTCAATGATGTTATTGGTAATTTTCTTCCTCATCATATTGATCGATACATCAAGGATTTGCAAATTTGTCGTACTTACTATTTGGTAATTCATTAATGTTTCATTTCATACGGTCGCTATTTCTTATCTGTTCGTTTGAAATTTTGGTGACTTTTATAATCTGTAAATGGTGAATTTATATAAGCATAAAATACAGTTACCGTTAACTCCAGCGGGACTTGTTTCTTCTTACGGCAGTGTATATGGATATGTTACATGGTGTTATATATTAATTGCTAATGTTAAACTAATTAACAGATGTGTATGTATGGAATTTAAGAATTTTTGTTTATATTGGCACCTTTAAGGTGCATTATTTGTTATTTTTTCAGTAAATATTTTACTGTATCGGACCTTGTATTTGTCCGTTTGCATTCCCGGTCGGATGATTTTTACTGTGTTAATTGGTTTTGTTGTGGATGGGCGTAGCTAACATGATATTTTTTTGGCGACTTAAGTATCTCGAGTAGGAATAATAATTATTTCCGATAGATAATAAAACAATAAATATTGAAGTTGATCCTCTCAGTGGAGATAGTTTTACCTTATTTGATAAAAATTTGAAGTCAATATGTATAAATAAATTATTATTATATTTAAACCTTGAGAAATATTTTTAGGGGGGCTATCTAGAAGTTTGAGGGAGGGCCTTAGTTCCCCCCAGACTCCTCCCCTTAGCTACGCCCATGGTGATGCGTAGTATTTTAGCGTTGTGTATGGTACCCACGCTTTAATTTAATTAAAATTGAATTCCTGTGGAACCACATTCCAAAATATGAAATGCATTCCTGGAGGTTCCTGGAGCATGTCGTAAGATGCTCTCCCTGGGCCGTCAGAGACGATTGTGGGATTTATAAGTGAAACCGGCGCTACGGTGTCGTACTTTCGTACACACCTAGCGAAACTCGGTTGTTATACATACCGACCGGGATATCGAGTGAATGGAAAAGTGTGATATTTATGATGTTCAGTATGGAACATCTAAATTTATGAGTGCACATACTTACAGAACTTCTCTGTATACTAAATTTTTGGTGTACGTCTTACGATCGGCCAGCAAAATACCTTGAGTTCTTGTGTTGACAACTACAAATTTGAGACCGTTTTTGGTTCTTACTCTTGAAGCGGCTACGTAAAGCTGTCCATGGAAAAATACCGGATTCGGAAGGTAAATTCCAATAAAGTCTAAAGATTGCTTTTGTTAATGGAAATAGCGTAGGCTAGTTTGAGTGGAAATTGCCGGCGTTTCAAAATGAGCGGGTGTCTGGTGTCACCGGTCTGAAAATCTATTCTGGGTAGAAAAACTTTCTGATCGGTTAATCGACCTGACATGTGTATCACTTGTGCTTCTAAATAATTTTGCCCAAGTCTGTTGACTACCAATCTCGTGCCATTGAATAGGTTGTTCCTTATGTTGAGATTTCTCAACAGCATCACGATAGATCCCTCTTTGAGACGTAATCCGTAGGGTGGGTATCCAGATGGATCCATGGAATTCAAAAATTCCGGCGGATACTGATCGATTTCTATTTGGTCGTCTGATATTACAGAATGTATGCTGTGAGAGACCGTTTCTTCACCTTCTAGACGTTCTAATACGGCGTCGTTTATTTTATTTACGTCTTCGTTGAGCGGTGTTACGATGGCTCCGCTTGGAATATCACCTCTTTGAATATTGCCAAAACAGGTTTCGATGAGGTTATCGACGTTGTCGATAACACATTCCTCAGGTATGGCTATCAGATCGGTCATGTTACCTATATGTGTTGTAGGTAATCGACCGTTTCCTAATAATTCCAACCACTGGATAAACTCTCGTTCGTCTTGATTAACTCTCATGTTGGTTTCTAAGTGTTGTTCTCGGAACAATTGCCATTGTTGACTGAATTTCACGATTTGTATCACAGTCGTGGCGCGGTCGGCGTTGATAATTATAGGCAGACATTGTTTGAAATCGCCACCTACAACTACGCATTTGCCTCCGAAAGGTCTGTCGTTTCGACAAATGTGTTGTAAAGTTGTGTCTATCAAGTTGAATATGGTTGACGTAACCATACTGATTTCATCGCAAATTATCAGCTTTGCGTTTCGTAGAAATTCTGCGTGTTGCGAATTCGGTCTCATTGAAGACGTGGAATCCGGTAAAACGGGAACCGGTAGCATAAATCTGCTGTGAATAGTACGGCCTGTTTTAAGCAGAGCCGCCGCTAAACCCGTAAAAGCTACGGCTATGGTGTGCTGTTCTCTACCGTGAAGGGTTGTTATTAGGGTGTTGTATAGGAAGGTCTTTCTTGTCCCGGCCGCTCCGGATACATAAAAGTACCTTTCTTGCTCGACGTCGTTATTTACAGCATTCATGACGGCGTCGAACACCTGACGCTGATCGTCGTTCAACTGTACTTGCATGTTTTCTGCAAGTCGTGCTTCTTCTTGTACGTCTATAGGATCGTTTATACCCACGGGTATGTTTTCTGGTGGTTCCATAAGACGGTAATCCGCCAAGCGTCTGCCGTTCACCATCAATACATATTGAATGTGGCGTAAAGCTTTGACTTCGGCCACGTTCTCGTCATAAGAACGTCGAAAATCTTCGATGAAAAGATGGCGAAATCTTTCCCATAATCGAACCGGGTCGTCTACTTCACCAAAAATTAGTATGTAGGCGAACATGGCCTTCAGTTGTCTGGGCATGTCGCGCGCTCCCGCTTCTTCTAAACATCTTATCCATTCTTGGTCGTCCGTAAGCAAGTTGCGTTAACTGCACGCCTCTTCGAAAGTACCACAAATCTGTTCGTTGACTGTGCGTAACATTTCGAAGGATTGTGCACCTCGTACGTGTAACAGGAGCAAACGTAAATAATATAATTGAATCGATTATTTCGATAAGGCCACAACTCCAGAAAAGCTAGTTTTTCAGGATAGCAAAAAAAACGTTTTATTTTGGCATGTGTTAGAATATCAATCTCTTTTTGGCACCTAGTGTTAAATTATGATACATGTTAAAGTTACAACATTGAAAAGTGTGTAAAATTTTTTTATATACTATGTAAAAAAGTATTATTATTCCCTGTATCGTATCGATACGTTATACATTCGGGGAATGACTTTGTCRTGACCTCTTTGACGAACTGCCCAACCCGTAGATTTCCAGGTGTAATGCCTGGGAATTTCAGTATACAAATACTGGCGGGCATTCGGGTCTCTCACGTTCAGTTCGAACCATCTGGTTAGTTTCGTGTGGCGCGGTGCTTCGAATCTCTGAGGATTCACTTCTAGTTCCCTTTCTGTAAATATTACTCGCTGTCTTTCTGGCAAGTGTACGGGTAATCTCTCTATTACATGAGATAGTTTATTCATCGGTAGCTGCAGAATGTGCCAGTTAGCTTCTGCCGGGGCCATGTATCTTCCGGAGATAAAATTTTCTATCACGTCATGATGTAGTTGTCCTGCATTTCGGATTTTTGAAGAAATATTTGAACAAATATTTTGTCGTTTCCATTGTTGCGCAGGCTTCGACGTTGATTTGCGTTTTATATTTCTTTAATAAATACGGTACCACATATTGGTTGTTAACAACGTATCGTCTATTATTTCGGCGTATCTCAATAGTTCTGCCGTTTTTCCTTCGACGATAGTTTATGATACCGTCACGTATAGTTGTTTGATTGTACCAGTATTTGGGAAACTTTTTGTTACAATTGCCGTTGTCTAGCATACAGACTTCTCTAGGATTATGGATTCCGCATGGTCCGTGAATCATAAATTTTCCCACCAGTTCGTAGAGTTCTGGTTCGGCGATTGGGTGTGGTAGCTCGGCGCTTATCAGCTGATTAATTTTCTCTGGGTCGTTTAGTTTGTCTTCGTTGCGAAGAAATATAAGAATATGTGCATGTGGTAAACCTCTTTTTTGAAATTCAATAACATGCAAATGTGCGATACTTTCACCCATAACATGGAATGAAGTGAGATCTTTCATTAACTGTTTTAGTTTTAAGATTGAACACTCTATTTACTAAAAAGGGATGATCGCTCGGCTGTTCGCCTTGTAACAAATGTTGTCGTATTTCTGTCCAGTTAGGGTTTCTTGCCATCGTAATGAACAAACTTGGATATCCTTTTTCTTTCGCTATGCTTAGAGCATCCTGGAATTTTTCTAATTGATATCTGGGAGACAAAAGGTAACTACTTGGAAGGATTATTCTTCTTCCCAGTTCTACAGCTTCGTTTTCAGCTCTGTGAGTTAAATAATCTCTGAGGCCGACATATTCTTCGGCTCTTAATTTGTCTTGGTTGTATCTGATGAAGCTTCATCGATTTTCTTCGACTTTCACATAAGCAAACAGTATATATTGTAGTTGTTTTCCACCTCTGTTCATAATATTGAAACCGTCGTCAGTGTCGCGATAAGCGAATCTATAGGAGTAAAATTCACATACGGACATGTTTTCTCTGACTCGCTGATTATTTTGATTAGCGAACGGTATGCCCATACTCCATCCAGTTGTTCCATGAGGAAGCAGCGATGGATAGCTTAACGGATCAGTTATTTCATTGTTAGGTATGATTTGTCTAAGACCGCCGTCGTGATCCAAAAGATGGACCCACATTTGAGTTTTTGGCGGCAACGTTGGATCGTAGGGCATGATCGAGGCTATTTCATTTGTTTCGGGTAAATCGTATTCCCTGTTAAGTCGGTCACGATGTTGTCCAACAAATTTGTTCGTGTAGTTAGGAGCAGGTTGGTTATTTGCCTGTTGTGCTTGTCGTTGTTGTTCGTATACTTATTCTGCACTTCGGTATATATGTGCGAAAACATTTATATTGTGCAAACAATGTGTGATAAGGCGAATAATTTCAGGATCTACTTGAAACTGTCCAGCGTTCGTAATTCTATTTTCTATTGCGTCTTCCGGGTCGATAAAATATAAGGAAGCGTAATTCTGAACTTGACGTTGGAGGTGAACATCAGAATAGTTCACATAAACCTTGCCTTGAATTGCGTACACGTAAGGTCCGTTACCTGGTATGTTTCTCAGATTTGTTCTCACGCTACAAAATTGGAAGGCGTTGTTGTAAATGAGGATTTTGTTTCTAAACTCTCTTGATTGGATATCTTGTCCGTCTAGTAGTTCTCTCATTTCTGCTGGATATGGGGGTATATAAGGTAAAGCGATTTTTTCCTTTTTTACAACACGTCGTATATTCATTTTGTGTGGTAATTTCGCCTAGGAAATATTTGGCTTGGCAATAATCACATGTGCGATTCATCATGCCAACGGAATGTTCTTGTACTYCTTGATGATTTACAGCTGCAAGATATAACGGTYCGGGATGTCTTTGCTGTATTTGATCGATATACTGCTGTGTATTTTGGATTTCTATCAAATCAGCTTCTCTATCATGTAATGTTTCATCGTTATCTATTTGTACGACGTGTGGCTCTACAACATCAAAATCGTCATGTTCTCCCTCGGGTGTTTGAACGTGAATTGTGGCGTTTCCTGTCTCGTCTTGGGTAAGGACTTTTATTTGTCGTACACAGCTAGAAGACGAATAACTGAGTCAGCTTTAAGGCGACAATTATTATTATTTACTTGAAAAATGTAATATGTTTTTAAAGTTTTAATATCATTGTTAAGTATAAATTGAAATAAATTTGTTTTCGTTAATTTTTTTCTGGCATTAAAGGTAATAAAGAAATTGGTAAAAAGCATATAATATAAAATGCACAGCCATGTAGGCAACATATCTTGTAAAATCTTGAAATATCAGCAAAAAATATAGTTGTTGTTAAAATGATTGTATAACTTTAAAAAATGAACAAATTTATCCACACACAAATGAGCCGTACTTTAAAAATAGCACGTACACCTTGGGAAAATTAAGTATTTGAAACGAAAGGAACCGTTTTTAAAAAGCTTTTATTTTACTACTTTACAATCGGAAGGCTGGATTAAGAGTGATCTATTACAGAACATATGTTATACATGCAACCTAGGTGTTTCTGCTGATGTAGTTTCTACGATGTGATAAACCCGAGCTGCGTTGGCCTTGGCCTTGGTTGTGGCGGTCACGTAACTCCTCCATCCCTAAGATGAAAAAATAACGGACGTTGTTTTTGAATTTTCCCCAGGTTGGACTTCTTCCGGATCGGGATGTTCATTTTCGGGGCGAAGATTTTCTTCCGGTTCCTTGCGACACAACTTCATTCTCTTGCAGATGTACAAGATGCTGATGACCATTAAAATGGTGCAGATTCCCAAAGTGGTGGAATTGTAGGCATGCTGAATACTGTTGCTCTCCGGGATTGGTGTCAGTTTTTCGGCGATGTTATTGATGTCGTATAAATTGTCGAAATCTAATTTCGTTATGTTGGATGTGTGGAATGTTTCGGCGACAGATAAGTTTGTAATTTCGAATTTCGGTAAAATCGTAGGTTTCCCCAATTGTATTTGGTTGTCGTTCATGAATTTTTGTCCTTTGATTGTTATTTCGCATTTCTCTGGAATCTCGATCAGGGTTGGCTGCTGTATCTCCAAATATTGGTCAGTTCTACATTTTGATACTATCTGTTCTTTTCCGGCGGGTATAATCAGGATTCCGTCGCTGATTACTTGCTTCACGATGGTTTCTTTTAGTTGTATTTGAAGAAGGCGGCAGTTGTTTGGTAACTGGCCGTTCATTACTTGGAGGGTGCAATTATCTTCTGGGGTGAAGCTTTCCATACAGTAGTATACATTTTCGAGTAGCGGACATCTCTCGTTCGTTGACTGGAGTAGTTTTTCAGTTTTTGCCAAATAAGGATTCGACGGGGTAAACAATTTATGGTTTTGAATGACTGGGAAAATTTGGTAAAATTCAAAGGTTTCTGTTTTTACGATTGGGACGTGTATAGCTATTATAATTTTATTCTGTGAATATGACAATTGTGTTCCTAAAATTTGGTAATACGTTAAAACATGTTTAAACGAGGGAATTTCATTTTTTCTGTAAATGTGTCCTAAATAATCTATCATACTTAAAATTTCATTACTGGGGACTATTGAACTGTGTAGAGAATTTAGTTTAGCGAATAAAATTGCGTCTTCTAGATTGTCTAAAAACGTTATAGTATTTTGGCAATCTAAATTTATTTGAAAGATAATCCCTTGCAAGCTAATGTATTCATCAAGGCTTCTAATACTATTTCCGACAGATGATTGAAATTTTTGCAAATCAGTTTCTGTTGGTTACTGCTCAAAATAGTAATCGATTTATTGTAATGGCCAATTAATTTCTTATGAAGCGATATTTGAAGATTGGTTTCGTGAATAAGCAATTTTTGATTTTTCTCCAGAATTTCTATAGCGTTATTATATCTGATTTCGTCGTCTGAATCTAAATTTCCAAATATCCATTTATTAATTTTGCCTAATCCGTTAAATAGCCCTCTTTTCTCTCTGATATGAGGTTTGATATTTTGAAGTTTAATTTTTACCATATTCATTAAGTATTGYGTCCTAGCCAAAGTGTCTTGCAACAAGCTATGGTATGAGATTGGGTTAGTAGCTTCGATGGATTTTATACTGTCCTTTACTTTTTTCAAATTACTCTCCAACCTTTCGACTTGTACTGAAATATCTCTTAACTCTATATAGTGCAGAAAAGTATGCTTAGTGTAAACTAACCTAGACTCTCCTAATCTAACGGGTAGCAATAAATTTTGAAGCTTCTTAATTCTAACGTCGTTCTCTTCCGTAAGAATGACCCGAAGGACCAGGAACAGGATCATCGCTTTCAACATTGTTCTCGTTTTCCTGCAACAATGGCCTTGTATTATTATCCCGGGGTTTTCTGACAATACTTTTGTGATAAGTGCCTTTATCAGTTGTAATTACGATGCCATTATCTTCCATAACCTCGGTTTTCTTAAATTTAGGCAATTTTTTGTCCCGAAATTTTGTTTTAACATAAGCAAATTTTTGACTCGAATAATTTTCAGGTTCGCACCTATTTTCGTTCAGTTTGGATATAATGTTTTCTTTAACGGTTTGATTTCTCTCGCGAATTTTCTCAAATAACTTTTTACTGATTTCTTTGTGGTCCTGTACATAATGAGAAAGAACCAGATGATCATTTAAATCAAAAGGATCGATACTGTCTATGTGACCTTTAATAATTTCGAAAGGTGTAAACTTTGTTACTGAATGAATGGAATTGTTATAACATATAATCGCGTGTTTAATTAGCTGATCCGGATTTAAACTTTTGTGATTTTCTCTGAGACATCGGAAATGTTCTATTAAGCTTGAGTGAAACCTTTCCACTGGGGAGCTAGAATTACTGTTTTTTGCGGTGGTGTAATGTAATTCGATGTGGTGTAATTTACAGAAATCTTCCAAATCTTGGTTTTTAAATTCTGTTCCACAATCTGCCGTAATTTTGAGGGGTAGCCCATGGTGGCTTGTATATTCCAAGATATTGTCAACAACGGATATGCCATTGACACTTTTTAGTGGGTACGCTTGCCCATAACGCGAAAACGAGTCTATTATTGTAAGATAGGCCTGGTTGGATATCCTAAAGACATCTATGTGTACGTGTTCAAATGGTCTGGATGCAGTTGGGGTTAAGTTGAACTTTATAATAGGAGGATTTCTATCATATTTGTTTTTCTGACATGTTTCGCAATTGTTAATAAATGACTCTACGTCCTCTGACATCTTAGGCCAATAATAACGAGAGCTTAATGAATTTTTGACTTCGTTAATACCCCTGTGTCCAGGTTTATACACATGGTGATATTCAATTTTCTCTTTTTGCTCTTCTGTTGTCTGAACGTCCGAAAGGAATTTTTCGCATTGTAGAAATTTAAAAGATGAATTTTTAAATATGTTTTGAACAGTAGTCGCGAAAAGTTCTGGAACTGACCGATTTTTGAAATAAAGTGCATAGCGTTGTTTCGGATCTAAATACTGCTTTATAAATGACATAATAAATTCTTCGGTATTTCTTTTAGGTAGAGTAACGTACATTCGAGTATTGTCGAATACAGTTTCTCTTTTAACTGAAATTTCGTTAATGTCGCCACAAGCTAGTACGATTTGATTTTTATAGATATTTAAAGGTTTACTAGTAATTGGAATCGTCAATATGGGATTTTCTACAGCTGTGTGAACGGTTTCTAGGTCGTTACTGACGTTTTGGATGGGTGGCCTTACTTGAATGTTCGACAAGATTTTTATTTTTGGTGAATTTTGACTGTTGCCCAAAGTTCGCTCAATGTCAAGGTTATCTAAATTTGGTAGCTCTCCTGTAATCTCCCTTTGTATAATTTCATCAATGTCATCTAAATTAACGATCATTGAGGAAGTTTCTACAGCGTTGAAATCTAAATTTTGTGGATATCTTGAAAGTGCATCGGCAGCTTGATTGGCTTTGCCTTTTTTGTATACTATAGAATAGTTATATTCCTCTAGTTTGAGTCGCCAACGAACGAGTCGAGAATTAGGCTCTTTTAATGAAAACAGCCACTGTAATGGTTTATGATCAGTGAAAATAACAAATTTTCGTCCGAATAAGTAGGGTCGAAAGTACTTGCATGCCCACACTATAGCGAGCAGCTCTTTCTCTATAGTTGAATAATTTATTTCACTGGAATTTAGTGTTCGAGAGGCGTAACAGATCGGATGATTATTTTGGGAGAGTATTGCGCCAATTGCAAAGTTAGATGCATCTGTAGTTACTTCAAATGTTTTTTCGAAATCTGGATATGCCAAAACTGGTTCTGATGTTAACAAATTTCTACATGTGTTGAAACTTTTAACAAATTCGGGCGTGTGTTCTACTTTTTGGTCCTTTTTTAGACAGAGTGTCATTGGTTTCGTTATTTTCGCAAAATTTTTTTATAAATTTTCGGTAGTAACCCAAAAGGCCTAAAAATGATTTAATCTGTTTTGGTGTTTTGGGTATTGGGAAGTTTTTTATAATTTCGATTTTCTTTGGATTTGGTCTAATTCCTGAAGGGGTGACTATGTGTCCTAGAAATTCGACTTCCTTTCGAAGGAATTCGCATTTGTCCAATTGAATTTTTAAGCGTGCTTCTTTTAATTTTTGGAATACCAGTTTTAAATTTTGAATATGTTCCTGAAGACTTGTGCTAAATATAATTATATCGTCCATATAAACCATGCAAATTTTATTTTGTAGGTCCTTCAGAATTTCGTCCATTACACGTTGGAATGTAGAGGGCGAATTCTTAAGGCCAAAGGGCATCCTTAAGTACTCAAAGTGCCCGTTGTCTACACTAAAACCTGTTTTTTCTATGGAGCATTCACTCATTTGTATCTGGTGAAACCCGCTTGCAAGATCTAAAGTACTGAAATACTGCGCTCTGCCTAATTTATCAAGTATATCGGTTATATTCGGGATCGGATAGCGGTCGTCAATGGTTTTTTCATTTACCTTTCGGTAGTCAACTACCAAACGCCATTTTTGCTTGCCCGACGCGTCTATCTTTTTGGGTACTATCCATATGGGTGAGGACCAGGGACTACAAGATGGTCGAATTATTCCTTTATCTAGCATTTCCTGTATTTGTCGCCTAACTTCCTCTTTATGAACATACGGGTAGCGGTAAGATTTGGTATGTACCGGAATTTCATCCGTTGTCTTTATCGTGTGCTTAATTTTTGATGTAAACGTTAATTGGTCACCCGGTTTCAAAAATATATCTTTATATTCCGAACAAATTTTAAATATCTCGTTTTTTTCTTCGCTATTCATGTGATCGGTCCTTATTAACGATTTTATGTCAATTTTATCATGTGAGATTTTACTTGTAAAATTTTCATTTGTAAAATATTCGAGTTTATGAATTTCGTGAATCGATTTCTCAAACCTAGTAACGGGAATCGGTTTTTTCAACGTTACAGATATGGAGTTATCTGTTGGGTTCTGCACTTCGACAGGAGCAAAACCGTCTTTAGCTATTGTCAGAATTTGGGGAATAAACAAGTTATCCAAGTACATGTTGTCGATTAAAATTTCGCCTTCATAGATACTAACGGGTAATTTTTTCAGAGCTTTGTTGCCTGGGTCTATTGAAAATGAGAACTTTGTATCTTTGACCTCTCTGTATTTAAACGGAATTTGGATGTGATTCCCGACTAATTTTTGATCTATCAGATTTATATTTAAATTCATTTTAATTAGGTCACCGAGCCCAATTACTCCGTCGAAATAGTTGTGAAAATCAAATAGAATAAAATCAATTTGGTGATCTGAGTTAAATTCTTCAAAAGCTGGTATTAATGCTTGAAAACGAATGTCTTTGCTACCTAAAATAGTTTTTACTGTGACATTAGAGTGGTAAATACAATTTGGATAATATTTTTCTACCACCGATGGTTTGAGAATTGATCTTGAACTGCCAGTGTCAATAAGTAATTTTAATTTTGGATTTCGGATTTCCACATATGGTAAAGCGTTATTTTCGAAAGCGTTAACTTCGACTTCATTCAATCTTGTGTTTCTTCCGAGGCTAGCGTGCGAAAATTTACGTCAGGGTTATCATCTAAATCGGTGTTATCGTCCGTAAAATGTTCATGTTCGTCAAACACGAGTTCTGAATTTGGGTATTGATATAAATAATCGTTATTGTCTGTAATGGGTTCGTCTTCTTGTACATCATTGGAGTATAACTCCTCAAATACAAAATTTGGTGGTCTTTGGTAATTTCTGCTCGGTTGTGAACTAAAATTATTAAATCTATAGCTTTGATTTCCAGACATTGGTTTTCTAGATATCATAGTGGGGTTTCGAGATGTTGTAGACATCGGTTCTGGTTTTGGCAATTGATTTGCCGGGATAGGTTTCGGTGCAAACACGTTTTGTGGTTTGCCGAACACTTGTGAATTAGTAAAGAATTTTTGAGGTGGCATTTGTCGTGGCTGTATATTAATAGGCTGGCTGGGGAAATAAGATCTCTGAACAAAATTTGGCCGTGGATACTGTGCACCAGAATTAAAATTTGTATTGTTTTGCATAAATTGGTGATTTTGTGGTCGTGCCGAAAATGCGAAATGTTGATTACTTTGTTTACTGGTGTTATTTGCCTGAAATTTAGAATTTTGAGCTCTAGGTTCATTAACTGTTCCATAGAGTCGTTCGAAATTTTCGAATTCGTTCACGTATGCCATTGCATCCTCTAGAGAAGATGGTTTTCGCAAGTGCATATTATTTTTTAATGTACCTGAACACCCAGCGATGAACGTGTTCAGAGCGGTTTTGTCGTAATGATTAATTTGGCAAATTTTATCGTCTTTACTCAATTTTACGTCGTTACTTATTCTTTGGATAACACTGCTCCGTAGGAGTTGTAATCTACTACCAAAATCTATTAAATGTTCACCTTTATAGGGCCTGGTTCTAGTAAGTTCTTGGATTAAACAGTCCAAGTCTCTGCGATCGGAAAAACATTGAACGAGAGCTGTTTTAAGCGTCGCCCAATCGTTAATTTCTACGCGGTTCCCAACCATAGCTTCTGCTTTACCAATTAACTTCTCCTGAATACATTCAAAAATATGCTTATTCAGTTCCGCGTCATTATAAACTTTATAAGAATCTAAAATACTGTCGCATCTGTTAATAAATTTATTCAACGTGTTACTGTCGCCATCGTATGGCTTTATATTGTGCAATTTGGATTTGAAAAGATCCCAATTCATCTGTGAAGGGGCCATTATTATTTGTTCTACGTTACAACTACTATTATTAACTTCTTCTACTTCACTTACTCTGAGATTATTTAGTAAACTAGCGATTTCTTCTTCGCACATAAATTTTTTGTTTTATTCGTTTTAATGAGAAATGTTCGTACTTAAAATTATCTCTCCGAAACCCTTTGAATGGATATGAAGAGGCAAGAAAGGAATTTGGCACTTACTGAAGAAATGCTGTAGTCCCTTTCTCCGACCCTTGACCGCCTTGGTTGCCTTTCGCCGTTGGTCCACTGAAGGGACGTCTGTGTTCCTCTGGAGGGATGTCTTGTTCCGCTGAAGGGAAGTTCGTTGAATCCGTGCTGCAGGCGTTGAAACGACCAAGATCGCGAAAGTTCCGAATTTTCGATCAGAAGCGAAACTGCCGAAAACGATCACGACCCGCACGGATCCTACTGACTGCGCCAATTAAGTATTTGAAACGAAAGGAACCGTTTTTAAAAAGCTTTTATTTTACTACTTTACAATCGGAAGGCTGGATTAAGAGTGATCTATTACAGAACATATGTTATACATGCAACCTAGGTGTTTCTGCTGATGTAGTTTCTACGATGTGATAAACCCGAGCTGCGTTGGCCTTGGCCTTGGTTGTGGCGGTCACGTAACTCTCGTACGGCGGCAAACGCCTGGAATGTCTGGAATGTGCAAGTCATCTTCCGGACTGGCATTGTAACAATCGTTCGAATAGTACATTCTCGCGTCACTGCACATTTTCTTCAGCATATTCGTATTAATTTCTTTGACGGTAATATTTTTCGGGCAGAGAATGACGCGATCGGCGAGAAAATCGTCGTCTGCCGTTGTCAAATCCACGTTTTCAAAGACATGTCGATATAGCCCGTCGAAATCGCTTACCTTATACCGAGCCGGTATCTCGATTAAATCTTTAGGTGCCGGAGAACCTGCGATCCCTATGACTTTTTCATGCGGCACGCTATCGTTACCGACTGCCAGAAGGTAATCGGAATAGGTACGATCTAAATCGACCTCGGTTGATACGGCAGCAGCATTTTTATATCGCATATTATCTTTTAGCGTTAACTTGACGATGCGGTTCCAATAAGGTAAAGCTAGCGTGCTTTCGTTAATTATTTCACCGGCGTGAGCGCCCGGTACGATCGGCAAAAGTTGTCGAAAGTCGCCGCCGAAGACGAAAATTTTTCCGCCGAACGGCACATCCTCCACACCCATTAGATCCCTAAGATAACGATCGATCGCCAGTACGGCTTTTCGATGGCACGTGCGCCAGATTGGATCGTTCAATGTTCTTTTTTAAATGGTAAAGCGTCTTCTGTGCGGCAACGTCCTCGTTGCCTCCAAATCTCTCTATGAAATCTTGACACATGTAAAATTTGTATTGCTGAAATATTTCAGCGATTCCTTTCAAGTCGGCATCCTCCTGCAGCATAGCTACAATACAGAATCCCAAAAAGTCGCGTATCGCAAACGGCGTTTTTGTTAGAATGATTTCGGCCATAGCCGAATCGTATGTGTCCACGTCGTCGAGTAGCCGCATTGCTCTACAGGCTGCCTCGCGAATTTTTCGTATTCGATTCCGTCAACAATTTTTAATTCTTCGAAGGACGTTGCGCCACGTTTTACTTTTAACAGTAACCGTAGGTAATATATCTCTCCTTCAACCGACGAAACGTCCGATAGCGCTCCCAACATTTTGCTGACTTGTCTACGTTTACGCCATGCATATCGCGCCGTATCCCAAACGTAGTGTTCAGGTATTTCGACATACTTATACGTTCTGGCGTGGACGTTTCCCCGATTAAGCGCGAACCACTCTGTCAATTTAGAATTCTTGTCGGTGTTTCGCAAAACAATTTCCTCGATATCGTCACCCTCCTCGAAAATTACATCTTGTTCTCCCGGCAAATGTACAGGCAATGCCATAACGGCGTGCCACCGATCGCTCATTTTGTATTCGAACAATCTCCAAACGGCCTCTACCGAACTGATGTAACGATAATCTTGGTATTGCCGTACCTCGTCCCAATCCAACATCTCGGGCTTGAACGGTGATGTGATCTACACCTTTTTCCAAATATTTGTGGAGAAATTTGATCATTGCTATTGTACCGCAGCATTCAACGTTTAAATGGCAATCATATTTAGACGCCAAATACTTGTTGTGGGGTACTATACGGTCATTTTGTATTTGAACGCCCTCATATTCGATAGACCTTCCGTCATTTGGTCTTTTGTAGTCCGGCTGTCTAACTGAATTATCGCCTAATAATACCGTATGATCTCGAAACTTTTTCGGATAACGCTTACTGTATACTCCGTCAACCATACATATTGCGCTGGGATTTGTCAGCGGACCGCACGGACGATGAAGAAAATGTTTCTTTACTAGCATAAACATTCTGGGCTCGGTCTCTTCGTCCGGAATAATTGCGGATACGGCGGAATCAACGAGCTCTTCGTTATCGAGTTTATCTTCGGGCATCAATGTCACGAGAATATGGGCGTGTGGTAGACCACGTTTTTGAAAATCAATGACATACATGTAATTTAAAACGACACCGAATATTTGCTGATTTGCGATCTCGTCGATCAAATCTAATAATTTACTATGAAAAAACACGACACACTAAGTCCGGCCTATGCTCATATTTCTGCTTATTTTCAACATTCCGACTGATTTCCGGCCATTTATGGTTACACGTAAACGTCAAGAAAAGATCTGGCTTACCATGACGAGCTACAATCGTCATCGCGTCCAATGTCAATGTTATTTTCTTTAAAAATTTCCTATGTAGATACATCAATCGACGATAAGAAGTCTCCCCCAACCTTAAACTTAACCGACCGAATGTAAAAAAAAACAAAATCCGAAGGTCGTTCCGAAATCGTTAGCGATCGCGACCGCTCTAACCCGCTCCATACCCCGCGCGACTCGGCGTAATGGACCTAATCTTATTCAAGGCGAATGTAACAAACGGAGTCACGAGGAGCGGTGCGCGCAACCTCCTATCGGACGTACGATATTAGAGCTCTCGAATATTTAGGTATAATCGTCAGCCATTTTGGTCCTTATGTCACCTAATCTATCCCCATTAACAGTATGACGTTGTTGTGTGATGTACGCGATTTTTGTAATCGATTAAAAAAAAGATTTCTTGGGTGTATGTGTCATTATATTTACATATGGGAAATTCCTATGAAGAATTGAATATATTTTTAATTCATGTCAAGTGACAGAAATAATTGTTTTCATGTAGATATTGCAACACATTTTTTTGCAGGCATATTTTATACTGAAATAAATTATGTCATTTAAAGTAACAAAATGTATTTTCTAGGAAGTGTCACAATTAAAACTCAATAAAACAGATAGGAGGTTGGTATAAAAAGAACGTATTTGATGAACAGCAAAAATATTATGGAAAAGTATGACAAGTACTCCAAAGTTTCAGGTACCTATAGTAAAAAAAAACCATTGGGAACATAAAATAGAAAATTATTTTTACCAATTAATTTGCAGGAAAAAAATATTTAATTAGTTTTAGTTGGCTTGAATGCATTTTTTTAATTACAATTAAAAACTCGAAAGCAATGAAATATTGACAATTCTCATTCATAAAAAAAATTGTAAAAGAGTAAAATAAACATATTTTTGTACATTTGTTATTTTTTGGTTTAATATATTGCAGTGTAATACGGGCAAGAAAAGTCATTAGTCAATGACAACAGAATAACACTACATGCGGAAAATGAAATTTTGAAGCGAGAAGTTGATTTGCTAATGCAATATCCAAAAAATATACACATTACCCCAAAGTTGCAAAATATTTAAAAAATATGGTGTCAAGTGATGATTATACAATGAAATAATTTTCTGAAAATGGAGTATGAACTTTAATGCACTACATATACATGCAATATAACACTACAACATACACGAAAATCATATATAAATACGTATATAACATCAAACTTATAGGTATATACAATAGATAATTAAAAATAAAATTAAACTAAACGTGCTCTTTTAGCAGATGCGGAACCGTACACAATCTTTCTTTTTGTTGCGTTCTCCGAAAAACTTTTTATGCAATATGAACGAACTGTAAAATAATGTTGCACAATTCTGCGCACCAATTGGCAGTGGCAAACTGTAAAAACGATTTCTGTCATTTTGATTATTAATTCCATAAGGGGTAGCATGCCATATCTCAAGACATGGTCTTTATACTTTTTGTAATAGTATTCGCAGGACAAAATGAGATGGAATGTTTCCAGACATGGATGTTTCAATCCACCTTTGTTCAACGAATCTGTATATCTTTTTGCTTTAACAATAAAGTCACAGTTTGGCAAATTGTTCTGCACCAGAAATTCAGAACAATTTGAACAAACCTTCTTTAGAATTGAATTTGTTGTGCTGCCAGCTAGATAGTACATATTTTTCGATTGAATTTCATCAACGGTATCAATGAAATAACAAAATTTGATTGGTGAAACTTCCAACTCTGTTATGCGGCTTACAGTTTGAATAGTATTATCACAATTTGTAGACGATGTGTTTCTCTGTTTCGTTTCACAAAATTCGAGCAAAAAGTTGTCAGAATCACTACAATAACTAGACTWATTCACATCTGACACAAATTGTGCAACGCTGATGATKCGGACAGCTCTTAAACTTTGCATAGCTGATGACATTTTTCCCTGTTTGCGACGAATTTGTGAAAAAATGTTCTCTGTCGCGTCTTGGGTAAGTCGATGACCAATTAAGTAATCAAACCCGTTGCTGAATAGAAATTCTGCAATGTCACAAAATGATAGTGTTGCCAAAATAACAGCAAAGTKTAGAGGTTTCCAATGTTTCTTAAATACATTTTGAAACAAGTCAATAATGCCATGAAGAAAAAGGTACAATTTCTTGAAGTTATAGAAGTTTTCCTGAGTTTGGAATTCAGTAATGTAAACCATTCATTTACTATGCGAAAAAGTGAGCTGTTGTTAAAACTTCTTGCGGGAGTACTTTTTCTTCCACTGCTATTTCTAGCGCAACAGCAGTTTGTATAGAAAAAAAGCGAATTGCTGCTCCAACATTCATTTTTTCAAAGTTAGTGGGGTCCACATCTTCGCTTCTTAAATGATATAAACGCCGGATGTCAAACCCCTGATTTATTTCATGCATGAACAGATCTTTAATGTACGAGCCATGCACTTCATTACTTTGGAGACGTTCGTACTCTACATACTCATCTGGAAGGTACACAACTTGTCTCAACATTGCAGATTTTAAATTTTTCAAAACATGACATACATCGGGAGTTACAAAAATTTCGTGTCCATTTAACTCAAAAAAATTTACACGGCGTGCATACCGAGAAATAGTAATGCCTAGTGAAGAAAATAGTGACCTATTTCTGGAGTCTAAGTCCGATGAAAGTGCCAAAACGTACAGGCCACAATTTTCCACTGCTAAAATACAACTTTCCATGAATGTTTTAAGATTTTCTGGTCCTATTCCGTCCTTTGGTGTTATGTGACATGCAATCACTTGTTTCCACGGATTTTTTTGCACCGCGTAACAAAACAAGAAAAATTTTTGGACCTAGTTTATTTTGGTCATCAACATTGCCTATTGCTACTTTTCCCACAAACTCTCCTTTAAATTTGTTAACAAAGACTTTAAAGTCTTCCTTACTGTTAATAAACATTTCATCAAAGGATAGTATACAAAAACAGTCACTAACATCCATGAATTCTACTTTGTATCTTAGCAATGAAAGTACATCGACAAAAATACCGAAATCTAAATTGAAACTGCGAATACGTCGCATAATTGTGCTGTAAGCGGGCAAAGGATACCCAGTATCTCGAAGATATTCATAGCCATGTATGGATAAAGCAAAGCGAAACTTTAGAGCCTTTACAATGGATTCATTTTGCCACTGATTTAATCGTTGCTCTTGTAAATACTTGGTTTGGTCGTCATTCAAAAATTTTTCGAGACAACTTTGTAGAAATTTGACTTGCTCTTGATGTTTCACCTTTTCTTTATTTATACCTTCAATATTGGCACTTAATAATTGCACTTTCATATGCGTTCGTTTTTGTTGCGTCACTCGTTAATGCGAAGCGCTGGCCAGTGCGGAAATTAACAGGGGCGATTCACAGATTTTCTAGTTATTTACTGGTACTCGGTGACCGGGCACATAGTGGTGGTGCTCATTGGGAAGGGTTAATTTTGATTGTTAAGTGTCATTTTGGTTATATGTTTGAAATTCTCTTATCTTAGTCGTTTAAGTTCGATCTATCTTAAGTAACTAATTGAGGTTCAAACTTTATTCTTTCTTTATCATTACTTGTACCTCTCATAGTTCTCGTTAATTAAACTACGCTTCTACCCGAGCTTTGGTGTTTGATTTCCATCGTAGCTTTTCAAAATTTTCGTCTGAGTAGTCCGCTGTGGAATTGTAAAATTTTGTGGCGCCTATAGTTATCGTTAAAAATATTGGAACCCCCCTACTCTCCGACTGCAGCGGCGGGACGCGGACTACATTGGAACATCTGGGTTGACACCATAGGTTAGTAACATCGTTTGGTAGAAAAACGGCGTCGCAAATTTACGGTTTTCTTCTTGTAATGCAGCAGCTGCAGTTCCACACAACATCACTGCTTCATAATTTGAACCCTCCACCAAAGATTGTTGCACATCATTCAAAGGATTAAGTCGTTTGCTTGGGCGACCTTGGCTTTCTGCTATTGGAAATTCGACAACAGTTGGAAGTTCTGAGTTTTCATTTTTTGTAGAATATTCGTTTCAACCAACTGCAACTTAAACAACTAATGAGTAAACTATTATTGGAATTGGTAAAATTAAATAAAAAAAATAATAGAGCCCACGCAAAACTGTAACGCTAATAATTATTTGTCCGTTATTTTATCAAGTAGAAATAGAATATTCAAATTTCAAGAAACTTAGTAGAAAAATTGCTTATAAAAATCAAATGCTAGTTTACATTATTGTAACCTAATGTTTGTGGACTGCTTGGACAATATATATATATTAAAGCAATTACCTTATATATGGATTTCCTTGGTAGATGATCAATTCTTGGTGGTGGATTAGGGACGTTGAAAAGAGTGGGCACTGCATTTGGTTTGAATTTTTGCCATCCATCTGCTCGTCTCGACTCAAACTGGGATTTCTCAAAATGTACCTGAAAATTTATATATGGCATTTTTTTACGATAAGAAAGTGATTTGATTACTATTAAACGTACCTCACAAATGCGTGACGCGCTTGTTGGTACCCAAACATCTCGTCGTGTGTTTTGTATACATTTAGCTCTCCGTTTCAGCTCAGTTGGGAATCGAAAAAGTCAAAAACCTTTGGTATCGCTGTTACAATAGTTAACAGCAGAGCAGCACGGCATTCTGAAATAAAAGGTTCATAAAATATTATTATTCAGGTCAACAAAATATATAAATTGTCATGACACTAATGGTTTAAGTGAACACAGTAACATTTATTTAAGCTATTATAAATATTAATATTATTAGTGTCATGATTTTAATAAATAATTGAAAATAAAAGCAGCGGTTTGACAGTTATGTCAGTTTAAATCTCCAATAGAAGAAGTACTACCTACCAATAACATCTCAGAAATGATTTAATTATTTCAGAAAGAAGTTATTCTACAAGAAAAATATACATATACTTACTTGTTGACTGGAACTTCCCCTGCATTAATCTAAAGACACAAACGCCCCAAAAAGTTTACTTAATCAATGTATTAGAATACACGCGTACACGATACGAAAACACTATACTGTTTATATGAATAGGTTAGGAAACGTGAACGTGAACGTGAAACGTAAACGTAAGGACCAAAATGGCGGACGATTATACTCGCATATTTAAGAGCCTTAACGATATATATATATATATATATATATATATATATATATATATATATGTTGGGAAGTTTTGAGGGGTATTCGACCTTACGGGTTTGAAATAAGTACACTCTTTTTACATTGCCGAGCTTTCGACTATAATTTTAGTCATCATCGGGGCTACTACAAAAATTACAAAGTTTAAGTAACAAATGGTTGTTTTTTTATAAACATGTTCTTACTTGTAACCTCAAATTCGGTAAGAACATGTTTATAAAAAAACAACCATTTGTTACTTAAACTTTGTAATTTTTGTAGTAGCCCCGATGATGACTAAAATTATAGTCGAAAGCTCGGCAATGTAAAAAGAGTGTACTTATTTCAAATATATAGGTACCGATCAAGACCAACACGACTGTTCGCGTCAAGCCGTCCCGAAATCGATCGCTATCCCCATTACCGGGTTTACGCTTTTCCGKCCGTTTCTTTCTTACTTTCCTTGAATTTTCCTTGGCATTTCCGCCGTAATCATATGTATGTGGATGGGCGACCGAAACCTTCCCCACCTGCCCTTCACGTTCCCGACTGAGGGGATAGAAAAAACCCAAATTTCCGACAGTCGCTCCAAARCAGGCGGCATTCGAGATTTACTGACGGAACACGTACCGAAATGATCGCGACACCACTATGACCCGTGACTGTGGACCCATCCCCACGCCCCGCGCGACTTAGCGTGATGGACCTAACCGCGGTCAGACCGACGCACACGAGCTGATCCTATAGATTACATTATGTAACGAAAAACCAAAATTTCCGACGTTCGCGTGTTCAGTAAGCCAGCACCACATTTCTCAAATGATAAAAGTTCCAAGCAGTCCCGAAGTCGGACCCTATCCGGAGCACGGTTTTCGCCGTTAACGGTTTCCTTTTTTTCTCGTCGTAACTTTCGTACTTTCTTTGAATTTTGTTGCTAGTACCGCCATACGACCTAACCACGGGCAAAATGGCATTTAATACTTTTTCCGACAAAAATGTAAACTCACTCACCCTTTCTTTGGTCATCAATAACCGCCTCGACACCTGGGGCAGTACGAATTTCGTCGACGTTTATTACTTGGCCATTTTCGCCCTCTCCGTCGACACGGTCCACCTCCATATTCTCTGGTATCGGAGGGACGTCACCATCTGGGTGGTGGTGTATCATTGCCGCCACTGTTATTACCTCAGGTGGTGCAGGAGTAGCATGCGGAGATGAATTTGCCGAAGCATTTACTGCAGGCTGGGCCTCAAGAGACAAATCAGCCTCTACATCTCCCACTGTAGTATTTTGGGACTCGGATGCGGAAGTCGTTGATGCCACGGAGATACCATCCGCCATTGGTTTCGTTCTGATGAGAACGTTTTCTTTTATTCCCACGGGAATCAATGGCTTTCTTGGAGGTCAGGCGCTTTTTTCTTTTTCTGGGCATTCTCAACTAAAATGATATTTCAAATTGTAATTCTAAGTTACAAATGGAGATGTTGAGACGTTGCACGCAATTTAAAAATATATTGAACACCGGAGTGACAAATTCTTGTTTTGGTATCGACCGCTTTTAAAGACGCGTAGGTGATGTTTACAGTTATTTTATGCCATGCAATTTTGTTGCAGTTCACCAATTGCAGTATTATTAGCTCACTATTACAGTGATGTCCTTGAAATTTTGCGAAATGACTACTTAAGAATAAATTATGCAACTTAGTTCGTAAGGTTTTCTATTAGATACAGCAAGTGATCGGTGACCTAAAAGGAAGCAATCTTAATTACACGGTAGATTTTTTCGGTGGCAAGACAAACCGTGGATGTTGAATTGTCTGTTGTTAGCCCGAGAGAGCGAATCACATCCAAGTTGGGCTTGAGGAAGGCTTTCTTGCGTGTTGCTCGGAGTGTATCACAGAGATTCGGTGAAAATCCATAAGCCAGGTATTGAACGGGTATAAAAGGAGTACAGGGAGGGGTTCCTGTCTCGGCAGCAAAGTTTCAGAAGAGTCTTCTGAGTGTTCTATGTACTTCCAAAACCATTTTTTTTTGTAGGGAAAGCTTCTCAACACCAAAAAGGCGGCCATTACGGATTGTTGACAGCTAATATGATATGCAAATCATATGTAGGGATGGCAATAGCAGTTGGGAGTGACAGTTATTGACATAACTTTCAAAAAAGGAGCATCTAGCTCGTATATGGTGTTTTTGCCATATTTTGGTAATTGTTGAACGTACAGACATGGACGATGGCTCGTTGGGACGGGATTTTCGAGTAGATTAATATTCTGACGTAAGGATGAGGTTAATTATAAGCCGATTGTGGGAAATATGTGGAAAAACCTCGTGTATCATTTTTGGTTCATAATCTTGTTAATTTGAGACGAAGCTGGGTTATGAGGTGACTGAATCGATGAAAATGTGAATTAGGTCGAGACATGTAGGCCAGATCTAAGAGTTTATGCAGTAAATGAGCATTTTTATAAGAAACGCGGATTTACTTACACTAATCGCTTCATATTTAAGTAATAATTTGTTGGAGTATAATGTTGTAATCGATGTGAAATGTTAGAAACAGTATAATTAACGATATGAATCCACGAATTTGGGAAAACCTGCTGTATTTCGAGATAAATATGGGAAGTGTTGAAGATCCAGTTATTTTTGTCCGGCTGGCAACAGCGCTCTTGACGAAAATATGTTGGTAGTACTGCGTTTTTGTAATCCAAAAAGAACTGTCAAGCACGCTAATATGTTTTATATTGCCTGATTAGTTTTTGCTCAATAAAACTTTAAGTTTGTTAAAGTGGTGTTTTCGTGACTTCTTTTCAGCCCAAAGTTCAACAGGTTATGGGTGCCAGCTCGTGTGCTGTGAACTATCGTTTGTGCGATTAGAGGTCCGGATAATCGGGTTATCTCACGTGTCTTTCGTCGCTATTACGTTCCTGTGTGTGTTTTCTTCGATACCATTCTCGTTCGAGTTCGTTCTACTCTAAAAATGGAGTACGTGAATGGTATAAAACCACTGAAAAGGGCAGATTGGCAGACGTGGAAAGACAGAGTTTTGAACGTGCTAGAGTTGTGTAATGCTTTCGAAATCGTTGAGGGAACTAGAGTTCAGCCTACTTTCTCAGAACCACCGACTGCAGAGCAGAAAAAGGATCTCGCCGCCTACACAAAATCTGTGAATCGAGCAAAAATTGTCATATCTCAATGCGTGAGTGATGAATTACACCAACGAATATCAGGCAGATTATCAGCTAAGGAAGCGTGGGACGTTTTAGTAGAGCAGTTTGACAACAGGGCCGAGGACCAGTTGTTTCGTCAGTGTCTTGATTTCTTCAGTATGGAATGGGATGATACCGAGGATGCCCCACTCATGATATCACGAGTAAAAAATCGACACCGAGAGTTTGCTGCTGGTTTGAAAACACGCAAAATTGAAACAGTTGAGGCATTTCTCGAGTTGCTGTTTGTTTCAAAGGTAATGCACATTTTACCTAAGCGTTTTGAGTCGTTTAAATCAAGCTACCTTCTGCTGAAAGCAAATAAAGATAAAATCATTGAAGATATCTCGTTGTCATTGATTCTTTATGAGCGTAATGTGGCACCAGGGTCAAAAATTGGTGATGTTCTGAGCGCCACTAGCGCCTCTGGTGGTCAGAAGAAGAAACCGAATCGTTCGACGTGTAAATATTGCAACGCCAAAGGGCACTAGGTGCACCAGTGTGCAAAATGGAAGGCTGACGGAAAACCTCCATATCCAGCGCGTGCTAGTAGTACTGGTTCAGCCTCAGCTGGTAGTAATGGGAATGAATCAAAGGGTTCTCACGTCAACGTTACTGATTCACGTGTCGCGCTTGTTTCCATCAGTAGTGACGTCAACGTGACTGCCACAAACGATCAATGGTGGATAGATAACGGTGCTACTCGGCACATTACGTCAAATCTTAGCTGGTTTACTGATTACAAGCCCTTTCCAGTAAATGCTAATGCGACAGTAAAGGCAGCAGGAAAAGAGGTCATCAGGGCTCATGGCAGCGGAACAATCGAAGTGGCTAACTACGAAAGCGGCAAGTAAAGTGTTTACTCTAAATGATGTATGGTATGTGCCTGAAATATCCCGCAATTTGGTGTCCGTCCTTGCGGCTCATGATCGGAACCCCGACAGCAAGTTTGAGTCTACTGACACACAATGCAAATTTTGTATCCAGGGACAGACAATATTCAAGGGTACTCGGAACATGGGTGGGACTCTTTACCGCGCCTCATTCAACACAGTTCAACCGGCGGAAGTCTGTGCTAATATAGCTGAAGGTGACCAGACTCTTCAACTGTATCATCAGCGCTGGGGACACATGGACAAGCGTTACGTCCGTTCCAAGATCGCATCCGAATTGGGTATCAAAGTGCCAGCTGACAGTGAGATCTACGAGCCATGTCAGCTTGGAAAGGCTCACCGTTTGCCATTTGGAACTAGAGCACGAGCTTCTTACCCTGGAGAACTGTTATCCGGAGATGTGCGTGGCCCGTTTGATCCATCGTTTAATGGTCGACGTTACTTGATAGTCATCAAGGATCATTATACAAGGTACCGATATTGTTTTGTCGCCAAGGAGAAATCAGCAGTAAAGGAGGCTGTTCGGGAGGTTCTTGCCAAAGCTCGCACACTTGGTCATCATGTTAAGGAATTTCTCAGTGACAATGGCGGGGAGTTTGAAAATGGTGATGTGCGTCAGATTCTAAAAGATTACGGGGTAAATCAGCGATTGACTGCCCCCTACACGCMAGMGCAGAATGGAGCCGTGGAACGTGAAAACCGTACGMTCGTGGAAATGGCGCGMACATTGAAGTACTCCAATCCTGAGATAKAATTCCCAGCAGCTGTTTGGGCAGAGCTTGTGATCACAGCCGGTTGCATTCTCAACCGAGTGGGAAAGTCTCCAATTCCTGGCAAAACGCCATTTGAACTTTGATTTCGTCAAAAAAACAAGGATCAAGTATCTGCGAGTTGTAAGCTCAAAATGCTTTGTTTATCTTCCTACACAGAAGAGATGCAAAATGGATCCAAAGGCAATGATTGGCTACCTTGTTGGATATGATGGTGATGAGAGATACGGGATCTACATCCCAGAGACAAGAGATGTTGTTCTCTCTTGAGACGTCATATTTCAGGAGAAGATTGGAAATTGTGACAGCGAGGCAGTCTGGCCTGTTAAGAAAATCGACAATGGCGACCTTGGAGAAGATCCAGAAGAAAGAGAAGAGAAATTTGATGAGGGAAAGTCTGACGAGACTAACCGTGATGCTTCAGATCAAGATCAGGATTCCAGCGACGATTCTGATAATCCTTCTCTCCTTCTGAAAACTCCGGTAAAGCCACCGATTCGGGAAAGGAAGACTCCTGGCTGGCTAAAGGACTACGTTGTAACCAATATAGCTGAGGTTTTTCAGACTCAAGGCGAGCCAACAACCTTCGATGAAGCTGTAAAATCCGAGGACAGCAAAGAGTGGAAATCAGCCATGGACACAGAGATAAAGTCAATGCATAAAAACGATGCATGGCAATTGACTGATCTTCCTTCGGGAAAGAAAGCCATCGGCAACAAGTGGGTCTACTGTCTTAAGCGTAATCCTGATGGAAGTGTTGACAAGTATCGCGCGATATTGGTCATCAAGGGATGTGTTCAACGACCTGGCTTAGATTATGCTGAAACCTTTAGTCCGGTTGCACGATTAGAAGTCGTCAGATCTGTGTTATCCATCGCAGCTGTGAAAAAGATGACGTTGTGCCAATTTGATGTCTCAACAGCGTTCCTATTCGGTGACGTTTTGGAAGAAATCTTCATGAAGCAGCCTGAAGGATATGAAGATGGTACAAATCGAGTTTGTCGCCTGAAACGAAGTTTGTATGGACTCAAGCAGGCTCCGCGCTGCCGGAACAAGCGGTTTGATGATTTCATGATTAGTTTGGGATTTGGGAAGATCCCTGCATGTATGTTTGCCACACTCCATCTGGAAAAATCATCGTTGTGCTGTATGTTGATGATGGATTAGTTGCAGCCAACAGTAAGTCTGAAATGGACTTATTCGTCAAGCAAATACGTTCACAATTTGATATCGTTGTGAAAGGAACGTCCTACTTTCTGGGACTCGAAATAAATCGACAGGAGTTGGTTGCTGATTCAACGTGTGAAGCGAAAATAGTAGCTGCAAATCTTGGTTCAAAAGAAACGATTTGGATTACACGACTGTTCAAGGAACTTATTGGGTTGTCTACAGTTCCTGTACTCAATATTGATAACGAGTCAGCCCGAAAACTTTCTGAAAATCCCGAGTTTCACTTCAGAACCAAACATATACAGAGGAAGTATTTGTTCATCCGAGATCGGATCAGAAAGGTAATGTTGAACGTGGCCCATATCGGAATTGAACATCAGTTGGCGGACATTTTAACAAGGCCTGTACCCCGCACCAGACTTCAAGCTCTTCGATTGTTGTAGGTGATTTTAGATCTTCATTAAAACACTTGGATGATTATGTTGAGTATTTATTAACTATGACTAATGATACCATAATATTAACAACTTGCACGTAAACCTTTGTATGTTCAATCCCGGACATGTCTTCTTCTATATCATGTGCGCCCTCTAGGTCTAAAATACTACACATTACCAACAGTGTCTACCGTGCCGTTAAAGGAACTTAAACTAAATCCTATTACATCTCCCCTTTTTTTTAATATTTTTTACCAAGCTTACCTTACAAATAGTCACTTAAATAACTAGGTCTTTTAATTACACGTCCTAATCTAGTACATAATTCGGTACATTTTCTTCTTCCCTATCATTATCTCGATCTATCCTCATATCACTATCATTACAGTTTTCTATTTGCCTACTATAATTAATCACTTCGCTATTTTCTAAATTTCTTTCTAACATCTCTCTAAAAGTTTCCTCACTTCCTTTATCTAGGTTTATAAATTTCCTATTTCTACTAAACACTCTACCATCGTTTAATTTAACAGTATATGCTCTTGGCTTATCTTTCTCTATTCTTATTACTACCCCTCTTTTCCAGTTTCTTTTATTTAATTGTAATAAAACTCTGTCGCCTATCTCTAAAGGTTTCAATTCTTTAACTCTCTGTCTGTTATAATAATGTTTTTGTCTTTGTTGTCTTTTAATTAGTTCTTTATTTATACTTGTATTATTACCAGTTTTTAACAATTCGTCCTTCATAGGAAGTATTCCGTTTAATCTCCTATTGTATAATAATTGTGCTGGTGATTTCATATTATTACTAATTGGTGTGTTTCTCAATTCTAATAGCATTAAATGCATATCTTTTCTATCTCTGTTTGCTTTTATTAATACGTTCTTAACAGTCTGAACATGTCGCTCTATGAACCCATTCGATTGTGGGTATTGTGGAGTTGATGTTTTCAAAGAAAATTTCCATTGTTTAGCAAAATTTTTCATTTCTTGACTAACGAAATTTGTGCCGTTGTCAGAATATACCAATTGAGGTATACCATGTCTTGAAAAAATTGCTTTTAAACAGTTTATAATTTCGTAACTTGTTTGATTTTTTAATATCATAATTTCAGGAAATTTTGAGTAAGTATCGACAACTAACAAATACTCATGACCTTCTAAATATAACATGTCCATTGCATGATCCTACTTTGTCTGAAATTTCTTTTTCCATTCTTGGCCAATATAAACATTCTTTTGCTCTTAAAATTGACTTATCTCTACCTAAATGATTTACGTGTATTTTTTCTAGCATTTCTTTTCTGAGTTTCTTTGGAATTACGATTTGTTGACCTTTCACTATTAAGCCTTTACATTCCACTAATTCATCTCTTACATGCCAATATTCTCTAACACTTTCAAGAACTTCTTTTTTACTTTCTGGCCAACCTATTTTTATTATGTTTAACAAATCCTTTAGCTCACTATCGTTTTCTGTTTCCCTTTTAATTTCTTCTAATTTACTATCAGTCACATTATAACTAACATCTATTAGGTCTATATGTGTTTCTAATTCATTCTCAAATTCAAAATTTTTATCGTCATAACTTGCTCTCGATAAAGTATCTGCTACATAAAGCTTACTACCTGGTTTATATTTCACAATAATATCATAACATTGTAGCTTCGTTCTCATTCTTTGCAATCTAAGAGGACATTTTTCTAGTGGTTTAAGAAAAATAGATTCTAATGGTTTATGGTCCGTTTCTACAACTACCCGTTGGCCATACACATACTGATGGAATCGCTCACATCCGAAACAAATAGCTAACATTTCTTTTTCTATTTGAKCATATGATTTTTGACAATCTGTTAATGATTTCGATGCATAAACTACTGGTCCACCATTTTGTAAAATTACCGCGCCTAACCCATCTTTCGAACTATCCACTGACAACACGATTGGTTTTGACACGTCAAAATATTGCAATACTGGAGTTTTCATTAGTAAATCTTTTAATATCTAAAAATCTCGACTACATTGTAACGACCAGTCCCACTGTGTATTCTTTTTACATAAGTTTCGAAGATTTGCTGTTTTTTTCAGCTAAATTCGGTATAAACTTGGAAACATATGTTACCATGCCAAGAAATCTTGCTAGCTCTTTTGAATTTTTAGGTTCTGGAATTTTTGTTATAGCTTCTACTCTATCAGCATCTATTTTTACACCTTCTTCACTAAATATGTGACCCATAAATCTAACTTCCTTTAAACTTATCTTGCATTTTTGTTTGTTAAACCTAACTCCCATTTCTTTTGCTCTACTTAGAACCATTTTTAACCTTTCATTATGTTCACTTTCTGTTTTTCCTGTTATTAAAATATCGTCAATGTATATTTTAACACCTGGTATATCTCGAAAGATTTTGTTAAATACGCTATGAAAAATTTCAGGAGCTGACGACAACCCGAAAGGCAATCTTAGAAATCTGTATCTCCCTTGTGGTGTAATAAAAGTTGTTAGTTTTGAACTTTCATCGCTTAATCGGATTTGATAAAACCCTTTGTTTGCATCAAGCTTACTAAAATAGTAGCTCCATGAATTTCAGCAACAACTTCTTCAAATGACGGTAATTTATAGTATTGGCGTAATACAGCTTTATTTAAGTATAATGGATCAAGACAAAGCCTAATTTCACCATGGGGTTTGTTAACTATAACAATTGGATTGACCCATTTCGTTGGTTCATCTATTTTGGCTATAATGTTTAAATTTTCCAACTTTTTTAATTCTGCCTTAATCTTGTCTTGTAACTTAAATGAGATTTTTCATGGTACTGTTTTCGGTTCAGCACCTTCCTTTAATTTTATTTCGCTTGGATGCATTTTTATATCACCCACGCCCTCAAATAATTCTTTGTCCTTTTGAAAAATATTTACATTCAATACTTCCGAAACATTTTCATTCCGTTTTAAAATTTCTAATTTTTGTATACCTGGTAGGCCTAATATTGGTGCAGTATTTTTCAAGTTTACTACCTCAAAATCTAACCATACTAATCTGCTTCCTAGTGCATATCTTAATGCAATCTTACCTACTACAGCTAAATTATTTCCTGCAAAACTTGTTAATGTTACATTGCTAGGTTTTATTATATGCTGTAAACCCAATTCCTTAACGATAGAGCTTGTTAACAAATTTACCTGGGCCCCTGTATCTAGCTTGAAATTATATTCACAATTGCAATCTACTAAATTAAGCTTTTGAAACCAGTCATTTTCTAGAACATTCATAGTTGCATTAAGTGACCCTAAAAATACAGTACTATCTGATTCTAATACTTCATTTACAGTTTTGTTTTTACACACTGAAGCAAAATGATTAGACTTTTTGCAATTCTTGCATGTTTTCCCTATAGCTGGGCAATTATGACCTATACTATACCCGTAACCACAACGGTAACATGTCTTCTGTTCGAAATTTGATGTGGAACAGCTACCTCTTCCTCCTCTTCGGAAATGGCTCACTTGTTGTTTGTTGCGGTTGTCCTGTAGTCTCTCCTGGGCTGCATTTCGTTCTCGTCCTCCTCTGCCATAGTGACCTCGTCCTCGGAAACTTCCTCGCTGCGTTTGATTTTCTTTCACCTTCGCTGCCACCGTTTCTACCCCGGCTTCGTTGTTTATCGTCTTCATCTGGACCCGTGCTTGTTCTGCAGCTTTTCCTATTTCAACTGCTCGTGCTAACGTTAAGTTTTGTTCAGCAAGTAGCCTTAACTTCACTTGATGATCTTTGACGCCTTGTACAATCCTGTCCATTATCAATCTGTCTCTTAAATTTCGAAAATCGCACATCGAACTAATCTTTCGCAGATCAGAAACGAAATTATCAAAGGATTCATCCGGTCCTTGTACTCTATTATTAAATTTGTAGGCTTCGACACTAGTATTCGCTCTCGGGACACAGTAATTTTCAAATTTTTGCAGTATTGCGGCATAGCTATTTTTTTCTTGTTCGGTTAAATCAAATGTATTGTATAAATCCAATGCTTCTTCCCCAATTATGTGTAGGAGCAGTGCCACTTTAACTCGTTCTACTCGGTCATTTGCACCTGAAGCAATCATGTACAATTCCAACGATTGTTTCCATTTCTTCCAATTTACAGCCAGATCACCATTTAAATTCAAACTTTTTGGAGGACTTAACATTTCCATTTTTGCTTCTTTTTATTTTATTTATTCGCCTTCTAATTAGCTTCTTTTCGTATATTTACCGCTTTTTCATTTGCACGTGTTGACATAACCTCTCAGCTTTTTTCTTCGTTTTTTCTCATTCATCCGTTGTTAGAACACTGACTGCGCCATGTTGTAGGTGATTTTAGATCTTCATTAAAACACTTGGATGATTATGTTGAGTATTTATTAACTATGACTAATGATACCATAATATTAACAACTTGCACGTAAACCTTTGTATGTTCAATCCCGGACACGTCTTCTTCTATATCATGTGCGCCCTCTAGGTCTAAAATACTATACATTACCAACAGTGTCTACCGTGCCGTTAAAGGAACTTAAACTAAATCCTATTACATCGATAGAAGTTAGGACTTCAGTAGCATTGACTTCAAATAAGGGAAAGTGTTGAAGATCCAGTTATTTTTGTCCGGCTGGCAACAGCGCTCTTGACGAAAATATGTTGGTAGTACTGCGTTTTTGTAATCCAAAAAGAACTGTCAAGCACGGTAATATGTTTTGTATTGCCTGATTAGTTTTTGCTCAATAAAACTTTAAGTTTGTTAAAGTGGTGTGTTTTCGTGACTTCTTTTCACCCCAAAGGTCAACAGGAAAAGGGCGGGCATTATTTTTCGTTCGTAATTTCGTTAATTTGATAGAAAACCGCAATGTGAGGTAACAGAATCGAAGGAAATGTGAATTTGTTCGTGACATGTAGGCCAGTTCTGGGAATTTATGTAGTAAAACCGTATTTTGATAAGACATAGGTACTCACCGAAATTGCTTCGTTTCTTCTGAACTATGTGGATGAAATCGATGTCAATTCTTCGACGTGACGTAATTAACACAACAAATAGTCCAGATCACTATGAAAAGCATTATTTCGTTATATAAAGGGTGTAATATATTTATTAAATTATTGCACCTTTACTGTGCATTATTTCGCTCGGAATAAAACACGTCTATCTCGTTTCACGGTTTATTCGACAAGACAGTAAAACAGAGCAAGTACGGAAGTAACAAAAACTACAAAAGAAACAATGACAAAAACCGACAATCAACTCTATACGCTACAAGGGGAAAATTTTTTTTACCACTTTATTCGTTTACAACGACCAGTTAGCCCCGCCAAGGGGCCAAAACGGCTATATTATGAAATATCGAGGCTACCACGACGTTTTAGTCCCGTAAAGGGCTTTTTCGAAAAAATAAGAGTTTTCGTTTCGACCAGGTTCCGACGAAATATGAGCACACATTAATTTGCGCTGTCGTGCCGAACAAATACGCATGCACGACAGCGCCAACTTTAAAGGTATTGTGGAAACAACCGTAAATTCTTGACTTGTCTAAGGCCAGTAACCTCAAACAACATAACCGTAAAATAGTAAAAGTAGCGTGACGTATATGTGTAAAACTGATATTTTTTAAAATTCATAAAGTACTTTTCTATCAGTGACAAACACTATCAAGTTGATTAACTGCTATCTAGTTTAAATGAGTGTTATGATGTATCAAAGCCGAGTCCATGAGCCTATGCAAAATGTTTTGCAATACACCTACCTACATTGTTTCTATATTTCTATGAACTAAATAATTATCAAGTATCAGGTGGTAAATATGACTTTATGGGCTGTTTGCAAAGAAGCGAATTAACTTTAATCTAGTTTTAATTTGACCATTGCCATGAACGAACCATTAAGAGTGCTTGAAATACAGGTTATTATTATAATTGTTGATTTAACACTGGATTAAACCAGCCTACATAAATTTTATCATTAATTCATATACATGAACAAAACTTTTAAAAACACAATACAGTTGTTTCGAAAGGTTAAGATGAATTTTGTATACATATAAATATATATGTTACATAAAGACTTTTTTATGTTTGTTATATTTTTTAATATTGAGTAGGAAAGGGGAAATGAATAAACGTTTAATTAAAATACTTTATTTTTTAATCCACGTTTATTAAATAAAATAAATGCCATTTTTAAACAACATACACCTATGTATATTAGAAAACCACAAGCTAGCAAGCAGAAAACACATCACAATCGTATATCCATCACCAAAGCACCAAATATGGTATATTACATTAACAATTTATTTAGATGTCCAAAACAAACTAAAGTATTAACATAAAACAACCACACTATAATACCTAGTACATACCAACTGAAATATAAAATAAACAAAAACCTACTGATACAATTAAGGATAAAAACAACATTAAATCAGAAATAACTAAATCCTTAAGCGTCCCTACACAACAAATGCAAGTCTTAACCTTCCCGGCCCATCACCATATTCAGATGTTGCTATAAAACCAGTCAAAATTAATATCACCTCTTACTTTTTACTTGCAATGTGATTTTAATACTAACTTTAATTTTACCTTTTATTTGGATAATACAACTGTTTTTCAATCTTTCGTTTTTTACTAGTTACTTCAGTATTCCTCTAGTCCGCTTCATTATTATGCTTCATGCAGAATTCCAGTAACTTCATTAATTTTCACTTATTTAAAGTTTTTGTAAAGTTCTTCATGTATTCCGACATAGTCTAAGAATAGAGTGAATTATATACAAAAGTACACTGACTATTGTGATAGCAAAAATACCTTTCGCCTTTGCTTAAAATTTAGATCGTCTTCCTCATTTTCATGGTTATGTTACATGAATTCATTATGGTAGCATAATTGGCTTGAAGTTGGTACATTAATCTATACAGGATTTATGTCCTCCATACTTCGTACTTCACCTACAACAGACTCGCTTCTCTTCTCAAACAAAGCAATAGCATGTATATGTTTGCACATGTTTGTTTTTACAGTGTATTCTGGCAATTGACACTCGTACCTATGTATACATATTTTACATTTGTAACAATATAATGACCTACAGTTTTCATCATAAAATTCATTATAGAAAACAATATAAACTTTATTACTTACAGAAAATGATTGCACCAAATTCCGTTGTCTTCATCTTGTTCATCATGTCACATTCTGCCTTTTTGTGAGTTTCATTATTAACTTTATGTTGATAATTGTTTGCATTTGGTCTCCCAGTGTTTATAATATTCTTCCACATCTTATCATCTACCAATTCATCTAATAAATCCAGTAATTTTTCAACTCGATGAAGAAAGTTTGTAGATATTATTACACACCATATTTATAACAGTTAAAGAATAACTTACAGAATATTTCGTTTTCCGTTCATTTTGTTATATTTTAACATCTTATTCAGGCTTTCAATGGCCATATTTGTATTAATGCCTGCATTTGTTCTATAACAATGGGCCCACATCATAATTCTTTTCTTACTCTGCAAAGTCTGAAAACTAAACAATTTGAAAAGACCATTTACTGTTGCAAATAGTTAAAAAATTCACTTTCATCCTCTTCCACAAGACGTTTAAAATAACTTTTCATCAGCTCCTCAAACTTGGTAACATCAGTCTCATTTAATATCCTTCTTATTTCATTTTTCATCTCTTGTCCGTTTTCCATTTTCTTAATTTTATTTCGTCCTTGTATATTCCAGTTCTTGATCACATGCCATGTACAAAGTAACCGTCTCGGTTTTTTCTCTGTTTGCATAATTTGGGTCCACCCATTGTAATATTTCGGATCATCATCACACATAATGTACTCAGCTTGAATGTTTTCTCCTAACCTGTCCTTCAAACAACTGAAAAATACTGTTTGAATAAATTGATCTTATCTATTAGATAAAAGGAATGCTACAGGGAAACCCATATTTCTTTCTTCCTTAACTAGCACTGTTGTCAAATCCCAATTTCGCCTGTTTGTCCCATGCGTTCCATTTATACATATTACACGCTTAAAATCTAGCAGTTTTTTTCCATTGTAGCATTCATGTATCCTACAGCAAAATCCTCATCCCTCAAACCAAGGTAACTTTGTCCTAAATTTTAATGAATTAAACACCACCACCAGCATATTTCTAGCTACTCCTAATATACGTTCTATTAAACACACTACCTTACTTACCAATTTGTTTAAACAAAAATGCATTATTTCTGTCTTGTTTATTCCATTCCGCAATTTTCAGTGCTCTAGCTATCATGTCTAGGGATGAGCGATATTTCATGAACTGTGATTCAATAACTGATATTAAAAAATCACAGGTTGCGACTGTTATTGAGGCTTCCTTAAACCTGTGATATCGTGATCACGACTTTCAGTCACCTCCTGTCCTGACGCTTTAGCTAGTAGCGGCATAGAAGATCGCGGTTCGCGAATCGCAATCGCGGTTTATGCGTTTCCGCCTTACCGCAAGAGGCTCTCACTGCTTGTTAGTAGCGGAATCGCTCACTTCACTTTTCATTTCAGTAATTTCGGCGGTGTGTGTGATAAGTCAGTTACGTTTTTAACAGGATATCACAAACATATACACGTAACAAAGCATGTGAGATGTGATTAAAAAATAAATTCTTTATTATTGTGGGTACTAAAAACAAAGACAACGGTCTCAAAACAAACATAAATGTAACATTTGCATAAGTACGATAAAAAAATACAATAACGAAATAAAAATTCTTTCTAATGAACTATATGTGATTTATGAAAATTGGGTCCGACTGGAATTTAAAAATAGCAGCTGCTGCACTTTTCTATCGCTGAGTCTGCTGCGTCTATCCGTTAACACCTGTCCGGCAGCACCGGTCGTTTTAGGTAGGCCGTGTCATTGATAAACAAACAGGCAAACACTTCTAAACTTGTAATCAATATCTGCCGAAGGAGAAAAGATGTTTATTAAATAAGCCAAAATTTTGCATATTGAGTTAATCGACAGCGTTAGTCCGAGTAGAGTAGAGTAGAAAGTTACCGCTTTGTAGCCAGCGCGCCGCGCCAGTAGTCTATAACGACTGGTAACGAATAACGATATAGCGAATTGCGCTGCTGGGAGGCGAAACGGCGAAACGCATCTGATGAACGAGCCGAAATGTCGTGATCACGTCACGCTTTAAAATCACTGAGATAAAAAAATTCGCAGTAACGATTCACAGTGTGATTTGAAAATCACGATATCGCTCATCCCTAATCATGTCATCCGCATTTCGCTTTTTATCAATATTAAATTTTCGAACCAAATATGCCAAATCGGCACCTGTTATTATATTTATGCGTTGTAGCTCATCGCTTCTGATTTTCCTTGCAACCTGAATTATCCTGCCATGGGTTGCGCCGGCAGACAACTGGTCAACAATAATTTGCTGTTCAGCTATTGACAGTATCTTGGCTCTTAATTCATCCTCATGTCCTACTTGTGTTTCAGTATACATTACGGTAACAGATCCTACAATCATATTGAATTAAAGTTACTGTGGATTAAGTACATAATTATTTTATTATCATCTACAACTTCTTTTCACTATTATTTTTGAGGCACATATTCCTGAGATCCTTATACTGCCTCCAGATTTTTCACTGCGAACCTTGCTGTTACTTGCAAAACCTTAAAATATTTATGTAATAAGTTACAACTGGTAACATCACAGAACATAAAATGTTACCTTTAAAATTTCTTCGATTACATGTGTAATATATATGTTCTCTGTTTTCTTGACACCTCCCCATTTCAAATTCCATAAAATTCCTAAAATTTAAAACAGACATATATATATTTATATTATGAATATGCTCAAAATGTTGTAATAAATTATCATGGCATCCAAACGCTTTTCTTCCTTCTTCTGGGCACAATGGACAATGAATATGCTTCGAACTCTTTCCCTACTTCCGTATTATGTACAGTCCTAATATGCCTGTTTATAGTCTATATGCTGATTTTTCCTTAAAATAAATCGTATGAAATAAATATTTTTGCAACTCACTTCTTTAAGTCCATGTTCTTTAGGTCAATAATAGCAATTGCTTGTATACCGTGTTAATACAGCACAATAAAATTCACAAGCGATCAACGATTTTAGAACAATTCCTGTTTACAAACAAGAATGACAATTAAAACACAGATTACAGCCGTCTAGAGTCGCAAGTGACGTCCACGACAGCGTCAAAGAGCTTTTGACAGTACGGTTATTCTGATTGGCTCGGCATCACGGCGCAAATTAATGTATGCTCGAAATATGGCGTGCAGACGTTCCGGAATTTGCTTAGATCTCGGCCAAAACTCGCCCCAGAACCTTCATAAGGGTATCAATCGAAAGGGGAGAAGTTTCTCCTGCGCTCACATTCGAGCTAAGAGTTCCACGCTTCCCAGAATCTGTGAACAAAAAGTGACAATTTTGACGTTTACGTTAACAATTCGTAGTTACACTTCAAGCGCACGAGAATAAAAAAAAATCGTCTTTCTCTCTCGTACGCACGCGAATACCCCATCTTTCCTCTCTTTTTCATTTGGGACGTAGGTCTTAGCTCCGAAACCGATAGGTCCATCTCTCTCCTACCGAAATCCAGTGGAAAAACGCGATTTTCGAACGCTTTTTTCGCGAGGTAAACTCAAGAAACCCTACCAAACCGCACCTAAAGATACGAACATAGTAGAGCGACGGGGCAAGAGACAAAGCGGGGAGGTAAGAGACGCGACGCGACGCGTGAAGAGACTGGATCGCATAGTAGGGATGTAAGTCTAGCAACGTCCAACACATTATGAATTGTATTTAGTACCAAAAATGTTCTCAGACAGTGAGGATGAACTTTTGTTCGATAGTTTGCCAGTACGAATTGTCATTGACCGGTGACAATTTGGAAGACAGGAGGGCGTATTCTGTACACCCCGTTAACAGAGTTCGTAAAAAGTTCGGGCAATACCATACGCTTTTTATGGAACTTAAAAACACCCTGATAGAGTTTTTGAATATTTAAGGATGGATATTACTACTTTTGATTACATTCTCGAGAAAGTGTCTCCCCATTTACAGCAGAAATAGACTAATTTTAATGTGCAACCTATATGTGCGGAAGAGAGATTAGTAGTTACTTTACGGTAAGAAGAAAGTTATTAAATATTATTACTAAGTAATGCATTTAATATCAACTCCGAGTTATAAACAAAGAATTCGTACAAAATAGTAAATACGGAAAACAAAATTAAAAATTATTCTAACAACCAAACAATATTCCCTCTGGCCTCTAATTTCCTTGTTGTCCACCATTGGGCTGATAGATCTGTTCATTTTCATAGCAGTAATTACTACGACTGGGTTGGTCAAAGCTGGTGTAGTTGAATGTTTCAAATTGTGATGATGGTGGCGTAGACTTATAAGCATATTTATGCACCAAGTTTTGCACAGAATTTCTAAATTCCAAAATGTCGCCATCTTTATCTCTCTCACGTGCGGCAGCAAACTGTTCAAAAACGATTGATGCTCGTCGATTGGCACCCTATCAATACATTGATCAGCTCTGCTTTTTGCTATAAGGGCTACGTTCTCTTTTTCAATAGCTACCAGGGCATCAATGCTATTTCGGTTCCGCAATCGTTTGGTAATCACAGTTCTTGGCTCCTTTGATGAACTTGAAATGGATGACGGAGGAGTTAAACCAGTACTTAATTCTTGGCTTTCTTCACCAGCATTTACCGACTCATCACCAGCATTAGTTTCCAGCTCATCCCCAGAACCTGTTTCTAACTGGGACTGGGTTTCGTTAGAACTTAACGGTTCCTCATTATCATCCTCTGGTGCTTGAAGATTACCCGTAGACCTTCTAGGTAACAACTGGTCTTTTAAAAACAGTAAACTTTTAAAATGGGGCCAATGTGATTTGTTTGAAATATCTCCTGGATCCCCTGATTTCGGCATTGGTATTTTTTTAAATTCTCTTCTAATATAATCTTTTAAATTTTTCCATTTTGTTTGAGCTGTTTTTACTATAAAAAAGTAGCTGTAAGTTTTTGATTACTTCTTTCAAAATATGAATTAACTTATGAAATCTGAATACATTCTTGTTAACGCATTTGTATTCATTGCAGATATTTGACAACAGGAGAATCATTTAAGAGCTTATCTTTTACCTTTCGTATGGGAGCTTCAACTGTTGGAAAAATTGTAAAAGAAAGCGTCGGTGTTATCTGGAATATCTTTCAACCTATACGCATGCCAGTTCCAACCACAGAAACTTTTTTAAAAATTAGTACCGATTACTTTAATGTATGGAATTTTCCTAATTGCTTGGGAGCTTTAGATGGCAAGCATGTAAAAATGGTTTGTCCAAGTCATTCAGGGAGCATGTATTTTAATTATAAGAAATTTTTTTCATTAGTCCTTCAAGCCGTTTGTGACGCCAATTACAGATTTACTATCATTGATGTAGGAGGCTACGGTCGTCAAAGTGATGGTGGAACATTTCAAAGTTCTTCTATGTTCAAACTACTATCAAAAAACCATTTAAATATTCCAGAAGATGAATGCTTGCCTAATACACCTATTCGCATGCCATTTGTATTTATTGCTGATGAAGCATATCCTTTGCAATACAATTTACTGAAACCATATACTAGGGAAGCCCTGGATCCTAGTAGGTTGTATTTTAATCAGAGATTATCAAGAGTACGAAAGACCATTGAGTGTTCGTTTGGAGTACTTTATTCAAAATGGAGGATATTGTCTAAAGCGATTGAAACAGATGAGAAACTGGTAGATACAATTATTAAGGCAATATGCGTTCTACATAACGTTATTATTGATAAGGAAGGTTTTGAAAGGCATTTAAAAAATGTGTTAGAAAGTTTTTCAGGAAAGGGAAATAAAAACTGGACATTAAGGGGTCGCATTCCAACTCAGGCAATATTCATTCGTGACACGTTTAAAGATTATTTAAATGCTTTCCCAATTGAATATATTTAAAATATATGATGTTTTAACGTTTATAATCATATAACATTGTAACGTTTTCAATAAAGTTTTACCTGTTATTTCATTTTCATTGCCCACTTCACTGCAGAGCCTATCTAATACGTAACGATTCCTATGGTCAGGATGCGATGCGTCCCATAAAACTCGTCTATTATAAACAGACATAATTAATTGTTCCGAACACATGGTTAATAGGTATTAATTTTCGGATGCTAATTACAAGCTGCAATGCGTGCCACAACGTGTTGTAGAGGTTAATTACCACCACGCGCCTCCAGCGGGAAGAAAGCAAATTTTTATCTCGTCGCTTGCCTCCCCGCTAGTCTCGTGAAGTCGCACCGCTACACCCTCTGCACCATGTTTGGGTAGGTATGATGATATATGGAACTTGCCACGTCGCTCTACTATGTTCGTACCCTAATCCGACCGTTCGTCCTTCAACCCCCGTTTTTGACCCCGCACCCCCCTCAAAACCGTTGCAAAACGGAGGACTTTAACCCATAACTCCCACCCTGTCGTGCGAGAGAGCGCGAAGTATAAGTTTTTAGGATTATGGTTTTCCTTCACGCGCTCGAAAAATCAAAGGCAACCCGTCTCTCTCGTACACACCCAAATACCCCATCTTCGCTCTCTCTCGGCTTCCCCGGGCATGAAAGTTACGCTACGTCGTTAAACCCGCCTGCGTTCCACGATTTCCGCTCCGAAAAAACGGGATATCGAAAGCTTTCTTCGCAAGAAAAACCCAAACGAAACCCCACTAAACCCCGTTCTTCCTTCGACCGCCGTTTTAGACCAAAAGAGCAGCCCCCCACGAAAAAGGGATCGTCTGCCGTTACGACCCTCGTGTCGGGCTAGAGAGAGCGGATTGTAGGCTTTTAAGATGTCTGATGTTTCTATTCTTTTTGTAATTGTCTTTCCCTCTAGGAGTTCTATTAGCTTTGCTAGTAGCGGCACTTTTGACTCCGCATGTCCTGATGGGCAGGATTACCGATGTGTATATGTTTTTCAAGATGCTTTCTGGTGTTTGCACTTTTGGATATGGCGCAGCGAGGGAATACTATTCCAAAAGACACCCCCCCCCCCATCTACGTACCAGTTATAAGTAAACTCAGACTTGCTTCTTAGAATGTGATCGTCATTTGATGAATGATAATCATAATTATGTGGATAAATAGCAGTCATATTTCGTAACAATGAGTAAATAATACCAAGAATGACACAAAGATTAAACTATTTTCAGTTTTCACTGACATGTGGTGCGGTCATCGATGTGTTAACGGACAACTGATATTACACAGATCTGTGGAGTACCGCTCGTTCGATAATGTACGCAGTTTCGGCTCGACTCGGTTGATGTCGATATGCACTAAGCTACGTCCGATACGAATATGCTTGCCGGAAGACTGCGTCCGCATATAAACTGTCGAGGGTCCTTTTATATGCTTGTTCGATATACAGTGTGTCGCATTTAAGATGAACACACCCCCATATTTTAGTTATTTAAAGGAATACAGATTTGAATTTGTGCAGTTATAAACGGTGACGGATCATATTTTTAAAGATACTCAACCGAATTCTGAATTTTAAACTCAGTCTACTATAAATAGACAGATAGGGCTGATTCTCAATATTTTGTTTCGCGTTATAGATATCGAAAAAATTTATTAGAAAAATTTGTTCAGAATATTTTTTTAGGCCCGCATGCCAATTTTCATGACAAAATTCGCAATATTTTGGTATCTTAAAATTATTATGTTTCCTTTTTTAATTTTATAACTACGCAATAAAGTCCAAACTGACTAGTATTTGACACTTCTGTCAATTTTATTCTTTTCCATGGCACACTAAGTGAAAAATTAAAAAAAGAAAATGTAATAATTTTTAAATACCAAAATATTGAAAGAAATAAAAATGAAAATTTTGTCATGGAAATTGGTATACGAGCCTAAAAAATATTCAGAACAACTTTTTCTAATAATTTTTTTCGATATCTCTAACGCGTAACAAAATATTGAGAATCGGCCCTATTTGTCAATTCGTAGTAGGCGGAGTTTAAATTTCAAAATTTGATTGAATATCTTAAAAAATATGACCCGTCACCGTTTATTACTGTGCGAAAATTCAGATCTGTATTCCTTTAAATAACTAACATATGGGGGTGTCTTCATCTTGAATGCGACACACTGTATAGCAGCTTACTGTTATCACAGACTAAGTTCTGTGTTATGGAAAAGCAGGGTCATTTTCGGTTTCAGGATACTTCCTTGACTCTTGTAGATAGCCACGATTTCTGGGTGCTCTGTTTGCCATGCTTCCCGAAGCTGTAGCTGCATGCCCAGTAATACCCGTTTTATGAATATTTCTGTATCCGTCCTAATAATAGATTTATCAACGAAATCTAATTAGCGTTACGGATGATATACTATACTCGGCGCCACATCTATCTTGGGGTATTGGGGTATCAGCTCTTGCCTTCTGGCACGGGGTTTCGTGATATCGGCTTTATCTGAATCATTGGTGTTTGTCGTCATACCTCGATAACTTGCTGCAATGACTTTGTCTCGCTGATAGGGACTACATGGGTAGGGATGGCAAATTTTATATCGTATATCGATATTTCGTATCAAATGATATTTTTCATGGTAATATCGATATACTCGATATATCGATGTAAAAATATCGATATACTCATACTCATATTCCATTTAAAGACAATAATGTGTGAATGATAACACCCGTCTGACTGAACTCAAGTTTTTTATTAACCCTTTAGAAGCTGCGTATGTAAATGTTTCGGCCGAAGCAAATTAAATTTAAAATATCAGTGTTGTAATACAATTAAGAAATATTCATCACTTTTGGTGAAACAGCACAAAATGAAAATTAACGAGTCATGGTTAATAGTATTTACAAATATAACTTAAGTTGTGATTACATGATAAAGTTATTTGAAATTGAAATTACATGATTGTTGAATTTTAAAGCTGCATAAAAATCGAAAAAAGCAATGAGCGGACAAGTCATCATTTTGTATGTATTTTTTAATTGTATTAGAGCGTATATTAAATGGTTCCCACATGAGAATGATCGTTTAATTTAATTTGTTTTAGCCGAAACATATTTATGTATATATATGTTACCGGCCGAACCCGATTTCAGGACAAACCAGTTTTGCCTAGGCTAAACTAGGTCTTCCTATAAGCGATAGGATTAACTAGTATAGCCTAGTCCAAACTAGTTGATCCTGATATAAGTACGCACACTCTAGGATAAACTGGTATAGCCTAGTCAAAACATATAGATATCTAAAAGTCAAAATAAATAGATGAACTAAATAAAATACTCCGTGTTTAGAAAAATAATCATCTTTATTAAATTATAATGATTCGTCGTTATGGATAATTGATAATACGAACAATTATACTACATAATATATAGCAAACTAACAAATAATAGGTAAGTTTTTTTTAACAGAAGCAATAATCAAATTTCAAATTAAAATTGTTATGTCGTTAAAAGTTATGGATAATAATTGGTAATACAAACAATCACACTATAACAAATAATACTGTTTTTTTTTAAGAAGCAATAATCATACGAGTATTATGTTAATTATTAAAATTGTTATTTATTTTTACATGGTTTGCTTTTGTGGCACTTAGAATTGCAGAATATCATTGCCTTCTTGCACTGGCATCTGTTTGTGGAACAGTTCTTGTTGCAGCTGCATCTTACAAAACCTTGGCCTGATCCAACTGAATGTTTCGTAGCTGCAGTCCTCAACGATATTTCAGTCTTGGTTTACATCTGCTACCTCTAAAAAATTTTGACTGCAAATGCCGAATTCTGATCTAAAAAAAAACATATTAGTTACTTTATAATATCATTAATGTTCCAGAAAGATAGATAATTGAGAAAAAATAATACCTGCAATATAGTTTCTGGAGACACCGTGTTTGGTGCCAACTTTGTATAAACCTTCGTCATTTTTCTGAAGAATAACTCCAATGATGTTCCTGAGATCACCTTTGCCTTTGTCAACATCTGGAATCGGTATAGTCACATTATCTTCAATATTGGCAGGTGGATGAGATTTGTCAGTAGTAGCTTTCATTTTCTTAGCCTGTTTCACAAGATTTTCTGCTGCAGTTGTTCTAGCTTTATGAATATCATTTTCAGATAAAGAAACTTTTTCTTGGTCTCTATCTTTGGCAACGTTATCATCACTGTCTTCTGTCAAGTTAACATTGTGATCATCTTCCATTACCTTCCTTAAATCATCTTCATCCTGAATATCATTTATGATTTCTTGCGGCAAAGATGAAGTTTGAAAGTCCTACTCTGGGTTCTATTCCAAATAATGCCTTGTATGGCGATTGTTTTATACCTGAATGGTAGGCGCGGTTTTTCATGAATTGAACATATCTCAAGCCTTCTGACAATTTCGTTGAAATGTTGTCCTTCATCCAAGAGCCTATCATATTCTCAATATCTTGATTGGCACGCTCAACAGAGCCCTGGCTTTGACTGTGCCTTGGTTTTCCATGCACAATTTTGAGTTCTGACCACAGACTGGCAAGCTCACTTATAACATTATTTACAAATTCTCTGCCGTTGTCAGATTGAAGAATGCACGACGCTCCTATAGTTAGAAATATATCATTCAAATGATAAGCCACCTCTGTCGCTCTCTTAGATTGTAGAGCGCGTAGCAGAACAAATTCTGTTAGATGGTCTTAGTAAACCATAATAAATTTAAAATTTCATTGTGGTTGTGTCTGAAAATCGATCAGATCTACTTGGCATCTACTATTCATTTCCGAATGCAAAATGGGCTTAGAGACCAATCCTCTCTTCTTCTTTCTTTTCTTTTCATGACAGACACTACACAGATAAATACAAACTTATTTCTTTTGTGATATTGGCATATTTTTTTGATGTTTCGGCTAACATCCTGTCACGACCACCATGGCCGACCGCCACATGAGCTGCGTTAATCACATCATAAAGTTCATCAGATGGAATAAATTACCTTCACTCCGTGCAATCAGTTTTTTCACGTCCCCAATTTCTAACACAGCAAATCGTTTCAATCTCCTTTGTTGCAATGGTGTCCTTTCTTCAGATTTTTCTGCATCTTCAACTTGTTCAATGAGTTCCAAATATTGCTCTGACGTTAATACATTATAATGAGAAGACTTTTCACTTTCACTTTGTAAAATTTCTGTCAAAAACTTTTCCCTCCATTGTTTTTGTTCCGCTTGTCGACTTGTCGTAGGTTCATTCATATTGAAATGTAGAAAACTTTGTAGTTTTAAATTAAAAGTTTAAGTATTACGCTACATTATAGTCATTAACTAAATACGTTTTCAGGCGCGGGCCGCTCGGGGCGTATACGTTATGCACGGCTAGCAACTAGACGCTAAATGCGTTTAAAACAATGCGACAAATGACGAGCGAGGAGCAGCGCGGGACGTTCGGAGCATTCCCGCATGAACATGTTTGCTCAGTTACTTTCCGACCCCTCTACATTCGTTTATTGTTTAGACTAGGCCATACCAGTTTATCCTAGTGTGCGTATTGATATTAGGATCAGCTAGTTTTGCCTAGCCTAAACTGGTCCGTCCTATCGGGCTTAGGACAAATCAGTTTGGACTAGGCTATACTAGTTAATCCTATCGCGTATAGGAAGAACTAGTTGAGCCTAGGCAAAACTAGTTTGTCCTGAAATCGGGTTTGGCCGGTAATATATTGTAACATAAATTGAAGTAGCAGTATAGTAATACTTACCATCATTATAATAATTGTAGAAGTCCTAACGGTGTCTTGAATAAAGGCTTGGGAAGTAATAAAGAGTAGGCTTATTATCCTTCAAATTCGAACACCCCCTATATCCACCATACTAGATATACATACATAAATCGTTAATAAAAAGCTTGAGTTCAGTTAGACGGGTTATCATTTACATACTATTATATGACCATTGAACTGGGAAGAATATGGACATCAATCACCATTTCAAGACGTTTATTAATAACCACATGCAAAAAAAAACAAAAAAAAATATTTCACAAAACATATAATAAATATTACATAATAAACAAAATATAGTTATTTGGTAACAATAATTATCAAAATTACTACTTCTCCAATCTCTTTTATAATTTTATAAAATTGATTGAAGAAATAGTAATTTTGATAATCGATTTCCAGTTAATCGATTTCTATTTTTTGTTGCTGTAAGTTTTGCCTTTGAAAATAATCTTTCGCAGGGAACTGAGATCCCCACAACTGGTAAGTATCTGTTGGCCAATTTGTATAATTGAGGAAAGGTTCCACGCATCTCCTCCCACATAACTAATGGATCATCCTTTAGCATTCTCACCGGCATGCTAAGATAATGAGATACCTCGTCTATACCAGGTACATCTTTTTTTGGTCCTTGTGTATGAGCCAGTTTTTTATGATGACACCATAAATCTACCTCCTTGTCTTTTCCTGTGTCTGGAGAAGAAGAACCGTCACTTGAGTCACCCAATTCTTCCGTTTCCACTTTTGCCGCTTCAGCTTTCAAAAATGCCAATATATCCATAAAATGAATGTTTTGAAACGAGCGTCCAACATTGTTGAAACCGCTAGCAAAATGATTTTTCCGCACTCCCAAATCTTTTATCGATTTCCTTTAATAATTCATGTTTTAATGTTTTCGCTAGATCTGAATGCAGCTTATCATCGTTCATAGTGTTTTTGTAGATGCTGGTTAAACAAGCTATCATTAGAATTATATTGCTTAAAGAGACATACTTTTCACCACTTACTTCTTTTGTTAGAGCTTCAATTGGTGATAAAATTTTGTTTGTCTCCCGTAGATAATCCAGCTTAATGGCTGACAACATAACAGGTGCGTTAATGTTATCAAAAATTATGGTACTAATCAAAGGTGCCAATTCTAAGAAACGTTCGGTGATATAATAGGTTGAATTCCACCTGGTTTTAACATCTAGTATAACCTTCTTTATATTTCCTTCTTTAATCCCTGAATTATTCTGTGCTTTACGCAACTGATCAGCAGCTACCACACTTCTTTTGAATCAAATCACAATATTTCGCACCTTTTCTAGCAGTGCATTCAAATTTGGCGTTTTATTAATACCGTTTTCACACACCAAATTGAGAATGTGTGCAAAACATGGCAAGTGTCTGTTTTTACCAAAACTGTCATGAACAGCTCTAACAATGTTTGCACCATTATCTGTTACAACAGCAACAATTTTATCTTTTGAAATTTTCCACTTATTTAGAATATTTTGCAAACTCGATGATATATATGCTGCTGTGTGGGACTGATTAAGTTTCAGAACATCTAAACATGCAGATTTCATTTCCATTCCTTGTACATATTGAACAGTTACACCAATAAAACTTTTATTTTGCATGTCCGCTGTCCAGATATCAGTAGTTAAGGTAAAATAATTTATATCACTTATTAAGGTTTGCAAAAATCTTAATGCTGCGATTTCATATTCTTTATCGATGTGATTTTTGACAGTGTTTCTTGTAGAAACCTTGTAGAGTGGACAAATTTCCTTCATAAGAGACAAGAATCCCTTGCCTTCAACTGCACTAAAAGGAACATTATCCGTACAAATAAATTTTACTACGGCATTTGTTATTCGTGAATTTTTTGAGCCACCCTCTGAAAAGTAAATTTTGTTACATAAAACAGTAACGAACCGCTCTAATTACATTACCTGTGAAAGAATGTACTGTATTAATTGATTCCGTAATGAATGGCTGCTGTAATTTCCCACAGCTAGATGAAGAAGACAAATTGTTGGTACTGGTTTTTGATGTGCTAGCCACCGGAACCTGCAATATGAAAAAAATATTGAAATTACAAAAGAAAAAACATGATTGTAACACTTACCTCCAGTGGTACATTTTGGTCTGCTTCAATTAATTTTTCTTCCAAACTGATAACCGGTGCACACAATTTTTTGTTTCTATCCATTCCATCGCATTCATTTTCAGAACTGTGGGTTTTGTGTTTCTGTTTTAAATGTGCATGTAGATTTGACGTATTTCCTGACGATTTCAGGATTTTATCACACAATTTGCATTTGGCAGTATCTTTTGTCAGTTTAATAAAGTGCTTCCATAAAGCACTTCGAGGCGGTGACATTTTAAAGTGTGCAAGATCGACGGTTTGGGTTTTACTTTGGTGTCGTTGGAAACAATAAAACAGCGGCGCGCACACACAACACTACAAAGGAAGTAATAAGAAACGATGGATTTATGTATTATATACCTACAATGCAAAATACATAAATTTTAGATAGACATCAAATATAGAACGCACAGTAACCACTACCCACTACTCATTGATTTTTAACTAAGCATATAGAAAATTACGACCATCAGGAAACACAAGGTGCGTTCGGTTTGTATGGTTGGAAAAGAGTGGGAGTGGAGTGCAGAGCGTGTAGAGCAACGCCACATGTTATAAGAGTAAAAAGAGTATTTCCTAACCCGAACGAAAAGTAGTAACATAACCTACATAAATTTTTCTTTTGGTTTGTCAAGAGAAATCAAATCAAAAGTGATTTTTAGTTAGATACACCATGCAACCATTGCTTCACATTAAGCAAGAATGATGAAGAAGATACAGTGCTTGAGAAAATTGATGGTTATGCTGAAATAAGGGTCCCATATTTGTCGGATAGGCAATTTGAGATGAACTTCAGAATGTCGCCCAGCACTTCTGAAGATTTATGCAAAAAAATTAATACTATTACAATGTGTAACGATGGTAAACATGTAGGTTGTCCTCGTACTTCACTTGAGAAAGAAGCAATGATATTATTTTGGTATCTTGCTAATCCAGAAAGCTTCAGGTATATTATCTTAAATTTATCTGGCCTGTAACACACTTTAAAGAAAACTTCAGATCAGTTGCAGAAAGATTTGGAGTGAGTAAGTCGACATGCTGGGATATTTTACATCGAACTTGTTACTTACTTCTCAAGGTAAATACAACTTACAAAATTATCCCTTGGCCTACAAGAGAAAGACAAGCTCATATATTTGAAAATTTTGGTACTAATGACTTTCAAGGTAGGTAGTTTGTTTTCATATTTTGTTACTTTTATATTAAATAGTTTTACAATTTCAGGCATTATTGGATGTATTGATGGATCACATACGAATTTTGGCTCCAAAAGAAAATCCAAATTCATATGTAAATAGAAAGAGTTACCACTCATTATCATTGCAAGGAATATGTGATCATGAAATGTTGTTTACTGATGTATATACAGGGGAAGCTGGGTCACTACATGATTATACGTTATTTAGACGATCAGACATTCATTCCGGAATCCGAGAAGGGACTATTCAATTTTTTAACAATTCTCATTTAGTTGGGGATCTTGCTTATAAATTAGATAGTAACTTAATGGTAGGCTTCAAAGATCACGGACACTTAACTGCAAGACAAAAAAATTTTAATGTAATTCTAAATAAGGTTAGGGTTAAAATTGAAAATGCATTTGCCTTATTAAAAGGACGATTTCGTAGGCTAAAACTTTTAGAAACTGTAAGATTAGATTTAACTGTACTCCTAATTATGTCTACTTGCATTCTGCACAACATATGTTTATTGAATAAAGATTTTTTGCATGATTTAATAAACATAGAAGAGGAAGCAGAAAGAGAACGTCAAAATACTCCACAAAATGTTGAAGCTGTGGATGCAGACGATATTCAACGCAATGCTATTACAAAACGTGATAACATTGTTAATGCTCTACCCATTGTTATTCGGGAATAGTATGTTATATGTACCTTTGTAATAAATCGTTTAATTTTGAACCAGTTTTATTAAAAAAGCACACAATTTAAATAAAATTACATTCTTTTAAACAAAACTCGATAATAGTGAACAGAAGTAATGTATATAACGAAATAATTATTMAATKTTGTACATGGTCCGACTTATAGGTCGTGGTCCATTGAAGTGTCTTTTATTTCCAAACATTTCATTCTCATATTCGAAGAACACTATCAATGATTTGTCCTAAGCAAAGCCAAACAGTGTGATATCCTTGGCCACTCAATGCCAAAGATATTGCACTGTGGCTTTGCTTAGGACAAATCATTGATAATGTTTTCCGAAGATGAGAATGATATGTTTGGAAATAAAAGAAACAGAGGAACTCTATGGACTACGACCTATAAGACCAAATACAATATTAAATGAGAAGCCGGTTTAAACAAAATAATCATTCCTTAGTTTTGGGCAACTTGTCAATAAAGGATTCAAATAACGTATTGAACCGATCCAGTCGTTCCATTTTTTCTCTATGGCGTCTTTCAGCTTCATTTATTCGCAGTTTTCATTTTTTCTTAAAGGAACTTTCAAATTCATTGTTACTCTCTTCAGTAGGTTTCGTAGTTTCATTATCATTTTCCTTTACGATTTCTTCATTGACTTTTAGGCCATGTGAACTACTACATGTTGTTACTGGGTTTATTTCGGGCTTTTTAAACATAATATTATGTACTGCATCAAAATATTCCTAATGTATCTTTTTTTGCCAGTAATGTTATTGTGAAGTAGAACACTTTTATAGGTTCTTTTTCAACTTTTCCATTTCGATTCACAACATTGCGGGGTTATACTAACATTGAAAGTTTTGCATTCCATTGCCACCTTTTGCCACACATTTTCCTTGATCGTACATGAAAAATCGTCGTCATATTTTTTAATAATGTCTATTAGAAATAATGTTGAGTTTTTGGTCCACATTTTGAGTTCCCTATTTCTTTCATCATCCCAATCTCGTCAACACTTTCTTCAAATGAACTTGGTAGTTCGAATTCCCTAATAATGTCTGTGTTGATTGTTACAGATAATATCTCTTGTGCTGAAACCATTTATTCTATATTTTATTGTATTATAAATAAAAGTTAATAACCTACTTTTACTGTTGTACAGTAAGGCATTGTTGTTGTTTATAACAGCATTCCCTTGTACATCTCGTACAAGGGAATGTGGTTGAGAAGAAATACTCATAGGTACTTTTGTTATACTACTAGCACCTCTTACTTTTTCTGTTATGAGTATTGAATATAAATTGGAATACAAAATAAATGAACCTTAACAATTAACACACACGTGTTACGTACTCTAATGCGTGATGCCGTTTCTCAACAGAAAATAAACTTAACTGTCAACGTGTCAACTAACCAAGCTAACTCTAAAAGAAAGATAACTGACAGATCAAGGGCATATAGCGATACTGCGCATGCCCGCACCATTTTTCGCACCTCACGAGGTGGGAGTTTTGAGTCAACCCTTTTTACCCTAGCCCGTGTTAGCCGAACGCGGTCGGAGTTACTCTATTCTCGCTCTTAACAATAGCCGAACGCTAAGATACAGACATAGAGCCTTAGGTGCTAAAATAATCAGCAATCCGAACGCACCTTCAGACGACAGACTCTAGGACTTCAAACTTCAAGTAGTTCATCTGTTCAGGTTCGGAGTGATCAGTGTTGCCAGATTTGTCTATATGATTGCCATAATAGTACTAATAGGTATACAGTCATTAATTTTTCTGTGACAATTTAGGTGCAAATCAGATCTCACATGATGTACACAAGATATCACTGAGAAGCTATTACATGCTATATAGATATCAATGTCATTTATGGTACCGGCACTCTTTCAAATGGATTTAGATAATTTCCAAATCGGGGAGTGCGTACGCAAGTAATCTCATTCAGAAACCACAAGGGGTGAATAATACATATTTTATTGTCACATGCAAAAAAAATCGCTTACTCCGTTGCCTGTCAGCCCGTCACTACGACAATTTCTACGTTACGTAACCTGGCAGTGGCAACTATGACTACAGCGTGAGCAAATGACAAACGCAATCTGCGAATTTCGTTTAAATGTAAGTGACATCCGTATCTCGCTAACTGACATCACATTGTCACATATATCTGGCATCTCATTGTTACATCACATTGCCATTTGCCACACACAGAATTATGCTCTTTTGATAGATCTCGGAATGATCTAACCTGCAGATTGTATCTGTTTCAACATTCGTAACTCGAAGACTTTTGGGGCGATTTATATTCGATATATTTTTAAGATTGGTCGATATATTTACCGATATATCGTTAAATATATATCGAGTACGAAATACTCGATACATTTTTCACAATTATCGAGTATTTCGATATATCGTTGCCATCCCTATACATGGGACGATTGGAGTTTATATTCGTGTTCGCCGACTTAGGCTGATTTTCTGATGATCTTGTCGACCGGATACTCCTACCTTCAGGCAAGTTACTACTGGTTTCATACGAACCGTTTCTTTCGAAGTTTCTTGGGGCTGCTCCATTCCACGATGATTACACTTCTTCCTCTGTGAGATCCACCTCGATATTCTGATTAATTCCTACGATATTCGGACAAATTTCTGCAGTTCCAGTTAGCATGTTGATGCCTGTTTAACTCCGGGCAGTTTCTTGCTATATGATTAGGTCGACCACATCTGAACCAAGAAATTTGTACCTTCGTTGTAAACACTAGAGCTGCGCCTATCCGAGTTCTCATCATCGCTTCATTTAATTTCTCTTGTCTGGCGTACTCTTCAGCCTTGTCGATCGTCAGGCCTGGTGTTCGCATTAGTAACGGTCCAAGTTGCTTCATTAGCTGTTTTCTTGCTCCCAACTTAAACTGATTTAAAACAATTTCATTACACTTTTTCTTTAATCCTTCGATTTATTTCTCTGTAGCTTCTCGTAGATCTTCTTTTAAGATTTCATTTCCCAAAGTTTTTAGTCTAGTTACAAACTCAACCACTGTTTCATCATGGCGCTGGAAACATCTACCTAGTTTACTAAGGGCTTCTCCTGGAATCTTTACAGGGGCAAATTTCATAACAAAACGCGACTTAAATACTTCATACGTAATTGCTGCTGATGATAGTTCGTTGTCGGATTTGTAGAAAAGATATGCCTTACCTGTTAGTCTATAATATTTAGTGTAGTCCCTTTATCTCCTAGTTGTCCAATTTTGCTCGAAGCTCAATCTTTTCATAATATTAATTCACGTCTTCTTTGCCGCTCAAAGATTCTACTGTATTAGCTAGCTACCACACCTACAGAAAAATACTGCTGCGKTGGCACTGGATTAGGCATCGAAATATTGGCTGGTTGTTGTTGAAGCTGGGTCCTCTCATTTACCGTCATTTTTTATTTTTAGCGGAATGTAATCGAAAATATTAGCCAAAAATTTTTATAACCGTCTTTTTTCGTTAACGTGCGTTATTTCCTTACAGCGCGCTTGTACTGTTTTGCACTTGCAATGCGAACGAACCGCTTGTGCTGACTTTGCACTGATAGTTCACTGTACTTCCTTACGGGTCAGTAATCTTCCTAGATATTAATACTCGTACAATTATTTCTATATACCTTTCACAGATCCCTTTAGCTGCCACCACTGTTACGTACCCACCTCTAATACTTAATTAAACTAAGGGTGTGGTCGCAAATTAGCAAAAAAAAAGAAAACGATGATTTTTTATTTTCGCTGCCACCAGAGACACTTTAGAAATCGTCGGTGTCTCGAGCCATTAAGTAGTTTAGATCGATAGCAATTTATATAAATTATCTCAGTCAGATATTTACTATTTCTTGGTCATTGGTCAAAATTTCACTTATACACGCACTGGTTTGTCGCTTCGAAGATGGGATTAACTGTGAGGAGGTATACAAAAATTTCTTTTAAAAAATCACTTAAATCTATTTGAAAAATTTCCACTATTCGTAGTAACAATGATTTTCCCCTTAGTTCTTAAATCTGAAAATTACCACACGAAACAAAAATGTAATACCAACAAATAACACCTATCAATCTAATAAGAAGTTGGAGATATCTTAGGAAGTAACGACCTGAGGTTAAATTTACAATTTTGCTTCTTACCTTCTTGACGGCTAGTTATCGACTTGTTGAAAAGTAAAAATTTGTTGGCTATGACCAAAAATGCATAGATAGCATTTCCCGTCGAACTTAGGCGGGGCACGTGTTCTACAATAATTTTGATGAGATCGCGGGTCGTTACTTCTTGTTGCTCAGCCTTCTGCTCGCAAATCGGAGCGTAACTTACTCAGCATTTTGGAGGAAGCAATAAATCACGGAATTTTTGTTTAAAAAAATTCGGGTTATTACACACCGATCAAACCAAATTTCAAGTCATTTATATACAGGGTGATTTTTTGAAAACTTCACACCTTAAATAATTTTAAATATAGCAAAAATTTAAAAATTTGCAAAAACAGGTAAACTCTTGTTTCCAGGGGGACAACTTTTGAGATAAGTTTTTAATGGATAGCGCTTACTCTGTGAGCAGGGTAGACACCCCTTTAAAAATTTTAAATGGAACTTTCCATCTTGTGATGCATCATTTGAAAGCTTATTTCACAAAGAGTCTGGCCATGTAATTAATTTTACCACGTTTAATTTATTGACGGGGTAATAGAATATAGTGCCTGCGAAACAGGTTGCTTATTAAATTGAATTTTGGACTCTTTTCAACAAAATGTATTTTATTTTAGAGCGGAAATAAAATTTGTCCTTACGAGAACCCAAAATTTAAACAACTTGTAAAAAATATGACACTTAAAAAAAACTCCCAGAATACTGAAAATTTTCTTTTAACATTATTATTAACATTAAAGTATTTATCAGGTAATTTTTTAGAAAGTCCATGTCCACGAAAAAGAAAAATTATTTATTTGTAACTCCAAAAACAGTGTGAACAAAACCATAGAAATTCAAACCTTACAATAGATTCTCAAAATGTGCACCACCTCTTTCCATACAATAATACAGACGGTTCTCGAATTCCTGCTGCACTTTTCGGAAAGTTTCAGGTGGAATCCTCCTGCACTCGTTAATAATTCTTTCTGGCAGATCGTCCAGGCTAGTAGGTTGTGTTTTGTAAACCACAGATTTTAAATGACCCCATAGAAAGAAATCTAAAGCATACAAATCGGGTGATCGTGGCGGCCATTCAATTGTTCCACGCCTACTAATCCAGTGAAGAGGAAATCTATGATTTAACAAATTTCGCACATTAATGGCGTAATGCGGTGGGGCTCCATCATGTTGATAAAACAATTCGTATTCATCCAACATTGGATTTCCTTCAGGGTCACGTTGGTTTTCTAATTGCTCTGTGATTAAAGGATCAATAACGTTATCAAGTAATTCTAAATACATTCCCCCATTTAGCGTCCCATCAATGAAAATTGGACCTACAATTGCGTTGCCAAGTATTCCAGCCCAGACGTTCAKCTTCTGAGGAACTTGTGTATGACCTTCTCGAAAAATATAAGGATTTTCGTCACTCCAGTACCTGACGTTATGTTTGTTTACAGAGCCGTTAAAAAATGTGCWTTCATCMCTGAAGCAGATATTTTTTATTAGATTTGGATTTACTATAATCTTTTCTGTCATAATTTCGCAAAATTGCAGTCTTCTATCGTAGCCATCTTCGCCGAGTTCCTGGAGAGTTTTCATCTTATAGGGATGGAATTTGTGCAGTTTTGTAACTTTCCTTACAGATGAATAAGAAAGTCCAGTGGTTGTAGAAATGTTACGCAAAGAGCTAGTTGGATTCATTGAAAAATGACCAAGTACTTCAAGTTGGGTCATTTCATCAACGACTCTATTCCCTGCCCTTTTTTTGTTTACTACAGATCCAGTTTCTTGAAATTTCTGCACGAGATCGAGAATGTACCTAGCGTCAACATTTTTATCGGGGTGCCGTTCGTTAAACACCCTTGCTGACGCACGAGCATAGCTATGCTCAGCACCGTAAATAAAAATTATTTCTACCCTTTCGGCAGTTGAATAAACCATTATCACTTGGACTCTCACTTTAAGATTTCACGCGATTTATAAAAAGGAATGTGAGCAAAAAGATGGTCGTGCCAAAGAAGTAGCCAAAAGGTTGAAACAAAAAATTGGAAACACAAAGTAGATAATTATTTAGCCAATTTAGTATAAACTGTCGAGTTGCAATATCAAGTAATGTCGAAAGAAAATTTTAAGTATTTTTGGCATTTTGCTTAGGTGTAAAAATTATTTTTTAACAAGTTTTTTTAGGCTTAAGTAAGGACAAATTTTATTGTAACTGCAAGACAATAAATTTTGTTAAAAAAAGTCCAAAATATTCCATTTTATAAGCCACTTACTACAATGCACTTTTTGACCCACTACCCCGTCATTGGGTAAAAAATAGTAAAACTAATTACATGGCAAGACTCCTTGTGTAATAAGCTTTTAAATGATGTATCGTTAGATGGGTAGTTTTATTTAAAATTTTTGAAGGGGTATCTACCCCGCTAAGAGGGTAAGCGATATCCATTAAAAACTTATCTCAAAAGTTGTCCCCCTGCAAACAAAAGTTTACCTGTTATTGCAAAATTTTAAATTTTTCCTCTATTTAAAGTTATTTAAGGTGTGAAGTTTTCAAAAAATCACCCTGTATATTGGACAATGCTTCATTACTGGAGTGCAAACTCGAAGGGTTTAATTTGATAAATTTCTAGTATGCGCTTTCTGTGCATCCAAAACTGACCGTCCTAAAAGTTGCTGACTAGTATTTCCATGTCCATCAAAAACAAAAATATTCATTAAACACAAAACTTTGATTGCACATACAAAACCTAAAATAATGAATTGCATTATTAATAAGATTTACATCTTTGTTCAAATACATCAATAAAATTATGTTATTGACTGAACATTGTAAAGAAAATTTTAAAAAAAGAATTACAGGTTTATGCGAACACTATCCTCCTAAGTTCTAGTTATAAAACAAATTTGGGTATCACATAATGGGATGACAATACTTTATGGGTGAACAGGTACTCCTCACAGTAAACTGTCGATCTAGGAGAGTTATGTACACCAGATAATTTATTTTCTAGTATCAGAACTATTATAAAAAATATCGCTTTCTTGTAAAAGCCCATGCTGTGATGAAGAGATTACAAAGTTTTATAAGTATTGTGATGAACCTAAAAAAGTTTCGGCGTGAACACAGAAAATTATCTTTCCTCGGTTGTTGCATTTTCAAAATCCACAATGCTACAACCAAACATGAAATAAATGAAGCAAAAGAATCCTAACGCATACAAAAGCTTTTTTCAACGGATACTTTAAAATAGAGGAAAAATAAAGGATAACACAAGAATTATAGGTTAAAATTTTCATGGCGCTATCATCATGAAAATGGCTAACATATTTTGTACCGAAGTGAATACGCTGTATCACTATACAAACCGGCATAGTTACCATTAACTGCATTTAAAGGTAAGAAAGGATACCTATGCAAGCTACATTAATATAATGCATGCGTTCTTATCTTTTTTAAAACTTAGGTTCCGTTCAGTCAAAACTATGTACAAGTACCCAAATAGGTATTTACTGCACAGCGAAGTGAGATATCTGAAAGAAAAAGATTTGTTAAAGCAGAATTCATTGAATTGTTTTTCAGTACTTAATGGGTATCATGAAGCAACAGTTGTCAATAAATAACGAATTACAAACTTCATTCATTTAATAAAGTATTACACTTCATTATAGCAAAGGAGGTACCTACCTACCTACCTACCTACCCACCTACCTACCCACCTACCTACCCACCGACCTACCCACCGACCCACCCACCGACCCACCCACCGACCTACCCACCCACCTACCCACCCACCTACCCACCTACCTACCCACCTACCTACCTACCTTACAAACACGAAAAGGAAACAACAAACGGTAATAAAACAATAAAAATACATGGACAAAACTGCTTACCTTTTCCAAAACTTGGGATCCATTCAGTCAAAACAAATAGCTGTTCACTGCACAGAGAAGTGAGATATTTGAAAGAAAAAGATTTCTTAAAGCAGAATTCATTAAATCATGAAGAAACAGTTGTCAATAAATAACGAATTACAAACTACATTCATATAATGAAGTATTACACTTCATTATAGCAAAACCTTACAAACATAAAAAAGAAACAGCAAACGGTAATAATAAAACAAAAATAGATGTACAAAACTCCTAAACCAGGAACTTGATAGCAAATAAGTAGCAATTATTTCTCTGTCTTGTCAGTAGCTCTAACTCTAACCTATATTCGCGTGCTACTCAAGAATTAAGACCTAGTCAATATAAATTCTGAATAGTAAACAAGTTAAGCACTGTTTTCATGCACTCTGTTTATGAGGTATGACTATTACAATGATGATTTAATTAAAATAATAATAAAAATATTTGTGACCTTCTGAAGTGCATAAAGGAATATCCTTATTAAATATATTCCTTTGTAAACATATTTGCCATATATAAAGTAATTTTAACTGTTGCTGTTATAAAGAAATTGTTATTTCTCACCTTTTAGCTCAAAAAAACACTTAAATTTGTGACCAAATCACCATAAACTCCACTCGTTTTCGCAAAATATGGGCAACCGCCATGTTTAAGATCACGTTTCTATGGTTGGTGCAACCTGATTTTGACTTAATCTCGAGCTAACACCGATCTAATCCGCCGTTGATCCGACCCCGGTGTTACGTGATCCGACACCGGGATTAAGTGCGAGAAAATGCGTTGGTGCAACCGGCCGCGGATCAGTCGGCCCGGATCAACGTTGGTGCAACCGGGCCTTAGGGTACTCACGCGTTGTTGCATTCTGCTGGCCACATTTATAGAAGTGTAAGCTCTTTGGATTCGCGCAATTATAAGCTCGATGACCCGGTTTCCGACAATTCCAGCAAGTACTAGTATTTACAATTGGGGGTATATCAACTGTCGTGTGCGGTGGTGTTGGTGGTGACGCACCAGCTCGCGGCGAATCAGAAAAATGTATTAAATTCTCACAGTCAATCGCGGAAACTCTTGACGTAAATTTAGGTTTGTGATAAGCTAAATCTGGTTCAAACATGGGACTGTTGACTAGGCGGTGGTTTAAACTGAAGTGAAGGCAATCTAGCGACCTCTATTGAACGACAGCATTTAACGAACCGATCGATGGAGTTGATATCCTGAAGAGCAAGTGCTGGCACCAAGTATGGCAAGAAATTGTTAGAATAATTGACAATCTTGTCGCCTCATACGACCTTTGAGGCAATCGATGAAAAATGTTTTCCATCACAGCCACATAAACTGCTACCTTTTCAGTCGGATTCCAGCAATTGCGGTTATGTGGCTGAAATGTCCTAGTTTGGCGGCGCGGCGTCGCACGTGTTAGTTCTTTAAAAATGGCGCGATTCAAGAAGCACGCAGTTTGTCTAAGTGAAAACATTTACATAAAATTGTTGATATTGCGTAAGGCAAGAAAAAATAGAAGACGCCCAACAAATAGGATATTCCTAGAAAGATTTAAGTACGGCGAATTTCACCATCTATATCAAAAATTAAGAAATTGCCCGTGGGGACCTGGTTTATTTCGAGGCTATAGTATAATGCTCCCAAAAACGTTTGATTATATTGTTACCGCCATTTGTCCCGAAATTAAACATTCCGACAATAATTTCCAACGTCCGATTTCCGTTGAAGAAAGATTGATGTTAACGTTAAGGTAAGTTCGTAAGTTTTTATTCAAATACTATATTATAAAAATACAAATAGAAAATGGTTATGATTAGGGGTACTGTTGAGAATTACAGATTGTACAAGTTTCTTTCTTCTTGCTGTTGTTGATATGTTTGTTGTTGCTGCTGCAGCCATTGCTGCTGTTGTTGTGGGTGTGGCTGAAGCTGAATGTAACTGATGACTGAAGTTGCTGGCGAAGTTGGTCCAGATAAACTGGTTGAAGCAGGGGATGGCTGGTTTTGAATCGGAGTTTGTTGTGGATGGCCAGACTGCAGTGCATATAATTCCTCGATTAAAGCATCTTGGATTCGACTCCTAAAACGTAGTTTGTTGATCGACGGAAGTTTCTTTACTTGAGGTACAAGTGATTTGAAGTAATTCAGATCCTCATCACTCTCGTTGCCCTGTTCCATTATAGCAACTTTTCGAGCTTCTAATTGCAATAACTCGGATTCTATGTTGTTTTCGTTTTTTCTTTCGTTCCTGGCGTTTTGGCACCACAATAGGACTTTTCCTTGTATTGATTTCTGGTAACAATGAATTGTCACGTCTAGGTCCTTTTCGTGAACTGGTAGTGGGTTGAGTTTCGTCCTCCGTGGGCTCGGAATTTGAAATCCGAACTTCGGATGCTTCTTCTTCCTCGTTGGATTCATTGTCCTTTTCAACTTGCGATGAAAAATCAGTGGAACAACTGCCATTCATAGGAATGTTCCCTTCGGTAGATCGAGGAGTCACCACACTTTTTGAAAACATCATAGCCCCAAAATGACACCAAGTACCGGTGTAACGTGCAGCATTCTCGCCATCATCACCTGTACGGTTTGTTGGATTTTTTTAAACTTCTTTTTGAACTTGTCTCGGAGGTTCCTCCACTTAGATTATACTGCTTCTTCTAAAAAAAAACTAGATATGTAGTTAGGTACCTAATTAACAGACTATTATTACTTTCAGATATCTAGCAACAGGAATGCAGTTCAGGCAACTGCAATATTCCTTTCGAATTTCGAAATCTGCCGTATCCGCCATTGTAATTGAGGTGTGCAAAGCAATATGGAAAATGCTAGTCGAAAAACATATGCCACCACCAAATGCAGAAGATTTCAAAAGAATTGCTAACGATTTTTGGTTAAAGTGGCAATTCCCAAACTGCATTGGTTGCATAGACGGCAAACACAAGAATAAAGCGACCCCCCAATTCGGGATCAATGTACTACTGCTACAAGAATTTTTTTTTCAATTGGTCTACTAGCAGTTACCGATGCTAATTGTAAGTTCATATCTGTTGATGTCCGATCTTTTGGTAAAGATAATGATGCCGGCGTACTTGCAAACTGCCCTTTACGTTGCGCAATTGAAAATGGTTCCATTCCGTTACCGGAAGAAACACAGCTACCTGACTCAAATATTACCGCACCGTACGTTCTTCTTGACGATGAAGCGTTTCCTTTAACGGAATATCTCTTAAAACCTTTTCCAAGAACGCAGCTTTAAGGAGCAGATGAAAGAAGTATTTTCAACTACCGGCTTTCCCGGGCACGTATGGTGGTAGAATGCTCATTTGGAGCCATTGTTTCAAAATTTAGGATTTTGAGTAAAGCAATCGAGACAAACGTCGACAATGCCGTACATGTGGTGAAAGCTATATATATAAGCACAATATAATCAAAGATCTCAAAGATACGTCAGAAAGTCAGCCAAGAAATGGTGCATCAATCGACAGAAGAAGTTACGAGCAACCATCGAGAAATAATTCAGCATCGAGACGAGCTTTACTTACAAGACAAAAATTTTGTACGTTTTTCACGTTACGCCCTATAATTCGCGAATAATTTCTTAAGCAGCGTTTTCTTCAAATTGACACAAATAAATATGTATAAGTATGTAAATAAACAAATAGCGTTCGATTGTATAGATATTATGTAGGTATACTTACTTGTTTCATTCAAGTCCTCTGCTATACGCTCCCATTCCCTATCCACAACTAGTCGGTTGTGATAATGTTTGTGTTTTAAATCCCACAGTACACGAGATTGTTTTACATTGCTTATGAGCAACTCGTAAAATGTATCTGACATTGTGTACCGCTGCTGTTTCACTGGTGCATGTATGTATGTGCATTCGACTGAAAACTTGTTATTTGTCAACATAAAAGAACGCACGGAGACGGACGGGAATCTCAAATATTTTGACCGCGTCGGCCACACATACGCCGCATAAATCGCTCGCACCGCACGAGGAGTACCACATAGGACATCTGAGAAGTTTTTTAGCTTTGATTTTGCCGCACCGGACGCGCCGGACGCACCGCACCGCATCAGCCGCTCACCTAGGACACCGAATTAGATTCCGGATTTCATTTCAAAGACAGGCTTGATCATCAAGCGGAAGGAACGTTGCCCGAAGCTTGTCCGTCTACCAAGCTATCCCAGATATGGACTGAATGTTGAACTGATCGAAATCATATCAAACCATACCCCATAAATATTTCATCTACAGACAGCAATAGCTGCTTCTTAGTAACTCATCTAGCCATTCACAATTGCTCAAGCGCATCTCTAAAAACGCTAACAAACTTGAATTTCCATCGAAATCAAGATTCCACTTACTGATAGGAATACTTTCAGTTACAATATTAGGAGGCACACAACTAGATAGATACTGATGATGGTCTACTTTCTGCAAAGTGTTAGCCACTTTACTGGTTTCGTCTAAAAATAATGTATCGTGATTTTGAACAAAAAGGTCTCCTAGACTAACTCAGATCAATCGGCTCAGGCCCCTCCAAATGGATATGACGTTGTGAGGTTCTCAAGTCCATCAGTGGTTCATCCGTAATCGATTTTGGACTGGAAAACTTGCAGCAAGCCGTTCGGCGAATTCAGCAAAATAACCTACAATATTGATTGTTCTTGAGCCATGTTAATAAGCACTTCATATTAATACGTACAACTCAAGTAAAATCTGACGAAACTAATAACTAACAAAACCCAACAAAATACAGTTCTACCTCCGCAGATTATTCAGCAGCAAGCACACAGAAGAAAGGGTGGTTAAACAACATCTACTTCTTCGAAAGGGAAAGATTAAAAAGATCAGGCCCAGACAACTACGAATTGCATTTACAAACAAGCATACAAAATGCTGAAAATATGAAATGATAAATACCAGTAGCGTAGTGAACAATTGACACGTAACACCGGGTCTCCCCGGTATATAAAAAAGATCATGAATATCAAACAGATTTCTGTCGCAGTCTGTGACCGGTGTCTATCTACACTGAAAGTGATCTTTTGTTTGGTGCTCATAAGTTTTTAAGGTATTTGGTGAATGTTGGAGAAACTTTTATTCAGTTTACCAAATTTGATTGTGTACTAATGTATAAGCGAACTGCACTTCTTTCAGGACAAACCCTGTATGTGTTTGATTAGCTTTTTTAATCCATATACAGGTATAATTATTAATAAATCATACACTGAAGCATACAGTAGTTCATGTTTGTATAATATTCCATACATTACATTTATATCATTTCATATATTATAAAAATATTATCATGGGGTTTAACATTATTGTCTGTTGAATGGAACTCTGATGTTCGTGGTTTGGATTGGGTATTAATTACTAAGATTAACCAGGAGTACAACATCGGCGAAATTCGAACATGTAAAAATGTAAACAAAACCTTCATTAGAATACGACAGCGCAACAGCTTACTTCTTGTTTCTATTACCACATAAAAATATTGTACTCTGCAAGAATTACTGTTTCATTGTAAACATAAATTTATGTTAACACACCCCCTCAATGACAGCAATTCTTCAGAATACAAGTCTCACCACCTTAAATTAACAATGATTATACATAACTGAAACTCTAAATTTTACAAAATCCTTTCCTAATATTTTGGTAAACATATCAGCTACCTGATTGTGTGTTTCAATATGGTTCACCTGTATTACACCCTGACTCACTTTCTCTATAATAAAATGATATTTTATATTTGTGTTTCATTCGCTTATGATGTTCAGGATTATAGGCAGTTTTTATAGAGGACTGTTTGTCCTCATACAGTACCTATAATAGGATCACTACAATTAAATAACAAACTAATATATAGTGTTTCTCAGCCAACAAGCGTAACTTGCCGCTCATTGAAACATATTCTATATCGATTGTTGCCAACGATACGCACTGCAGTTTTTTACAATTCCGAGAGACATTATTTCCAAACTAAAGGAAAGAGTAACCGCTTGTCGACTTACGATCCAGAATATCACCACCCCAGTCAGCATCTACATACCCTACTATCATCGTTTCATTGTTATCCCTTTTATACATTAAACATATATTAACTGTTCCGTTACTGTATCTCAGGATACCTTTCAATGCTTTAAGCAAGTGCTCAATTGCAACATTTTGGATTCTACTCCAAAATCTCATAATACTACATATATTATGTTTTTTGCTTCCAGGTTTATCTCTTTTCAATAGCCCAAAGTTTCTATAAAGATCAAGTCTCTGAAAATTTGTACATCATTACGATCAGGCAAATAAACTCTAAAACCTTTTTGTGTCGTCCCCGTACCCAACAAGAATGTCCTTCTCTACTCTAGCATCCTAAACCTCTCTTTTCTCCTTAGGTACATAAATGTATACATCTGATCCGAAGATTCTCAAAGCTTTCACATCAAACTGCCTACCCACTTCCAGTAGAGTTTGCATGTCCCTTTCTGATTTCTGAAAATTCATATATTATTACTTTTGGATTTTTCACATTTCAATATTATAATATTCGACTTTATCATACACTTCACACTTTGTTTTTAAGAAGTACAAGTAAAGTGAATAATCGTCTTTCAGTTAAAGAAAATATTTTAATCCCCTAATGATTCTATCTGCATGGGGCCTCAAAGACTTTATTAAACAAAGGATATTATTCATAATCTAATTCTAACATGGCATCTGAAACATCACTGTCACAGTTAGATGTTCAATGGGATGGTCCTGCAAAAGGTGCCCTTTCATTTTTATTTTAGCTTTTTATTATTTTTCTTGTACTTTATATTTGTACAGAAACTGTGATGTATTGGAGAAATGTATTCCATTAGAGTTTGCAATTTATTCCATTTTAGTACGTTCATACTGAGGGGTTGGCTATAAGGCGGCTATCACATCAGCAATACACGACAGCGATGATACCGCAACGATACTCAAATGCTAGCGACCAGTTACTACGAAGACTTCACAAGGCTACGCTACCGCTATGCAATTTTACTATTTTGCAAAAATAACCAACTTGATTTTAGTTTACAAGATGTTGAATGAAGGCTAAGAAGCCGGAGTGGGATGAATTATTTGAGAAAAAGGCGAAGTTGCAGATTTTTGTTTCATCCTGATATTACAAATAACGCACATCGAATAGCTTTTATTTGTGCGCAAGAAATTATTATGCGACGAAAAATAATTTCAGTTTCAGATGTGTGAGTGTTGAAGAACGATTACTAATAACTTTTAGGTAAGTCAGCCATCGCTAGAAGGCCACGCTCGTAGTAAATTGCAAAACCGCATTTGCTTGAGCGTAGGGCCCCGACCGCTAACGTGATATGCGTTTACAACTCGCAATAAATTCGGGTAATTGATTGATTTGTTCGCTTTAAATTTATGAAAATTGTGCATTATTCGACAGTCTTTAAGTCACTGATTAATTTCCAGCAAGCAGAATTTGAATTACATTTACAGTTTTATAATATTGTCATGTGAACTTTACCTTCGCATTAGCAGCTGAAAAGAGATTCACTCATCTTCAGATCGATGAGCAAGTGTTTTTTGCGGTAACATCTTGAAAAAAAAGACCACTCTCGTCTGCATTGTAACGATAATCTAACGATAATTGCAGTTCATTAATTTTGTTTTGTAGAATTTTTTGAATGGCTCCACAGCACTAACAGCACTTGATAACTTTTCACCGGTTATGGATAACTGCCGGATACCATATCTGCGTTTAAAGTTATGTAGCCACCCTAAACTTGCTTCAAAATTATCATCTTCATGAGTTCGGAAATAAAAGCTTTTCGCCTTTTCGCGGAGCATTTCACCCTATATCGGTGTGCCTATACGAAGATCGTAAAGTAAAATTTTTATTTAATACATAAGAGATGTACTCGCTTACCTTTAGACCTTTCTTGAAGGAACCATGTATAGACAGCTTTATCCACCATAGGAAATGGACTTWATKTAAGCGTTTTTTTTCCGCAYTCGTAAGATGCCGCAGCGTGATCTACTATTTTGTCTTTATTTTGTTTTATGTTGCAAATTGTGGCTTTTCCGACATTGTATTTTTTCGAGAGAGCTGTTACCGTAGTTCCAGACTCTAGACTTTTAATAACATCAACATCATCTTGTAGTGATAACGTGATGTGCTTCCGTTTTGAAGCCATTTTGTAACGAAGACGTGCAGCGGTATAACGTACTCGCGCGCGTTTAAACTTGCACTGCAACTTGCGTAAAGCCGTTAACACGCGTCGAGAGTACTCATCGGCAACGATCGTAGCGAAGGTTTACCGTACGTTCGGATTATTAAGATGTTCGGATTATGACTTCAAGAACGCGCTGTTCGGATTAGCAAAGGTTAATTATCAAGGTTCTACTGTATAACTAAACCTCTTGTGATTAAGGTGTTGAATCAACATTGAAACACAATATACCCATATTTTCAATGTTCTACATTAAGGATAGTTGATACTCGTGCTTGGGGTATTCATTCTGTTTGTTTTTATAACAGTTCTGTTGGCAAGAGGTCAAACCCCATTTAGTGGTCGAGCATTCACCAGCATTGTAAGTGTTTATACATGTACATTATATAATACTTGATAAGAGCTAAACATCATCATTATTATTATTATCATAAAAAAATACCTAACAGATATAGATATCAGAGGTGGCATGACACTTGTAATCATATTGTTTGTTCTGTCGTTCTCCTTCTTTAACATGCACTGAGGATGACCACTTTGTAGTGGATGAAAGCACCCCTCTTATGAAATATATAATGTAGATAAGACTAGACTATGAACACGTTAAAGGATATCAAGGAATTTGACTTAACTACTATTGCTTACCGTTTTTAATTTTGTTCTTGTAGTGGGCATGGATTTAATTCTATCGGCAGAACATTTTAGAATTATTTTCTCAAAAATAAAAGATATTCAAAAAAGTAAAAATATTGAAGTATTTTTTAATGCAATACATACACTACCTATATTAGATAATAATTTTATTTTCACTATCTACGACAAAAATAAAAACAATTTACAATTTGATTGGCCTTGTGAAAATATAACATTTTTAAGTCATTCTTAGAATATGTCTTTATAAAAACTGTAGCGCTGTCAGTTGCTGGTCTAAACTGGTGCCAGTAAGTTAAGTTTATTATAAGATTTGGCAAGCTGTTTTAATCACATTTTATGCTGTAAATATTATTTTTTTTAAATTTAGTTATAGAATACTTATTAATCTACCAAGCTAGCTCCGATTCTGACAGAAAAACAACATTAGTTGCGAGTATCTTTTTGGCATGCCAGCAACACTACAGGTACCTTGGAACGAGTGTTAAAGGCGAGGCAAAGGTTCCTGTCTTCACAAGATGCCCGCTCGACACAGCATGCTCTACAGGTCCACGGACTAGCTTCGCAGCCTTGAACGTTCCGGAAGGTCCTCCGGCAGTTTTCCAGACTTTGACAACGCTCAACGCTTCTCCCTTCAGCAGGCCACCAAACAGTTTCTTAGTACCAAGGTTTTCTTTTTCCTTGACAGCACTAGCTGTCTTCCTGACAACCTCTTTTTTATCGGCCTCCTTTTTTTAACTTTTCTCTCGCGACATGCGACTATGCAAGAACTTCTATATCTATGAATACAACATTCACATGCAAGACAGGATAACTGACATGTGTCGAGATGATACTGTCCGTTAGAATCGGGTTCTTTGCGGTTATACAGTGAGTTTTAGTAGAAAGAAACCGCCGGTTAGACACTAATTAACTTATTAATTAACCAATTAACGATTACCCTAATTAACAAAGTAATTAGTCGCGAAAAAAAATTGGATTTTTTTCCTGGGGGTTGAAGGGGTGTATAATGGGCTGTCCGATGCTCCCTGGGTGCTATGTTGCCCTGTGAATATTAATTAGCAGTAACTAGTTGTTAATTAGCTAATGAAGTTATTGTTTAATTAGTGGGAGGGTATTTGAAAGGGTGGATTATTGATTATTTTGCAATTATTTGCCTGTGGTTCGTGATTAAATAAGTCATTAGCTGTTAATTAGCTAATGAAGATATTGTTTAATTAGTGACAGGATATTTGAAAGGGTGGATTATTGATTATTTCGGGCTTAGATGTGTATTAGCGTGTGTTTGGAGTGCGAGGTTAATTATCCGATAGTGATTATGGAATGATAAGCGTATATTCAATATACACCTGTTTCTAAGACGATGAACCATGCCTGGATAGCTCTCTTTGTCTGCCAGACACCTCGCTTCGGCACGCGTCAGACCGATTCCGGGCTCTCGGCCACCCCTGCGAGCGCCATGCTCGGGTTTCATTCTTTTGCCTGCCAGCCACTCTGCTTTGACACGCGCCAGATTGATAAATTATTGAGATTTAGCTTTATCAGTTTCGTTACAAAAGAGATAGTTAACGACAATATGACTTGTTTAGAATAAAATAATACTTACCAACAATTAACACTTTAACACTCGCAATTAAATAAATCACTTTTGTTGAGCTGAAATGTATAAATATATTAATTATAGGCGATGAGCGAATGACGCCACCATCGGTGAAACTTGGCATTTTTGGTGGGTAAACTACAGTTTGCTGTAGGGTAAGCACATTTGCTGTCAGCTGTATGATGTATGCTGCAACTACTGTAGCCTAACTTAACTAATTCTCTTATTTATGTCTGTCTAGTGATCAAAGAATTACGCCAGTAGATATATTCTTTGACAGTAATCAACAAGAATGCTGAAAAATATATATGCTCTTTGCGTGCAAGTAAACAAAATTGCTGTGTTGTGGACTGCAACAGTTATGCAAACACAGACAGATCGGTTAAATTTTACTGCTTTCCATCCAAACCTCATGAAGAAGAACGTCGCAAATTGTGGATTAGTAGCATCCTCGGAGAAAATTAGTAGGTATGGCATTCTACTTAATATTGCCCTAATTGTGCAGAATACCGGACAATCGCCGAGTTTTGCACACAATTAAAACATCGTCCTCTGAAGATGAATTTGAAATGAATTTCCTGCGGTTGCGTCTGGTTTTTGAAAAATGAGTTTTTATCGTGGACCTGCGCTACAACGCACCATGTTGTTCCTATGCGGTGTGGTTTCGCGACTCGAGAGTGTGGTTTCATTTTGGTGCTTTAGCCGTGTTTTTTTGAGTAGTATGAAAACAGTCGCGTGGCACGACCAAACCTAAAGGAACCATTAAAGAAGCATGTGACACTATGCAGTACCTACAGGGAGAAACACACTTCGAAAATAAGATATGACCCCATGAAACGGATATTCATGTTACGAAAGACTGTATTCTAGGAGTGTGCAAGATTTCACTTTATTTGCCGTATATTTACCAATATTGCCGGTTATTATTTTTATACGTCCCGTCAGTACAATGATCAAATTTTATGCTTTGTAACCCAAAATACATCACTGTATCTATTTTCTGTGATTAAACTGCTTTTTGACAGAAGGCTGTAGGTTAGGATTACCCACCAAAAATGTTTGAGTTACCCGCTGCGAGGCGCTGCAAAGGCATTCGCTCACCGCCTATACGAAATAACTGTAGGTTATTTTTTAAACCTACTTTATTACTATAAAAATATATTTACATTATACTTAATTCTACACTAAACTAACTTATAAACTAATTAGCCTAATGATGTTTAACAGCTTTTAATCCCGGCGCTCTACCGGAGGAGAGATGTACCCCTCAGGTGGCACGTGGTAGACATAATGGCGTGCCACCTGTATGGGGTATCGGGGCTACTCCTGGTCCGGCTGGCGAGGGATTAAGTCGGGATCTGTTGAAAGAAAGAGAGAAAAGCACATGAGCAATTATTATTAAATTTAAAAAAGTTGAAAATTGCTTACCCATTACAGCCAACGGTGCAAGCGGCTGTATGTGGGGTGGCGTAGCGGTGGCCGCGCGCTCTGGAGCTGTAACGATAGGTACATGTATAAGTATTTATTATTCAGAAAAAAATAAATTACTTACTTTTCATACGCGGTGCAAGCGGGTGTAGGTGGGGTGGCATAGCGGTGGCGGCGCGGTCTGGAGCTGTAACAATAGGAACATGTATAAGTATTTATTATTATTGAGAAAAAAATAAATTACTTCTCATATAATACGGCTGGAACCGCGGCGACGGAGCTCTGTCGGGCGACAGCGGGCCAGGTGTTAGGAACGTCTGCTCTCGGATCCATCTCTCAACCACACTCGCCGCAGTTTCCTGCATTGAGGATGTAATTGAGGACAGATCCACATTGTCTAAAATAATAAKTAAGAGAAAGATTCAATAAACTGCAAGCTAAAGATAAGTAGTTGAATAACTCACCGATATTTGTAGAGCGGCTTGACGAGGATGTTATGGATTGTGTATCATCATCATCATCATCAACATAATAACCAGCGCCTAGTATGACAGAAAAAAATTATTATTAATACAGACTAACTATAAAGGGATGATTTTTCTTATAGTATTTATTTGTAGGTTCTGGCTCCTTATTTTTATAAATTAAAGACACTTTCTTTAATAATATGAAGTTTCGACCTATAATTTAGGTCTTTGTCGAATATTTTATTCGACAAAGACCTAAATTATAGGTCGAAACTTCATATTATTAAAGAAAGTGTCTTTAATTTATAAAAATAAGGAGCCAGAACCTACAAATAAATACTATAAGAAAAATTAACACAAAAGGACTCCACAAAATAAACACCAACAACTATATAAAGGGATGTTTCAGTACATACCTGTTCCGAAACCTGCATCCCTGGGGCTTGCTCCAACGGGCTTGTCCGACCGAAAAGAAATTCTAAAAATAGGAAAAATATTGTTTTATAATACCTAATGTCAACATCAAGTTAAACTCACCACCGCCTGCGACTGTCAGCAGTCCTGATGAAGGCAGGCCCGTCACCAAACCGCCAGAGACTGGACGTTCTAGAAAAAAAATCATTATTATTATTAAATAATCGTCTTGTATGATTCCTATGGTTACTAACCTTCATCGAAGGCTGTTGCTATTTCAGCCGGGATGCTAATCTTTAGGTCCTCTTCTGGGATTCCTCCCGACCTAACGATCTCATCCCGGACCTCTTCTAAAGCCACCAGCCTTTGTTTAATGATAACCGGCCCTCTACAGGAAGGACAAGCCTTCTGACCTTTCCGTAGCTTCATTCCTGGAGCAGGCGCCACGTCGCTTTTACGCAAACATATAGGGCAAAACAAATGCCTCACAGCACMACAACAGATGCGCCCTGTATATCGGACATTGCACAGAGGGCATTCCAGAATGTCCTCCAGGAGGCTGTTTCGCCCTCTCAACAGCTTMAAACTGAAAAAAGAACAAAAAAACAATTACTCMGTGTTTTATATARAATAGTCGTAGAATTTTACTTACATAGCGAACAGACGCGTAAGAAAATTAAAGCATAGCTTAAATTTCGTAACCATGTCCATGTCTTCGGTAATATGTTTCGTCTAACTTGCTCGCAACTAAATTAAATTCGAGAGCGGGGGCTTCCACTATTTATAAAAATGCAGAAATTCCTTGAGGGGGTGTTTTTGGGGCATATTTGACTGTGAACTATGAGATGGAAGCTTTCTCACACAGAAAACGGTGGAAAAAACGCACCCTCGCTAGCACAGATTCTTCAATGTGTGAGAAGTAAAATTCCCCCCAGAACGCCGGTTTGGCGGTATCGTTTGACAAAATCCACCCTCACACGTGCACATATTGACTGCGGAATTCAGAGATCGCGAGACAGAAATCTTAAGCCGCTTCTCAGACAATGCACCTGTAAAGCAAGGCAGTTCACCCCTGATGCGTACAATATAAGCCAAACAAAATAAAGGTCCTGGCACAGGTTTAAACTTCTTCAAACGGGTTAGAAAGTACACCTGTGAATCGCGAGACAGAAATCTTAAGCCGCTTTAAACGGTGGAAAAAAAACGCACCCTCGCTAGGATGTGTTATAGATCAGATTCTTCGATATGTGAGAAGTAAAAGTCCCCCAGAACACCGGCTCGGCGGTATCGTTTGACAAAATCCACCCTCACACACGCACATAATGACTGTGGAATTCAGAGGTCGTGAGATAGAAATCTTAAGCCACTTCTCAGACAATGCACCTGTAAAGCAAGGCAGTTCACCTCCTAGTGCATACAATATAAGCCAAAAAAAGGTCCTGAGACACAGGTTTAAGCTTCTTTTCACACGTTACAAACCACACACCTATGATACCAAAAACTGGCAGTAACTCGCACAGACTAGTTCAAACTAGCTTTTTTCTCAAAAAAACAAAAAATTTATTGAACTTACCGTGAACTTCCGGCTTTTTTCAAATTCCCACGAAGTTTACAAATATATGTAAGACTAGATAAGGTTCAGAGTTCCAGTTAAAAATCTCCAGAGCTCGCTGCTGCTAGTTGAAAGAAAAATCAACAGTGTTTGTTATCAGTTAAAAAAAGAATAGTGTAATTGTTAGACTATTGCTATTACGTGGTGTGCATTAATTTACAAGGTAAAAAAAGAAAATGGATCTTTTGAATTCAGCCTCTAAAAATATTCCAAAATGCAACAGTTTTGATAAAGTAACAACTGAGCAAATGGAAATTGATAAACAGTATGAAATTGTTCAAGTAAAACAATGTACAACGAAATTCGGTCAATGTACAACAGTGGTTATTAAAATCCACGATGCACAAAAGATCCTATTTCTGCCTAAACGCTTGAACCAATTTTTTACGCAAGAAGTTTTATTATTATTTAACGAGCAATCAAGTAAGAAATTTATTAAATACATAGGCACTCAATCGTGCTTTGAAGGTTCGAAGCAGAGCAAATTGTTCGAATTCGGCGATTTTTAATCAAATTAAGCAGACGAGCATTCAAATATATATAGTTTTAGAAATTATTATTATTATTATTGTTGTTATTATTATTATTGTTATTGTTATTATTATTGTTATTATTATTGTTATTATTATTATTGTTATTATTATTATTCGCGCGCGCATGCATCTGTTCAAAACGCGAGCGTGCGGACCAAAATAAGCCTGGCAAGTTAGGCAAGCAAGCTTACAGAGCCATCCCTTCAAAGTGAAGCGGTAGTTTTGCGAACCATTTAATGCAATGTTGTCGATTGTCAAAAATTATCTTATAAAATGGGGCAAAAATTTGATTATACTATATGATTGCTGCCGAGCGGGATTTTTTAATCCTGATACATGTTGGAGCAAGTCTAATTTCAATCTTGACATACGCTTTTTTAAGACCAAAAAGGGTGTTGGTGAAGGCGATTTTCAAAAGGTTATTTTTCTCTTTTTTTAGAAATACTTACAAGTTGTTTATTTTATAAATTGATTTTTGTTAATCGGCATTAATAATAATAATAATAATAATAATAATAATAATAATAATAATGTTAGTGCTACTGTTTTTCTATAACCTTAAAACACCTAGTTTTTTATTGAGTTCATACAATATCAATTCAACCTTCAGTTTATCAATACTATTTGTTAAGTATAATAATCGCTTGCGGATTTCAATACTGCGATGGTTCAAAGCTGTTGTGTACTGATGGCGTACGATGTTCCCATAGTATTTGTTCTTTTCGTTGGCCTTTGAATACTTTGAACCCTGGATTGTAGATCTTTGCTTTTTACTCGAGGCGCGGTTTACGGTCATCTAGTGTGGGGAAAAAATAACTGAATAGACGCACATTTCACTATAACATAAAATTTACCTTCATAACAACAACAAATACAGCAACGACAGCAACAATTGTGTCAGAACGTCTTGTTTCAAAGAGCTGAACACTCATACTGAGCTCTCTCTCTCTCTCTCTCTCTCTCCCTCTCTCTCTATTCTATCTGTTTTCCCTATTTAATCGGCTTGTATATATAATGTTGGCTTATTGTCTTACAGCAAACATGGCCAGTACTACTACTACTACTACTACTAGTAGTATTAGCAGAAGGAATACACTGACGAATGATGTTCCGATACCAGAAGAATTCAAGTATTGCGAGAGCTGCAAAATGAATACACCACGAAGTCTGTATGGAACGCATCTGAGGGGTAATTTCCATAAGACGAACACAGCACGAGAAATTACAGCAAACATGGCCAGTACTAGTAGTAGTAGTATTAGCAGAAGGAATACACTGACGAATGATGTTCCCATACCAGCAGAATTCAAGTATTGCGAGAGCTGCAAAATGAATATACCACGAGCGCATCTGAGGAGTAATTTCCATAAGACGAACACAGCACGAGAAATTTCCGATGGTGTTTTACTTATACGCAAAGCAATTAATTCTGCATTGAGCATATATAGAATACAGAAGCCATTTCAATACAGAAATCAAAATTGTATTGATTATGAAGAATTCTTTCTATGGCTTAAGAACAAAACATTATCCGTCATAGCAGATAGATTAAAAGAGGACTGTCTGTTGAAAATAAACTTTAAATTATTCTGCTTATTTATGTTAAAAAAAGTCATCGGGCGGATGAAGAAAATCATTGTATGGACGAAGATGGTGATTCTGGATTCAACATTACTTTTGATTTTAAAAGCGGATCATATGTTCTGGTGTCAGCTACATCCAACTTGGAAGGACTCTATCAAGAATCCCGTGACAAAATTATTAGAAAAGCTATCGAATTCCAGGTATGACAAAGAAAAACAAATATGTATAAATAATCTAAAAATAAAACTCTTTGTTTGTTGCAGGAGAGTCAAAGTGGATGGACACTGGTATACGTCTTATATCTGGATCTTTTTATTGCGCTACACAAACCGCTAGCTGGTTCTTCATTCTTACCATTACCCAAATGCGTACAAGATACCAATTCTATTATTAATGTTAAGAACACCGATAATTACTGTTTTATTTGGTCTATACTGAGCGCTCTTTATCCACATAAACGCAATGCTAACCATGTTTCAACATATTACAAATATTTTAACACTCTTGATTGCTCTGATATAACATTTCCTATGCAAGTGAGGGATATTTCAAAATTTGAAAAAAGAAATAATATATCCATTAACGTATTTGGATTACGATGTCAGGAAGCTGGCAAAGAAGATATTACTATTGATACTACTACTACTACTACTACTCCTAATGCTGGCTCGGGGAAAAAGGCTAGGACGCGAAGAAAATTTCAAATTATTGGACCACTTCACCACTGTACCGAACGTAAGACTAGACATGTAAATTTGTTGTATATTGAAGATGAAGACGGTAGCAAAAGTCATTACTGCTACATCAAAAATCTATCAGAATTGTTGAATGGCCAGTTAAATAAACATGAACATAAGGTTTATATATGTGACGGCTGCTTATCCAGGTTTAGCACGTCTGATAAACTTAAATAACATCTGGACTTACAAGACTGCTCAAAACATGTAACTGATATGCCCGAACTAGGCAAAAACAATATAATACAATTTGTTAATACTCATAAATCTGTTAAGTTGGAATTTGAAATATATGCTGACTTTGAAACACTGTTAACACCCTTTAACACGGTACAGTATAATGCGGAAAGTAAGTTTGTAATGAATACAGCAGTCCATTTTGCTCATAGTTTTGTATATCAAATAAAATGCAGCCACGACTGGTGGTGGAGTTGGCGGCGGTAGCGGTTCCATTTTTTTTGTTTTCTGCAGCTGTCTTGTTATTGGTTCATACACCTTTTCTAATACCATCTTGTTGGCAATCTGCCTCCGCTTAAAAATGTTAACCTTTTTACGTACAGCCTCGGTGGCATCTATTAAATCACGTTGTAACTTGAGTTCTGAACTCGACATTACAATCGTTAAAATTTGCTACAGTTTGTTGTCCAACAAACAAGTGGCATACTCAACGCTATCTTTCAAGGATATATAAACCAGTCAAATCCCTTTCTATATCTGCCCTTGTCTATTGGACTATCCTTACATATAACCAAAAATCCATGATCATCCAACATTCAACACATATTTTCTGAAACTGCTCAAACGATACATCTGGCGAGACGTGATCGTTAAAAATATGATGTAAATTTAAAGAATCTACTCTAAAGCAAATTAAAGTATTCAAGTTATCCCTAATCAACTGTTTTGGAACCTTTGAATACGTCTGACATAAATAAAAACAATCGATACGCTTATGTCGACCGTAACTGAAATATGATTGGATTATACTCTGTTTTTCACACATAATGTCGTCGAAAATGAAGATAGAATTCGGCTCAGCGTTTGACGGTTCCACAATATCTTCGGCATTGTTGTAGGTATATACCCCCAAACCCGCAAGAGTTGTAACACAGTTTCCAAATTAGTTAAAGCTTCGTCAACAGTCTTTGAATGAATCAAAACATCGTCCAAATATATAGCAGCAAATGCTTTTGCAACGGACAATACCCTGTTTATTAGTCTTTGAAAAACTCTAGGAGCATTGGTTAATCCGAAGGGCATACGGTTGAATTCATAAAGACCCTCAGGCGTGACAAATGCCGTATATTTCTTTGAATCTTCTTTAACAGGAATCTGATAATACCCTGATCGCAAATCGAGACTCGTGAACAACACGCTGCCGTGTAATCGGTCCAACTGATCGGCTTGTTGTTGTTCTTTTATTGTCATAGCATTCAGTCGTCTATAGTCTATACACATCCTTTCTTCCCCGTTCTTCTTTTTCACCAATAACACTGGAGACGAATAGGGTGAATTCGATTATCGAATAATATTACTCCCTAACATCTCAGCGACCATTTCCTTTACGGTCTCTTGTTGACTAACCGACATACGATAAGGTCTATATGTAAATGGTTTATCATCAGCCAATCTTATTTCAATTTCGGCGGACTTAGCACAACCGACATCAGTAGCGTTTTCGGAAAAACAGTCGCGATACTTTTGCAAGAGCTTAATAAGAGCTTCTCGATGTTCGTTTGATATGGGCCCCACATTAATATCTCCTACAGGCAATAAAGCGCGTTCAGCGACGTTTGTTTGCAACACACGGGCTTCCTCGTAGAAATTTTCCTGCAAGCAAGGCAACGCCCTGACTAAAGGTTTTTTGGTTCCGATAATGAAATCAGAGTCAGCAAGATTTATAATCGGMAATACTATTTCTTGCTTAGGTGCAATTCTGATGACAGACATTGGAATGCAGTACTCATTCCCCTCCTTGGTTCTTAAACTAGCCTCAACTAATAAATCCCCCGTATACTCGCTATCTTTCGTTACTAATTTAATATTTACGACGTTATTTTTAGGAATCATCGTGGCAGTTTTTGCCCACAACACTACTTTAGTTGGCTTAGGAAATACGTCTCCTAATTGGTTGATATCTCCCTCGGCCACTAACAATTGCCTATCGTCTTTGATAATTAGTACACCTGGCAGTTCAGTAAAAGGATGTCCTATTAAAACAGGTACATCTTGCATAGAATCATCTACTACACTAGCTGTGACTTTTGCCTTCACATTATCTACACTTAAATGAAAAAATGTTTTACTTAAAGTTAAATTAGTCTGATTGCCGTATCCTTTAATTAATATGCAGTCATTTATATCAATACTTAATCCTAATCGTGTAACTTCGCTAATCCTAATTGCTATTATTGTACTTCCAAAATACAAATAAGCCCTAGATAGTTTATCATTAATTAAAATGTCCTTGAAAAATTTTTGATTTGGTGAAACATTAACATTTTTTTCGTCTAGTCATAAAACAGCTCTTTTTTCTCCAGATTTAGCTTTCTTCTTGTTTTTGAGATAACAGTTGTTCTCTAAATGTCCAAACTTTCTACAGTAGTTACATCGGTTACGCTGCAATTCGCAATCGCGGATAGCATGGCCCATTTTGCCGCAGCCAAAACATTTCAATTTATCCTTTTGATAATTTTCTGTTCTAGACGGTCGACTACGTCCGATTGGCCTTTGTACAAATTTTGTCTTTGGTCCATTACTAACTGGACGCAAATCATGTAACGTATTTAGATAGTGAAATAAGTCTTCCGGAGTACAATAGTTACCAGCTTTCGTGGCGGCCTTAACAACCGTATCGTCAATATCACCCAGTATGCAAGAAACTGCGTCTTTACCTGTTATATTGCACTGGTTTAAAAGACTTAATTTTTCTTAAAAATATTTTTGATAAGTTTCATGCGGCATCTTCTTATGTCGCATCATTTCTGACAACACTTCATGATAATCTCGGGCAGATGGAAATGCAGCCAAAATCTTTACCTTCCATTCAGCCCATGTATATTTCATTGTTTGAAGCCCTTTGTACCACACCTCGGCCAATCCCTTTAATTTGGATAATGCAAAATAGATAGTTGTACTTTCCGACCAATTGAAAACCTCCCGTAACTCGTCAACTTTATTCAACCAGATTTCTGAACTTTGTTCCCTCTTTTCAGGATAAAATTCCGGTACTACATCACCCTTAGCCGTGCCTACACTAGGCGATTTCGCATTTTGTAAAAAGGTAGCCATGATATTTGCCAAACGATCGACAGAATCATTGCTAGCTATACTCTCACTACTGCTGCTGCTTCTACTAGCTTCAGGAACTAAGTCCTGTGAAAGCTCATTAGTTGCATGTTTTCCTTTGTATCCTCTACCCGCCATTTTAAATTGATTCAGGCCCTTAATAGAATAAATAAAAGAATATAACAGTGCAAACAATGGAAAACGAATGTACAAGTAGTGTTAGTATATATCTTTTTCCTTTCAGATCACCTCACCTCCAGATCACATGAATAACAGATCCCACTTCTGATAAATTATATAAGGAGAATGAACGGCTTCTCTGAAGTTAGTTACCTACGGATAAGAAAAAGTAGTGTGAGCACTTTTGTCTAATAAATCGTAATTCGTAGAATGAATACTACTTCGTATATAAGCAATTAGGTTACGTTAGGATTTTCATCAATTCAATCAATTAAAGCAACACAGAAATAACAATCGCAAATTGGGATTCTTTTGATCACCAAAAACATAAAGACAAGGTACTGAGTCGTGCAATGGGCCTAAAGGGAAAATAGGAACGGATATTAAATCCGACCACACGCGATAAGCCCCGCTCCAGCTACCTGCTGTCAGACAAAGGCGTCCCGATGTCCCGGTTTGTACTGAGAAGTGCAATGAGCATAAAGGGAAATAGGAAAGATATCAAATCAGTCCGCGCACGATATGCTCTCTCCAGCTACAAACACTTACAACTCACAAGACAAGGTACTGAGTCGTGCAATGGGCTTAAAGGGAAAATAGGAACGGATATTAAATCCGACCACACGCGATAAGCCCCGCTCCAGATACCTGCCGTCAGACACAGTGTCCCCGCCTGTACTAAGAAGTGCATTGAGCATAAAGGGAAATAGGATCAGATATTAAATCAGTCCACGCGCGATATGCTCTCTCTAGATACAGACTATCACAAAGCAACAATAATCATACAAAACCCAAATTTACTTAGTCTGAATCGACTCTACTTAAATAATTCGGTTTTACTACTAATTTGTCATATTTTAAACTCATATTAATTACCAAATCAAACAGCTTTACTTTATCTAATATCTCCAACGGTTGCAAATATGTAATCGGCAAAATACAACTTATGCAATAACGCAAAACGTCTTTATCTTTGTATTAACTTGAACCAAATCGATTCTTTATCATTAAAATAGCTTTACTAATATTATGCTAGCTCAATACTTAGACTAAAAATGCTCAGTGAGAAAACTCACCCAATATCTGATGCAATGAACAGAATGAACAAAGCACTTGCACACAATGAATTCACCGTTTGTCTAGCACTGTTTCTGATGAAAGACTGATACCTCTAGAGCTGCAAATTTGTCGAAATACTGTTGACCGCGGGTGCAATAAACCACCCTCCTGGTTTTCCCCATTGTCGGTCACAACATCTGGGCCAGGCAGGCAAGTTCGTGTCTTTCGAGCTGATTCATACTATTATTGAGTGTTTACCGATATTTTATTTTTCTGATATACTTCATACGAAATCTAATTGTGATTTATTTACCAAATAAAAATAAGATGTCTTACACTTGTCAGGTACCAAGGAGTGAAATTCCCCAGTGCAGGTCCTGCTACATTTTGCCTTCTGGCACATACACATGCAGCCATAATTTTTCGGATAGTTCTCTGCATGTTCTGAAAATGAAACAATTGTTTCATATGTAAATATGTTTTTGTTTTGCCGAAATGTTCAATAGACGCGTGCTGCTGCCGCACAAGAGTCACAATTTGGGATCGCGGCACACAAAGCTTATAACTCGGATCCTCTCGACCTCCGCTTCTAAAAAGTAGCCCCTCATGAACTAAGGTAAAGTACCTAGTCATTGGCACTTTCCTAAGTAAAATACAGATTTCTGAAGGATGTGACATATTAAAAAAATTTTTTTCTCATGAAAGCAAATTCTTAAGGTTTATACAAATATCATCACTTTAATTAAATTTTTTCATAATTTTTTACAAATAAATATTTTCTACAAAAATGTGATATGCAGTAGTACAAATAAAACAAATAATTGCATTATAACCAATTTATTGGTTTTTTGCTTGACATGACTGGCGCAAGAAATTTTCCGAATAAAGATTGTGTTTTTTCAAACACCGATAATGATAAGTGCGCACACTGTTAACGCACTTTATAGAAAAATTAGCAATTGTTGAATTCATTGTACATAAATAACATAACCCTTTGTTTACAATTTTGTTGTTTTTTGGTGGAAAACGGTCTTCTTTGTCGATGGATATTGATGGATTGTGTACATCTTGTGTTATATGATTCTCGCCATCTCTATTTATATCTATTTGAATTTGTTGTGGAGTTTTGCTCTTTTTCTCTTCAGCATGTATGGTATATTTTGTATCCGGATCTGACGATGTTAAGTTCCTGATGCGAGTGTTCTTTTTCACGGCAGCTTCTTTTGTTATTTTTGTAGCAGTGCGCAGTTCTTTTTTCTTCTTGTTTTCCTCTTTCTTTTTTCCTTTCACTTGTTTTTCTTTTAGTTTGTCTTCCTGAATTTTTTTCCATTCAGATGAGGTGATAACAAAAGGTGTCCTTTCAGTTTGGCCTTTACCTTTTCTTTCTGGTGTATGATGCCAAAACAAATATTCAGCAATTGATGTTGTGGGGGTGGTAGGCAGCTCAATGTCAGACGTTGTATTTATACATTCACTACCATTGTCAGATGATTTGGACAAATGCACTGGGATTAACCCGTCTAAAAAATTGGGTGATTCTGGAAATAATTCGGCAGTTTTCGTATTTTTGGACGGAATACTACCTAGATCACATTCGTAATACAGTGAGTCATTTTAGAACAATCATCTACTGATACTCTTACATCCTGGAGAATAACATTTTTTTTTACTTACATCATTAGCTGGCGTAGATGGGGGACTCCTGCTTGCATTGATGATCGGCATTTCATTTATTTGTTCCTCCGTAAATGGGAGTTGCTTGTGCAGCAATACAGGGTCTGCTATATCTGTGTCATAAATTGCAATAGTTGAATCATTTATGTCATCATTATCACCGTTACTATTATTATTTGTTAATCTTTGAAAAAAAGTTTCCAATAACTTAAAATCCTTGTTTAAAACATCGGCATTTTTTGATTATGATTTTGTTTTGATTTGCTCCAACTTTTCAGCTCCAATTATTTCAACAAATTCATCGTAAGTCATAGTGGAGTAATTATCGGTGTTCTGATCCATAGACGGTTTCGTCGTTGACTTGCCAAGACACTTGGAAAAATTGATGTTGTTTGGATTCCAGGGGCATAAGCCACACGCTTTAAAACCATTTGAAATGGAACTGCTTTTTAGTGTTGCTAATGCCTCTTGCAAAATTGGAGCAAAGTTAACTTTGTTTAATTGAATAAACGGGTTACTTCTTTTCCACTTCAGTACTGCTAGTTTCCAGGCATTCTTTAAAGGTTTAAAGCAAGCGACGTCAGCTGGCTGTAGTATTCTTGTCGCATTTGGGTAATCAAAATTATCTGTAGCTTAGAGCAAAGTGTACTGAGTTCGTACGTCGTATGGGTTTTATGTCCATCAACGAATAATATTGTTGGGAATGTAACACTTTTCTCTAAGATGAGGGTGTAGTACATTTGATATATGTATATTCGAAAATTAATTCCGATTTCATCCAACCGTTGTCACTAATTCCCAAACACCAATCCCCTGGCACGCTATTGACTATGTTAGTAGGAAGTCTTTTGTACGGATAGATAATCATTGAGGGAGTGACCGCACCAGATGCTGCAAATGTAAACATTACTGTAAGATTGGCTTTACCAATCCTTGACCTACTTGATAGACATTTTTTGAGCCCCGAGGAGCAATTACTTTTTCTTCTTTAGGGCATAAAAGAAAACTAGTTTCGTCCCCATTATAGATTCTGGTCGGGTCCTGCAAAATGTCAAAATACTTTCCTTCTTTTAAATAAGTTTCTATGCCATCAAACCAATTTTTAATATTGTTTTCGGAAACAGCACTTTAACACCATATCTAAAGTTGCTTCGGGAAATTCGCACTTAATTGCAAAACTTCGAAGGCGCGCCGCCCACTTCTGTGCTGACTCATGGATTTCCTTCGCTGCTCCGTAAAATTTAACACGTGCTGCAAACGGGGATTCTGTTGACTTAAAATGTGTATCGAACAATTGCAACAAATGTTCAAAAGACTGCTCTTCTGGAACTTTTGGCATACACAAATTAAACATCAATTGATATGCTTCTTCACTTAGGGCATCCAGCAACATCGCCCGTTTCATTTTGTCGTCCACGACCTTGTTTACAATAACATAGTTTTCCATCCTGCGCTGATACACTGTCCAATCGGCTACAGATGGATCAAACTCACGCAGGCGTCCATAATATGACGTACTCGGGGAAGTTGCCGGCGGTATGTCCAAAGGCATTTTTATATATTTTCACAATCACTGGTACACTATCCKTGMCTACTACACAATGTTATCCGCGACTTTCCTCAATACTTTACGTTCCAATATCCTCGTCGCCACTGTAAGATCTGGAGTATTTAGGGATGTCGAGAAAGACACACTTATTCAGTACACCATTTATTGTCCCACTAGCGACTCCCTGCTCACACAGGTGGTGCCATGCATACAAAAAGAACAAGCAAAAAGTAGATACTAACAAAAACTCTCATATATCTCCCACACCAGTTGTCGATTTGCGTATCGGACATTAACTGGACCGACGGTGTACCAAATATCATTGGTTCCTCCGTTGCTGGCAGGGTACCTAGGACTTTCAACAACAAAAATGCTACCCTTTGAATCTCTCAGAGACAACAATCAAAATACATTTCAGTACTCACGACTTCAGTACTTTTAATCCGGCAATACTCCAATTGTCCAGCAACTTTGATCCAGCCACAAAACAAAGGAAACAATCATCGCTAAGAATTATCCAACTAGCACTCCACTCATACTAATGTCGCGCTGCTCGGAAAAGGGTCTCGCCCAGAGGTTTCTTTCTTGTAAACAAAACATAACTCATCTGAACTGTTGGTTCATTCTCGACTAAATAAAACACATACTCAAAATAATCTTATAATCGAACTTTAAGTCAATATGGGGATAAATCAATAACGAAAATAAAATAAAATGCATATTAATAAAAGTAAATCTACTTATTAGAATAGAATTAAACAAGGAAAAGAATGTCGCCTTTCATTACCTACCCTTATAATTTTAGTCTTATGGAAAAAATTACGAAAACGGTATTCAGAGAATTCAGGTTTACAATGGTAGAAACCCAGCAGAACAAGATTACAAATACTTAACCAACGGAAATACAGAATAGGACAATTACCGTGGCACACCTGAGGGGCATGTCACTTAACCGAATATCATACTAAACTCAAAAATTAAGAAAAAAAAAATTTTGTACTTTTGCATTCCTAAGATTAGATAAGGAGGCGTCACACGTAACCTTGAAAAAGATCTAGAGGTAAACAAACCAGCGCCGGTAGCAGCTGTATAGAAATAGAGAATAATATGTAATGCTTCGATAGATGAACTAGACCATGTACATTATGTACCAAATCTAAAAATGGGTTATGCCGACGTGAAATCAAGTCCAAGAGCAGCAGTTAGACGGCAAAAAAGAGCTGTTCAAAGAAGAAAGTTAACAAAAGAATAAGTATTTAAAACAAAAGCTGTTTGTTTAGACAAAAGGTACATTATTTTTTTAATTACATACAATTTATGTTATTTATTTTGTTATGTTTGTATTTGTCTTTTGTTGTACAAATTTTTTTAATTTAATTATTTTCACGTAACTGCATCAATAAGAAGCGGAATAAATTATATTATAACAAAAATATTAAGTTAGGAATATTTTTTCCACCTTTAAAAGTTCATATGTATTTATACTATACACAAACTTGTTCCTTCTTCATTCAAAAGTATAAGCAAAATACAAAACCTACTCTAAATCTTCGAAAATACCGCGAACACCAACGAATTGCACGTGATTAAATGTGAACAATAGGTTTTTTACCTCAAGAGCAGCTGGCCGACGCCATATTGTTTTGACTGGTGGAACTGCCTATCTACCGTTTACAAAAGTCATCATCAAGCATATTTAAATATCGTTAAACACACAAATCGAATAGTTCAATTCATATGTTCACCGGCCTACATTGTATTTGCTTTTGAAAAGATGCGTTTCATCAACTTCTACGACGTCGTCGTGTCAACCACCCCCCGAATCTGATGCAGTGCAACCTTTTCAGCTACATCCCTGAAATAAGAATACCAAGCCACCGCCGTTTCAGTACCTACTTTTGTCATTTTCATAGCATTTTCAGTGGTGCCTTTCCTAAACCATAGAATTGCTAGCTTGCTAAATACATGTCTGTTACTACAACGAAATCTGAAGCTTAGTTTCCTGCTTCCATCTGTCTTCGCACGCAACGGCAACTCGCAACTTGGACAATCCATGACAGCCTGTCTGCTAGGAATTACACCTACATATTCAAAGAGCCGTAATGCCTTTTGGTCAGCCAAATGCCTACCTGCAGCATTCTTGCAAGTACCTAAATAAGATCCTAACTCAAATTCGTTGACGTCGCCTGTCAAAAACTCGGCAGGGTCTTCGATCATTATCTTAATAACACTAAACAGCACAGGATCTTCGCGAGAATGGAAATATGGATTCTAATGCTTTCGCTTATATACAAAATTATCCATCAGTGTTGCCTCTTCGTTATGGATATGTTAGATGTAATTAAGGAAAATGATTGGGGACTACAGATACACAGAAAACGTGACTGGACAACTAAATAATTTGTATGTAAATATATATTGAAATAATACCTATATGGCATGCATATTATAATTTGAAGGGAAGTCATATATTAAACAAATGCCTGCATTATGTATAAAATAATTTAACAATAATAAAATGCTATGACAACATTGCAAGGAACTCACGGTACCATCTCCATCTAGTGCCAAACTTGCGTTCTGACATGCGCGGTATGTTATTGACGCGCGAAACATTTGAAAAACTGAAAGTCGTTGTTGTATTTGTTGGTATTCAGTGGATTCGTTGTATTATTAATATAATAAATAATGTACAACTTCTACTTCAAAACTAAAGACTTTATTTTCGCTCTCGTACAAAGCGTCTGCCTTCTCTACAATCGACATCCGTATATCTGAAAATGCGCAGTGTTGCCACATCCCTAACACTCTCTTGTCCACAAAAAACTTAATGGGCTCATAAATCTAAACGGATAGGTTTTCGTTTTAGCCGAGTTGAGCGTCGTAACGCGCACTGCACTTCACCCTCTACACTTTTACTATTTGGGATATCTGGTACGGTTTCCATTGCTTCTGAGATTACATTTTTGTCTATATTCTGTTGTTCGTTCGATCCCTGAGATGACTGTATTTCAAAATCGACAACCGGGTTTCCACGATCAACCGAACAATCAGTTTTACCTGGGTAGGTATTAACAGGTGTATTATCTACAGGATAATAAGTACTGGATATTATATCAGGGTTAACATTTTGCCCTATACTCCTAATCTGATTAGCATGTCTCTTCCAAACCCTATTGTCATCCACCTAACTAAATAATGCATGATCCCTAGTCTTTTTATAATATTACCGTACATCCATTTCAAAATTGAAACATAATTAAATTAAATGCTCTTACATTTTTGTTACTTACAGAATCTTCACTTGTCTGACTTACAATCGGTTTAATTAAATCTAATCTTGATCGAATTTCACGGCCAAACATTAGTTTTGATGGTGGCTGTTTCGTCACTGAGTGTGGCATTTTCCTACATTGTAATAACATTTTTGCTAATTCATATTCTTTACTACTACCTTCATTTTTCATGGCTCTTAGAGATTGTTTTAGTGCTTGTACAAACCTCTCTGCCTGCCTGTTTGTCGCAGGATGACAAGGTGCTGTTCTCTTATGTAAAATACAATTCATTTTTACGAAATTTCTAAATCCTGGTGACGTAAATTGGACTCCATTGTCCGTCACTAGTGATATTGGAATACCAAATTGATCAAAGATACTTTTTAAAATTTTAATTGTATTTGTACTGTTAATTTGTTTAATTATATGAATGTCTGGCCATTTTGTAAATGCATCTACAAGTATGAGATAATAAACTCTATCAAAAGGTCCTGCAAAAATCTACGTGTACACGATCGAACGGCTCTTTGGGTTCCTCCCATGGACGATAAAAGATTTTTGTTGGGTTATTTGCTATTTTATTGCAGAAAAACAATTTTTTGTCAATTTTTCAATATCAGCATCAATATTCCTCCACCAACAATAACTTCTTGCTAAACCTTTCATTTTGTTTATTCCAAAATGAGCAGAATATAATTCTTCCAACACTAATCTTTGTAATTTCTTAGGTGTCACAACTCTCATTCCTCGTATTAGCCATTTTGTATCGAAAATTCACTTTGATCTATATTAAATTTCAACTGTGGTTCAATATTTTTTCCTTATAGTACATTCTAGTCATTACCATTGTAATAAACTTAAATCTTTGCTTGTTTCATGTACTATTCTATTTACATTTACTGGTAAGGTTTCCATTTGCTTTAAGTGGAACATGTCAAAAGCATCATGGCATTTCATTTCTTCTGAAGTGGTAGGTGAACGAGATAATGCATCGGCATTTGCACGTAATTTAGTGTTTTTGTATTTTATGTCATATCATAAAAAATTTATTGCAAAAATTATGCTGCATGCTTCCTTATCTATTTGTGAATATTTCTGCTGAACTGTACTTAATGTTTGTGAAGCAAACTGAATAGGGCGTTCGGTACCATCAGGTAGTATATGTGATAATACCGCTCCCGCAGCATATTGACTTGCATCACTAGATACCACCAAAGGTAAATTTAAATCATAATGACAAAGAACATTATCTGTTAGCATTAGCTCTTTAATCAGTTTAAATGCATTTTCGTAATCCTTATTCCAACTAAATTTTGTATTGGCTTTTAGTAAGTTACCTAATGGTTGTAAAAGTGAACATAAGTTTCTGAAAAATCGACCGTAGTAATTTACAAATCCTAAAAATTCTGAGTTCTGTAATATTTGTAGACGTTTCACATCTTGTATAGCTTGTATTTTTGACTTGATTTTCCTAATACCATCTTTGTCAATTAAATAACCTGTTTCTGTAAGTTTATTTTTAAATTATGTTCCGACAATCTCTTCAGATTAGCCTCTAATCTTTGTAAATGAGTTTCTTCATCTGGTGCTGTTAATTTTATATCATCTATAATAACTTTAGTACCGGGAATACCTTCTAAAATTTTCTCAATTTGTCTCTGAAAATGGCAGGAGCAGATGCTACCCCATAAATTAAACGTCTACTTTTGTATAATCCTTTATGAGTATTTAGTGTAAGCAAATGTTCGTCATCAGGATGAACAGGTACATGTAAATGTGCTTGACTGATATCGATTTTTGTAAATTTTATACCACCCGCCATTGTTGCAAATAATTTGTAATAGTAGGTAAATGATGTTAATCAATTTGTAGGTGTGGATTTAAAGTTACTTTGAAATCCCCACATAAACGTATACTTCCATTAGATTTTACCACTGGTACCACAGGCGTGGCCCAATTTGAAGTATTTACTTTTACTAAAATTCCTTGGTCTACTATATTTTGTATTTCATCCTCTGCTTTTTGTAATAAGGAAAATGGAACTTTACGTGCTCTTTTAAAAACTGGACGAACATTGGGTTTTAATGTTAGATGAACTCGAACATTTTTTATTTCCCAATTTCCCCACTATGTAGAACTGAATATTTTTATATCAAATTCTCAACTTTATCCGAAACATTTGTCTGAATTGTAACATTTGAAATGTCTCCCCAATCTAACTTTATTTGCCTTAAACATTCCCTACCGAACAAGGATTCTCTTTTCATTGGTACAATGTATAAATTTAACATCTTTTTTACATTTTTGTATACAAGCTGTACTTGTATGTATCCTAATACCTTTATTTTAGTATTGCAACAAGTAAGTTAAGTTAACTCATACTTTTGTAATGTTTTATTATTAAAAATGTTTTGGTATTGTTCAAGAATCATAATTGATACTGCAGCACCTGTATCAACCTCAAATGGCACACAGATATCATTAAGAGATACTTTTATCATGAACTTTTTACGAAATTGAATGTGTTCGTTTTTTCTGAATGTACCTGTAATAAATCAAAAGTTTCTAATTTACTTGTATCATTCTCATCATTTATTATTTTAATTTGATTCGCCTTGTATCTAGTACATACAGATCTTAAATGCCTACTTATTTTACAAAATGTGCAAAATAAATTCCTTTTTGTACATTTATTAGCTAATTGTGTGTTACATCCGCAACGATAGCGATTCTTAAGAATGTTCCAGAACCTGGATTCCCTCACATAAATAAGGACGCTTGCAAATCGGATGTCCCGTATACCGATTCCAGAGTGTATTTTAAATATACCTACCAAAAATAAGAAATTTTTTTAGTGATGGGGCTCCACCTATCGGCAACCATCAAGAATCTGAACCCGTTCGCTCAAACAAGGTGCTTTCCAGTTGGATGTTAAGTATAATATTCTCTAATTTTTTTAAATATAGCTATCTATTTCTTCGCGCTTGATTACTGATTTTTGATTAAAATTAATGTAAAGTTCGCTTGCATTTCCAGCTTGCACGTGATCTAGAAAAACTACATTTAAAAAATGCAATTCTTAATAGATTTTATCTCTCTATGTTAGTAAACATKCGTTCTGACATGCGCWTGATTGGGTTTGTCGCTCGGAATATTTGAAAAAATTGGAAACTCTAACGATTGTTATTGAACTATTCGATTTGTGTATTTAAATATATTTAAATATGCTTGATGATGGCTTTTGTAAACGGTAGTTAGGCAGTTCCGCCAGTCAAAGCAATATGGCGTCGGCCAGCTGTTCTTGAGGTAAAAAACTTATTGTTCACATTTGATCACGTGCAATTATTTGGTACATAATGTACATGGTGTAGTTCAGATATTCCCAAACTTTTTTGAGTCGCGGCGCCCTTGAATAATTTAAGGGCTTTCTGCAGATCGCTAACCTAAGTTTAAAATACAGACTTAGTCATTAGCATTAACTAAATAAAACACACAAAAGAATTATCCAACTAGCACTCCACTCATACTAATGTCGCGCTGCTCGGAAAAGGGTCTCGCCCAGAGGTTTCTTTCTTGTAAACAAAACATAACTCATCTGAACTGTTGGTTCATTCTCGACTAAATAAAACACATACTCAAAATAATCTTATAATCGAACTTTAAGTCAATATGGGGATAAATCAATAACGAAAATAAAATAAAATGCATATTAATAAAAGTAAATCTACTTATTAGAATAGAATTAAACAAGGAAAAGAATGTCGCCTTTCATTACCTACCCTTATAATTTTAGTCTTATGGAAAAAATTACGAAAACGGTATTCAGAGAATTCAGGTTTACAATGGTAGAAACCCAGCAGAACAAGATTACAAATACTTAACCAACGGAAATACAGAATAGGACAATTACCGTGGCACACCTGAGGGGCATGTCACTTAACCGAATATCATACTAAACTCAAAAATTAAGAAAAAAAAATTTTGTACTGTTGCATTCCTAAGATTAGATAAGGAGGCGTCACACGTAACCTTGAAAAAGATCTAGAGGTAAACAAACCAGCGCCGGTAGCAGCTGTATAGAAATAGAGAATAATATGTAATGCTTCGATAGATGAACTAGACCATGTACATTATGTACCAAATCTAAAAATGGGTTATGCCGACGTGAAATCAAGTCCAAGAGCAGCAGTTAGACGGCAAAAAAGAGCTGTTCAAAGAAGAAAGTTAACAAAAGAATAAGTATTTAAAACAAAAGCTGTTTGTTTAGACAAAAGGTACATTATTTTTTTAATTACATACAATTTATGTTATTTATTTTGTTATGTTTGTATTTGTCTTTTGTTGTACAAATTTTTTTAATTTAATTATTTTCACGTAACTGCATCAATAAGAAGCGGAATAAATTATATTATAACAAAAATATTAAGTTAGGAATATTTTTTCCACCTTTAAAAGTTCATATGTATTTATACTATACACAAACTTGTTCCTTCTTCATTCAAAAGTATAAGCAAAATACAAAACCTACTCTAAATCTTCGAAAATACCGCGAACACCAACGAATTGCACGTGATTAAATGTGAACAATAGGTTTTTTACCTCAAGAGCAGCTGGCCGACGCCATATTGTTTTGACTGGTGGAACTGCCTATCTACCGTTTACAAAAGTCATCATCAAGCATATTTAAATATCGTTAAACACACAAATCGAATAGTTCAATTCATATGCTGTTCTTGAGGTAAAAAACTTATTGTTCACATTTGATCACGTGCAATTATTTGGTACATAATGTACATGGTGTAGTTCAGATATTCCCAAACTTTTTTGAGTCGCGGCGCCCTTGAATAATTTAAGGGCTTTCTGCAGATCGCTAACCTAAGTTTAAAATACAGACTTAGTCATTAGCATTAACTAAATAAAACACACAAAAAAATACACCACAAAAAATATTATAGACATGCGAAAGCTGCATTATTACAACATCTATTTTCGATCTATACTTGCTCTTTATAAACGCAACCGTCGAAAATCCATCTTCGCTTAAGAGAGCACATTCATCTTTTGCTGAAATCCAAAATCCGATCATTTCGTTTTGTAAGTGTTATCGCAAGATAACTCAACTCAAATTCGAGTGGAGCACCGGTATTGACAGGATTTTCAGTCCATGTAAGCTTGTCGATATTCGCATTTTTAGAGTATTTCTCAAATTAGTTGTTAATATGTACCAAGCATATAATGTCAGGTGAAAATAAACAATGGCTAATGAATAAAATATTCTTATTAAAAAACACCAGAAAGCTATTCCATAAACATAACTAATGATAACTGGAAATATTTTTCTGCTAAGGAGGAAAATTTATGTTGAAAAAAAAACAAAAGCGCCAAGTCATATCTGAGTTTGAAGTTTCAAAGGTTGTGGATTAGTTTGTAGCCTAAGTCACTCTACTCAGAAGCTCCATTTCTAGAACACTCCAAGAAAATCGTCAGGTCCAGCATGTTAACGTGTTCTAATCGTCGGCATTTTCCCAATGTTGCTTACAAGGACTTTCATGTTTTATAAATAACCTAAATTTTTTACTTGCTCCGTAGGTTATTTAAATATTGGCAGTAAGTTTGAAAGATAGCCGAATCTTGCAATTCTGTTCTCGAAACTAAAAAACAACCAACTAAAGCTAGACTATATTCTAAAACTTTTGTAGAAAGTCATCTAGTTTAGGCTGACAGGCTGGTAAATAACTAAAGAAGCTTATTTATTTTAGTTCTGTAATAATATAATCTCTACTCCCTAGAGACTTGTTTTAGTTGCATTTAAAACAGGAGTAATATTATGAATTTTTGCAACATTTCGCGGCGCCCCTTGACAATCGCCGCGGCCCACAGTTTGAGAACCACTGGTCTAGTTCATCTATCGAAGCATTACATATTATTCTCTATTTGAATATAGCTGCCACCGGCGCTGGTTTGCTTACCTCTAGATCTTTTTCAAGGTTACGTGTGACGTCACTTGGAATAACCTTATCTAAACTTAGGAATGCAAAATTTCAAAAAAGTTTTTTTCTTAATTTTTGAGTTTTTATGCCCCTCAGGGATGTCGCTCCTTCACTTAGATAACTGACCAACGAATGACCGTTACTCAGGTATGCCACGGTAATTGTCTTATTCTGTATTTCCATTGGTTAAGTATTTGGAATATTGCTCTGCTGGGTTTTTAATATTATAAACCTGAATTCTCTGAATACCGTTTTCGTCATTTTTTCCATAAGGCTAAAATTATAAGGGCAGGTAGTTTATTTGCAATAAAAGCACACACAAAAATTGTTATAAAGAGGTATCACTTGACCTCCCTTTCCATTTGAAAAATGTGTGGGATGATACCCCTACTTAGGGGGTTGAATATTTAACTATACTTTTTGCATCAAAATGTGTCCCCCTGACAAACTTGACAACTAGTTTCGCCCTATTTGGGCTCATCAGGTAGGGATAGAGAGCAACTGACCAGGGTAGATCATTTACATCATCATTGCTTTACTGAGTAGCCTCTCCGATGCCATCGCTAGGAACCTGTACTAGGTCGGTGTCTATCATAGTTATAGATCGCAGAGTTCGGCTTAGATGGCACTGAGGGCATCTGTCCTATTCTCCTTTGCACCAGCCCGCCCGCCGCGGTTATAGACGACGGTCTACCGTGGTCAGTTTGCTCTGCACCCCTAACAGGGCGAAACTAGTCGTAGAGTGAGAGTGAACTGAACGATGACAGATGATTTACATCATGTATAGGTACTATGTTGAAAGTTATGGCATAGAATGAAAATAAAAGTTTAACATTCGCAACCGTACTTAAAATACTAGTAATATCGAGAAAACAACGAACAAGGGAAATAAAATATTTTTTCATGTGAGWGTTTTATAATAAACAGTACCTAATCAATATATAAGTACTTTCTCTAATAAACTCCTTAACATATAAATTCTATGTAGGTAACTATTTGACACACACTATTGCTTCTTTATAAAATAAACAAATGACACAAATATGCCAAACGGTATACAATTAAACAAGGTGGAAACCGCAAATATCCATGACGACATAAGAACATTTCACTCATGCATGCAAGTGCATAATTGGATATGACTGCCTAAGCAAATTATTTAAAAACCAGAATCTGAATCTCAAAAATTAAGTTATTTAGTTTTGGTGGCAATCAGATCTCTGTAAAAGATGAAATCATCAGGTTGAATTGCAGATATAATGGGAAAAATACAATATAAAATTTATTGTAGTAGATGTTAAACACTGCCCTTTGTTATCAGCTAATGCATGTATTACGTTAGGTATGATAAAATTATGCAAATCGGATCATTACAGATTTTCAGCTGCAAGAACAATACAAGAAAGAAGCTGAAACAATTATAGAAAATATGAAAACTGCTTTAAAGAATATGGAAAACTATAAGGAGAAGTTACTTTAGAAATAGACAAAGAGGTCAAAACCGTCATCCAGAAAGCAACAATCCAATTAGCATTGACACAAGACTTAAAAAAGAACTGGAAAATTAGTTAGCGAATGGATCATTGTTAAGGAAGAAAACCATACAGACCGGGTAAGCAATATTTTGATTGTTCAGAAAAAGGGCTCGTTTAGAATATGCCTTTATCCCATTCCATTAAATAAAGCTTTAAAACGCCCAAATCAACAATTTTTCACGATTGAAGAAATTTTACCAGAACTAAGTAAAGCTAAGATATTTTCTACAGTGGATGCGAAAAAGGGCTTTTCGCAAATACAATTAAATGAAGCTAGTAATAAAATTAACAACCTCTTGGACACAATATGGCAGGTATAAATGTTTAAGACTACCGTTTGGTGTGAACTCTACCTGAAATTTTTCAAATCGAAATGCAAAAAGTTATATCAGGCTTAAAGGGTATAGAATTATTAGCAGACGGCATCTTAATATATGGTAGCGGTGACACTTATAAAGAAGCCTTAGAATCATAACAGAAAAAAATACATAAAAATAATACATAAAAAATTACTAGAACTACAAGGAATGAATTGCGAATTAAATAAAGAAAAACTAAATTTGTTCCAAAGAGAGATAAAATTTTATGGCCACATTATATCTGATGAGGGCATAACACCTGACAGTTCTAAAAGAAGCAATAAAAATTTTTAACAGTCCAAAAGATAAAAAACAATTACAAAGGTGTATTTGATTGGTAACTTATTTGACCAGATACATAAAAAACCTAAATATAGAGTTTACACATTTAAGAAAATTATTTTCGAGCTCCTTGGATTTGGACAATCAAGGAGGAAGATGAATTTAAGAAAACAAAAAATATTGTTTCCGATGTGAGAACATTAGAATTTTATGACGTGATACAACCATTATTTATTGAATGTGATGCAAGTAGCTTTGGTTTAGGGGTAATGATATATCAGAAAGATGCTGTAATCGGCTATGCTTCCAGAACATTAACCAAAACCGAATCAAACTATGCACAGATTGAAAAAGAAGTACTATCAATAGTTTTTGGATGCATTAAATTTGATCCGTTTTTAATAGGAAACAGTGCATCTATAAAATCACCGTCCTTTAATTCAAATCTTTAAACTGCCACTATTAAAAACACCTAAACAATTACAGAAACTGCTAATGACATTACAAAGATATAATATAGCAAGAGAGTTTGTAAAAGGACGAGTACAATCAAGTAGCTAATTGTTTATCACGAGAACCACTGAACAGTCTACCCAGAGATTGTTTTAAAAACAAAACAGTTTAGGTCATTTGAGAAAATAAAGATAATTAAGCAACTAAGAATCTCATGCCAAAGAGGAAAATTAAGAAGACGACACACTTCAACAGCTAATACAATATATACGAAAAGGTTTTCCAGAAAGCATTTCACAAATGCCTGATAATTTAAAAATCTATTATCAGTACAAGCATGAACTATCTGTGCAAGAGGCATTAATTTTTTACAAAGAATATTATGTTCCTATAATACTAGAAAGCTCCTAACAGAAAGGGTACATGTAAGCCATAATGGTGTTGAAGCAACACTAAAACTAGCAAAAGAAAATTTATTTTGGCCTTGAATGACTAATCAAATAATGAATAAAGTTCAATAATATTGTTTGTGCAAAGTACCATAATAACCAACTGAAATGCAATCACATGAGATACCTGAATATGTTTTTCAGTATATATCAACGGATGTATTTTTTGAACAACAAGAAGATAAGCAAAGAAAACAGTTGACCATTACTCTGATTTTTTCGAATTAGATGAGTTAAGTGTGACTTAAATCCAAAAAGCATAGTCAAAGCTTGCAAAATTAACTTTAGCAGACATGGATTACCAATTAGATGTTGTACGGATAATGGTACCAATTTTTTCAGAGAATTTGCAAACAAATGGGAGCTCAAATATACTACATTATCTCCACACCACCAACAGGGTAATTGTAAAGCAGAATCAGCTGTGAAAATTGCATACAACATGATAAAAAAAATCTGCTGAAAGTAGAGAAGAGCTATGGTATAGCCTACTGCACTGGAGAAATATACCAAACAAAATGGGGTCTAGTCCAGTACAAAGGCTATACTCAAGAAGCACAAGAATAGGAATACCAACTACTAAATATAGGTTACGACCCAAATTAATACAGGATGTGGAATAAAATATAGTACGTGTAAAAAAGAAAACCAGATACTACTATGATCGGAATAGAAAAACATACCCAGAGTTATGTATAGGTCTTAGTATAGTATTAGTATAATATAGTATAGTATAATATAAGTCTTAGTTGAAACTCATCCTAATAAAAACAAGAATTGGACATTAAGAATAGTAACGAAAKAATTAAAGGACCGATCGTATGAAGTAAACGTTAATGGATGCACATGCAGAAGGAATATAATAAACATTCAACCGTTCGAACCAGATGATGAACCACGATATGAAAGAAAGAATAACATAAAAGAAAAAAGAAGAGAATACAATAGAGAAGATGTTAACAGACATGAGACAAGGCAGTAGGAGATACATAAGACAAAAACAAGTTACAATATGCAAGACACACAAAACTTGGATACCTCTTATTCGCAGACGATAGAAGACAGTGAAGGATATCTAACGAACACTACAGAGGACAACCGAGAAATGAGAGGAGGACTTTGATAACATATCCAGTGAGGAAAACACAAGCATCTAGACCACGGAGAGAGATGACAATTCCTGCTAAATTCAAGGATTATGTATTTTACTAATTGCCAGTTTGATTCATTTTTAGGCAGGGATGATGTTATATGTAATTACTTGTTCATAAATCTAGTAGCAGGGCAGAGATCAGCTAGAAGGCAGTGAAACAGAGGTCATGTTCGAATGTTGATAAATAAATAAGCCTGTCAAGAGATTTATAATATCTAGAAAATAAAGTGTTTAGTTACAAATTTGCTCTTAATATTTGTTACATCTGTTCCACAAAACACGTAGGTACTGGAACAAATAAAAACTTACAATAACTATTATTTAAATAATATTCTCTAAAATTGCATAAAATCGTTTTATTTGAATAATATGCGAATCAGTTTTTTGCATATTTCTACACTATTAGTCACCTCATATTATAATAATAAAGCTAATACCGCCCACTTCATTTATTTGCCAAAAGCAGTCTACTAACAACTTAAATAAAGTAGATATAATATTTGAGTGGTTATTCCTTGAACAAAAAAAGCTATTATACTATAGTGCCATGGTTTATCTAGTAAAAATGAGTTACAAGGTTGAGGAGGAAAGATATACTCTTCAGTTGATGTGCTTATGCAAAAAAGTATACAGAATGATCTGGTATTTTAAGTAAATCCGCTCAGCAGAGAAGGTATTCCATGACGACAATCCATCGAAACACTTAAATCTTTAGATGACGGCATTGACAGCTTGTAATTATTTCCTTAAATGTAAACCGGTTTCACTATTATGGATTACCTGTTTAATAGGATGTGCATATCAACTCAGCAGTATACCCGTAGGTGTGAGTGTAATGAAAGCGAATAGTGGTAAAGGAACGGTATTTTTCTTGTTAATTTTTTTAAGAAAGGCAAGTTAAATACGTTTTGGGTTTACACAAAATATGTAACGAATGTAACGTAAAATTTAAAATAATTTTGACAGAAGACAACTTTCATTCCGTTATAACGATTATTTTTGGAGTGCCACATTTGGCATATATTCTGACAACTTAAACGAGAACAAATACGGTGTTAAGCGCATTTTTTTTGTGAGCTTGCAAGATGAGGATTCACTTAAAATCATTTTTTGTTGTAACTGAAGTCGAAAAGAAATTTTTGTTTCAGGCATGACAATCCTGCGGCCAAAAAATGAGTTACCTCATGAAATAGAGTGCAATCTAATTTAATTATTCAAATCAAGATCGTCAAAGGGGACGGTTCCGTTTTGCCCAAAAGGAATCACTGATTCATTTAAAAACAAAATTAGATCTCGTAGCAATCACGATAACCCTTTAAATATCGTAATTCTTGGGAGCAAGCAAGCTTGCCTTGGATATTTACAACTGCTTCTGAACCAGGAGCGCCAGCTTTTAGAAAACCTCGTGGGTGCTCATGCTAACATAATCGTGAAAATAGTATCTTTGAATCCGTCCAATAGAGCTCAATAGGTACACATGCAGTATGACATAAATATGTATGATATAAATAGAAAGATACGTAAGAGGAAAAAATAAGTACAAAAATGCTAGATTTGTTCTAGTGCCTTTGTTGGTACCAGCATTAGTCATCAACAAACTTTTTTATGAAAGAAATTGTGTTCAGTTCACTACAGAACGAGAGGTAGAATGTGGAGTACTCTTTTTGAACACCAAAGATATTATTATAAAATAATACTGTATTGGTAACGGAAACCAACCTCATCGGGGAGGTATATAAACTACATCTCAAATCATTCGACACAAGTTAAAATAAACTTTGTAAAACAGATGAAACATGGAATTGTTAAAATAACATATTCACAATTTATTGAAAAAAATTTTAAAAAATAGAAAATTTACTAATACACAATTCATAACCGAGAGCGTTGATAAATAAAATCTTGTATTCTACTACTGATTTATCAACACTTCATGTAACGCAAACACAGCTAACGGTAGTATGCAGAGTGACGTGGGGCAGAGGGTAAATCATGATCCTATGGTTGACAAAAACCTACAAACAGTAGATCATAGAATGTATGTATCCCTACCAAACATTACTGGATTGACAACAAAATTATTCAGAACKWTTAAAAAATGAAAACATAAAAATTACAATTGAGAACAAAAAGCATGGCTCAACCCTACTCGCAACACTAAAATCAAAAATATCTGCAAAATATCATGCAAATGTTCTATAATATATGTTTGGAATATGAGGATTGTGCAGGCAAGTACACAAGGGACAGGTATCACAATGGATGGTTAATAGATTGGCCGTCCACAAAAGTGATATAACTAAACAAAGGGATAGATGCTCACTTACTGAACACATGGACATCATATTAAGTGGGATAATGTGAAAATTCAGGATAAAGAAAGTAATACAAACAAGAGATTAATACTTGAAATGGTTCACATAAATCAAAATTCCAATATAATAAATAAAAAAAATCAGATATTAAAAAACTGAGCAACATTTCTACGTACTTGCTTTCACAAGAAATTCTAAAACAAGGCTGGGTGGGCTTGAATAATCTGACAGCACTGTAGACGCTCTAATTTGATAAATTCGACAAAGAGTTCTTTTTTATATCTGTGGTAAGTCAGTTTGAATTTATGGTACATGTGTTGAAGCCTATTTGGTCGTGGGTGCTCCGCACCCACAATTTACTTCTCGTGGGTGCTGGAGCACCCGAGCACCCATGGAGTCGGCGCCCCTGTTCTGAACAACCTAAATGATGAAATGATGATCGTAAGCATGTTACTCAATAAAACTTGATATTAAAGAAAATGTTCAGCATTCAGCAACTAGCTGTTTCGACACGAAGAGATTACGGTATTTACAACGTGATGCAATTTCCGACACAGTTTAAAAGAAAGGCAAATGCATTTAAGCGAGCCAATGTACGATTGCTGCGTGAGGCCAAAAATTTAAATAATACAACAGAGAGATTGTCTGCGGTAATTCTAAGTTAAGGTGGGCCATTACAACCTATTCATATGCGCCATCGTGCTCCAAATACAATTAAGGCGAGTCCAACTTTCACTATAACGCGGAACATAGTAAATATCACGTTTGGCTTGTAGGCATCTGCTACAGAAACATGGATGCGACATTTGTTTCTGTTATAAACTTCTACTCTCGGCTCTCAAAGTGTAGTGCTTGCAGGAACGCCGGCGAGATGAAAGAATTAATTGCGACCAGGTACCTACCTGTTGCCTTTCTCGCCCCACCAGGTGAGTTACTGTACGTGCACACGCTACTTACTTTTACTATCAMCTGCTTCCGGGTCTTGCGCTGACACAGAAGTAAAGGGCCATCAAGTGCGGGGTGGTATCACACAGCTTGATGGAATGGAACGTGTCAACTGCTAATGAAGCTGAGCGACAACACATGGTGCAGTGACAGTGGGAMCAACGGTGGTTTGCGTTTAACAGATACGTAGGTGCCGAATAAGTGTGTTCGAGAACTACCTGCTGAATAATTAATTCCAGACGAAGATGATACTAAGAACAACCGTAAGTTATGAACTTTTTTTATTATTAAATTAGTGTTATACGACTAATCCAGTGAGGTACATATTCAAATCAGCGGAACAAGGACGCAATTTCCAGCTTTTTGGGTACACTCGAATTAAGATATTGTTCTCAAGTAGCTACGGAATAATTTAGTAGGTAGACGTAGCCGGCTTTGTATATTATACAGTACTATTTATTTTCGGATACCTATAACAAGCTATACAAAAAGTAAATGACAGCATATTAAAAAGGTTTTCATTAAACGTTATAGAGTATAAATGAACTTTTTAGTCAATGAAATTCTCTGTATAAAGGACTGTAAAAAGTGAAACGGATACGAACAAAGCATTGTGTTCAGAATTTTTAATTAGTCAATGTTTTCTTACCTGTGTACTTACACATACTTATAAATTTTAATAGCAACTTTTAGCCTATTATATCTGTGCAAAAGGGGCTTGAAAAGTCAAGTAACTAATAATGAGAACAAGGGTAAAAATGTATATTCAAGATAAAAGGCAGTACAATCACAATTATTTTATTACTTTTGTTTCTTAAAGAATGGTAATTCGTTTTCCCAAAAAAACCTTTCTTCAGTATTAGGGCTAGTATATTTAACCCCGCTTTTACCATTAAGTATATTTTTAGTGCAAGAAAACTAACTATGAAAGAACTACCGTGAAACCCTACAGGTTACAAACAATTTCCCTTGTTCATTTAATGAAGTAAAATAATTTGCATCTAATAAGCGTTTACTTTGTAATTCTTGCCTTTTCAAGGCAAAAACAGTAAAACAGTAAACAGTGGTAAAAACAGGGATGTTCAAATTAACTATTTTAATATACATATTTCTAGTATTTTTGCGGTTAATTTAATGAATAATCTAATAATCCATAAAAAAAAATTTATTTTTGGCTAACTGAACATTTAAAAAAAGTATTAATCAGCACAAGATTTCACACGCAGTAAAACCTAATTTTGATATACAGGGTGTTACAAATTAGTACGTAATTATAAATATATTCTTTGGGTTAAAATAAGGGGCTTTTTTCTCATGTAATTTTTCATGTAGAAGCTACGTTGTCGATATGCAAGGTGCCAAAGTTTACATTTTGAAGTTTTTTTTTGATAATTTCCTGTGTTTTGGTGTCAATTCATAGACATTCTTCGTATAGAAATACCTTTAGGTGAAAATGGCTGAAAATTTGTGGGCTAAATTAGAAAATACATCTTTTGCTCTCATATTTTTTTTCTCCATATGCTCTCAGAGTTGCCTTTCTTGCAAAAAACGTGTGTTTCTTGTTATTTTGTCTGTCTTATAGAATCTTGATATCAGGGCTTGTTTAGGAGATATTGCACTAATTACGATTAATTAATACCGAAAAACACAAAACTCTTGCTGGTCATAGAATTAACTGAGCAAATACAACATAGGTAGAGCTTTAGTTGTCAGAATATTATGTAGGAAATACAGATATTAACAGTGGCTAATAGAAATGGGTATATTGTCATTCGAAATAAAAAGTAGATGAAACATTAATAATATTTTTTTAATTCAACCTCCAAACAGCATATTATTACCTAATTTAATTGAACGTTCAAAATGATTTCCACCTTCAGTCATAGATGATCTTAATCTTTTTATTAAGAAGAACCGAGTATTTTTATATATACGAGGCTTTTATGTAAATTCCCTTCACCCTGTACTGTAGATTCCCGCCGGTGTTATTCAGTTAAGATTGGTAGCATATAAACACGAACAAAATGCTTCATTTACCCTCAGAAAGAAAAATCCACGGGGTCCAGGTCGGGTGAAGGTGGCGGGCAATGAACAGGAGCATATGCTCCTCTGCTAATCCCACGATTATGAAAAATTTGGTTTAGGTCATTTCTTACATTTATAATACAGCAATCTATTTGAAACTACGTATTATGAGGAATGCCTTAGGGCAAATCGTCTAGTTACTAGACTCTAGTAGGTTCAGAAATGTGTTTTATATAAATAGAAAGAAAGTGATTTGCATGTGTACGTTGTGGCAAAAATGTTGGATTTTGATCCGCCCAAGGATGATTGTTGTGAACGTTTGCAGAACCGTTTCTGGTAAAAGTTTCTTCGTCGGAAAATAAAATTGATTTTATAAAGAGATGGTACCTGTTACTATTTGTCTGACAAAACTCAGTGCAAAACTCCACTCTCATTTGAAGGTCTGAAGGAAGAAATGCTTATACTCTTCGGAACCGATACAATCGTAATAACTGTTTTTTTTCAGTACACGGTACACATCAGTAGAGCTGATATGATTTTGCATTTATGCCGCTATAACTCAGGTGCTTGTGCCCGAAGTAGACCCCAAAATGTTTAAAATTTGTTTTTCCTGATATGAAAGGAATTTACGCTTACATCCACAAATACCGCTCCTCTGCTAATTGAATTTACCGGTGCCAGTGGCCTAAACTGAAAAGAAATTTTTTTTTGGTGGTATAGGGTGAGACAGGTTTCAGCATAACACCTGGCGCACAAACTGTCATCGGAAATACACTGACCTAATAAATTTCAATGAATTTGTTCCAAAAAATGTGGAAGTTACAAAAAAGAAACACTTTTTCAAATTTTAAACTTTGGCGCCGTGTATGATCGAAGTCCCCTTACTTTGACCCAAAGAATCTATGATTTGTAAAACCCGATATATAAAACGGCGCTGGTAACACACTATTTTGTTGTAGGGCAGTCACTACACTTTGGTAACTATACGATTTTGCGTAGTGAAAAAAATATATGGGAACAGTTAGTGGAATGGTTTACATTAAAACAATAAGTGAGGTAAAGATGTGGAGGTATGATAAGCTAAGGAACATGAACGTTCTTTTTACCTTTGGATTTTCTAGCAGTATATTCCGTGAAAAAGCCGCCAGCGGTTAATGAATTAGCTACGGATCGCGAATATGACAAAAGCCGATTTTAGTGGGAAATAGTGAGCTGCGTCCCCAGCTTTGTCGGGCAAAATCAATAGACTTAAGGTCGTGAATTTTTACACTAGTTTAAAGACTTAAACCGTATATCCGAGTTGGCGAGGTTCAAGTATCCTTGATTTATGCATAACTTACATGCTCCACGACGCTTGGAGTATGTTTTACATATTACTCATACGGTTGTACGTTAAATTCTACATATTTACTTGCTTACATGCGGCCTGGAAAATAAACTATTTCGCAGCTTCTTTAAGTAATAATTACTTGTATCGCCTGAATAATTAGATCAGTAAGTGCGTATTTAATTGTAATGCAAGGAGACGTTTTTGACATGAATCATGTTATGTTAGGATAACAAATGCAACCTCATTTTCCGTTTATTAAAAAAAGAGAGGAGGACCATACTAGTTATTTAGATATACCGAAATAAGTACAAACTATATAGGTATAATTTTTAAATGAACGCATAGTAATTCGGGTTGCCCACTCGAATTGTTTCTAATGTAACACAACTTTACTCTGTACTTGATATAGTCGAAGCAGCGAGTCAATGGATACATTATTAGACGATGACGTCACTGTAAAGGGTAGTTCATATCACCTAACACAAAAAAGACGGCAATTACAAAGCGTTGTTACGTTGCAAAATCTTTCTCTGCTAAAAAGTGCACCAGAGACGAGTGTCTGCTTGTTTGTTTTAAATTCATTACATGCATCCTAGTTTAGGCAATATTTACGAAGTGTACACTCTAAATATGATTGTATTTTTAAGGATTTCTTGATTCTGTAAAAACTGTCCCTTTGAAAATTATAGATTTTTTTGTGTCGCCTAGAATACCTGTACTAAATAATATGTCAGAAATCTACCAACTAGAGTAAATTTTACCGAAATTTTTAATAACTAGTAAAAAAGTCTGAAAAAGATAGAAAAAGTTAATAGTCCAGGCGTTAGAGACGAGAAAGGGGCAAATAGAGGAAATAATCCTAAGTAAGCTAATGTTTTATTTAATCACTTCATTTTAACATAAATAACGCTAATGTAGAAAATAATCCTCCAATTACGACCAAAACCCATTTTTTAAACAATTAGAGTTGCAATTTTTAAGTTTTTTAAAGATAACTCGCAAAATACGAGTCTGGCAATAAAAATAGTAATTACCAAATCGAACTGTTATGAAATTTGCTACAAAAAATGCCTTTACGTTTTTTACGTGTGATTTATACTTTTCGATATAAAGGTAGATACTTATGTAAAACAAGAACTTGTTTTATTAAACCTTTGACCAATATTATTTCAATGATTTGTTGATCTTACATTATTAAACAAACTTAAACTGGATATATAAAAAGATCTAAAATTGTATTTATAAAATTATTTGAGAAAAAAAATCGGTGAAACGTGACAAAAGTGTAAACACATTCTTAAATTTATGTTTCTTAATGTAATTGTCCTGTTTAGTAGAGTGGTGGAATAATATTGTTCAGGTGTTTATAAATATATATTTACATTTTATAACTAATAACACCGAAATATATCTACTTATAACATTTGGAGCGGTTTTTTCCTAACAGGGGAATTTGTCTCTTCTTTACTTTTTTCTTTCACAGTCTTTTCTTGTTGTCTCTTCGTTGTATGAAAGTTCTGGTGCTTGTATAGACATAGAGTTATACATGCCATTGTCTATGATTTCATCTAAGTCCTCTTCGGTATTAGTTTCTATTCCAGTGCTAGAGCAACTACGACCTTCACAAGTAGCACAAATTGACGTACAGTACAGCACGGCTTTTCGACAACTGCAGTTTCGGGAACAACCCTTAGTACATTTGCAATTGATCAGGAGCAGTTGCTTGCGTAGTAGGTAAATGGGACTAGAGCATTTTGTTCTTTTCCAAACCCATTCAGTAGATGGTAACTTGTTGCCCAGCCAAGTATAATGCACAATAAATTCTTGTGCCGAAAAATCTAAATGATCCGGATGAGAATTTGGAAAAAAGAAAGGATTCCGTGATAACTTTAAATTCGCCATACTGTTCCATTATTTAGACAAATTTAATTTTTCCCATTCGAAAAAATGGTTCTATCTCATCCACTAAAAGCATGCAAAAACGGCAGAAATCATAACCTGTGTAGTGTATTTTTGGTAGAAAATTTAATAACAAATGCATCTAGTAATAACTATTTTATTGTCAGACCCATATTTTGCAAGTTATCTTTAAAAAACGCTAAAATTGCACCTTTTAATTGTTTAAACGATGGGTTTCGGTCGGAGATGGATGATAATTTTTTAGATTACTTTTTCCATTAAAAAACCTCTGACGCCTGGATAGAGGGAATGTGAGTTTTACAGTGCACACACTGTACCAAACAGGAACAAGAAATTTAGAACATAATTAAATAAAACTAAAACAATTATTGTAACGTTACTTTAGTCAGAATCTGAATTATTTTCTATAATAGAATTAAAGTCATCAGCATCACCCATTTACACACTTAATATGCACTTAATTAATTAATTTATGCGTACTGTTAAATTAAATGTAATGCCTCTGTAGTTTTAAATCACTTTCTTCAAAGAATAGGTTCGTTAGTGTTGTCTTAAAATAATTATCGTAATTCGCACATTACGTTTTGCCATTCGATTTTGTCCGTTTGACATTTGTATTCTCATTATTTTGTCAGGAACAACCCCTAGTCCTATTTTAAAAAATCCACGTGTTATTGAAATATAGAAATTGTTTTGGTTCTTCAGAACTTTTCATATATCTGTGTAACGAATGCTTTCGTAACATAGCAATTCGAGGAAGATCGGCAATAAAATTAGGTACATCTTTTTTAATACTGTGCGTAAAGATGTCGTACCGCCTTCAGCAAGGCGGTTTTCCCTCAGTGCTCGAAATGGCGAAACTGTAGTAACACGTTGTTCTGAAAATAATTTTACTGGTGGGTTCTATACTAAAATAATTATACTGCAAATTTACTTCTCACAACCCTATTTTATTGTATTTTTCAGTTTTTGGTTGTCTTTGGGTGTGGCTCTTGCTTACTCACACTTGCACTGCTGATTTGCCAGGCGTTTGCAACTCTGTTAGGATACATTATTTTATGCAAGAAATAGACATTATGCCACATTAAAGTATGCATAGGTATTTATAGAAACGGAAACTCGTATTTAAAAAATAGGCATAGGTAATACCTATTACCAGAACGGCTTAAGAAAACATTTTTATAAGGTTTGGACATATCATATTGCAAATAAGATTTCTTTTTAGTGAACTCATGAGCAAAATATCTGTGCTAATCATAGTATAAGTTACTAGCCTTGGAATTTTGTGTCATTAGTACCCTTTTTAATTTCACTCATTTTTATGAATGGTATCGCTATTTTAAGCAGCGCCTCAGGTAATAGAAAATGAGACGATCTAGCCGGGCGGCATGTCGGGCGGGGTATTTTGGTTCACAGCTCTTCTCAGTGAAATCAGTACAGCTAGTTGCCGCATAGCGGCACAGGTAGAGCCATTTACATTATATCACTGAAAGTTATGCTACCGTTATAACACTCCTTGGCGTTTCAAGTTTCAGATATTCCAAAATTCATATGCTTGCTACCCTTACAAACTCCGCTCCGCTTGGTTGACCAGGTTTCAGTTTCATTTATTTGTTGGCTCGCAATGATAAGGTTTAGCGAAGGTGTATAATTATTACGACCGACAAGCAGACAGGGGAAAATATAACTTTTTTTAGTGAAAGCAAGTTTTTATATTTACTTAACTATCCATGAGCATTTTAGAATCGTTTTAAAGTAAAATCCGGCTATATTATTTAATACCATTACATGACTTTAAGAAAACAAATTATTTTTTGCTAAAAAATGAGCAATATTACAGATTGCAAAATAAAATTATTACAAATAAGTTAGTGCAGACAACTTAGATATAAGTAAAAATATCAAACAGTGGTGAGGATATTTTAAATGTGATCCAAACTGAATATAACAGAAACATTGATATATAACGTCAATATAAGTAATATGATCTTATTATTATTAGTATTAGTTTGGAAAAGATTCTTTTTCTCAGAAACGGTTAACTTTAGACAAATTTGCAGAGAGGCAAAAATTATATACTTAAAGCGCCTTTACTGCATATATAGTATTCCTTTACATTGATGTCTAGCATATAATATAAAAGCAAACCAACTCTAAACTACAGCAGTTATGCAGTGATCTACCAATTTATAAGTATTAGGCATTTGCTTCCTTTATTATATATACTTTTTAAAGCATCCCTAACTTATTTAACAAGTGGACGTTTTTGCATTAAAAATTAAAACTGCATTCTTAATTATGTATAAGCATTTGGAACCCTAGCAAACTAGTAAACCGAAGACTGCACTTTTTTGGGAGGGATCTGTTATAGCTGCCCTCAGTTTACAATGAGATTGAGTTATACAAAAACAGTACCATTTGTTCATTTGTAGTAATTTGAGCCACGTAAGAAGCTTAAGCGCATTGGGATCTGTTATTACCTGGTTGTTTTGCGAAACTCGTTGCAGTATGTACACCTTATAGTAAGAACAATATTGCATATCACTTCTCTGTATTTATGAAGGATTACTCACCTATACCTACTCTCTGGTTTTAAGGCCCTACGGGGGTGCAAGCGGATGAACCGATGACATGTTTTCCGGCAAAATTTTTGTTCGAGCGCTTGCCCCAAATTATTTCACCTATTGCGAGAACTATTAACCAGAAAAATCGTAATCGCGGGATTATAACCTAAAAGTTTGATAATTCAGAGAATTATTTAGAAATAAAGTTAAAAAGCAAAAATAGTTCAATATCACTTGCACATAAACGCAATCAAGATTCGTATTTTTAATATTGATGCACAAATGAGAATTTAAGTTATATAGAGGTATGCCATCTGAGTTACTAAAACTATATCTATACCTATAGATGGATACACTTTTCCAGAAATTCTCAAAATTAACGGAGTCCCTCGCAGAAACAATAGTAATGTCAATTTAATATTTCATTTTGAAGTTTTTTATTAATATAATTCCATACCATCTTTCAATATTTAAATCAATTTTGTTCCTATTGATACATTTGAAAATAGGATAAAATTACTTATAACAAAACTTTTACCATTACACGTAAAAGTCAATAACAGCAATTATTGTGAAGAACAACAAGCACTTTTGCTTTTTAACATATTTCAGAATATCTCTCGTAACTGATTACGATTTTTCTCGCGATGGGTAAACTAAGCCCGGGCAAACGCTAGAACAAAAATTTTACCGGAAAACATTTTAGCTATCGGAAAGAATAGGTAAGTAGTCCATCACAAATACAGAGGCGTGACAATGCAATATTGTTCTTACCTGCATCGAGTTTCGCAGAACAACCAGGTAATAACAGCCACAATGTGCTTAAACTTACTTACACGCCTCAAATCTTATTGCAAGATTACCTGAATGTTGATACAGTTTCAAATTACTACATACGATTGTTGTATCACTCATTCTCACATTAAACTAAGGGCAGCTACTAGATCGCTCCGGAAAAGGCGCAATCTTCAGTTACTAGTTTGCTAGTGTTCCAAATGATTATCATCAAGAATACACTTTTACTTTTTAATGCAAAAGATTCAGGTTGTTAAATAACTGTCGAGCATGATTTTAGAAAAAATAATAAAGGAAATGTGACATATTTTCGGTAAGCAAAATGCATATTATTGAAAAATTGGTAGAACATTGTATATTACTGTAGTTTAAAGAGCAGGTTTGCGTTTATGTTGAATCAATCAAACCGTCTAAACCATATCAAATTTGAATAAATAGTACTGATGACAGTGCTAGACATCAACTTAAAAGAATACGAGTACAATATGTGCTGTAACTGATTACAACAAACATAAATTTTTATTGTCTATCTAATTCCAAACTCTAACTTATCAGCCCTCCAGTACTGAAAAAAAACAATGTTTTTTTTATTAACTACGCAAAAAATAACATATGTTAGTGAATTTTAGCAGTTGATTATGACATATTTCTAAACATTATTCATAAAATAATTTGAGACATTTCGTGAACCGGAAGTTGTTTCTTTTGCTTTGGGGTACACTATGAAATAACCACAGCTAATTTACTTTATTGTAAAGGCGCTTCAAGTATATAATTTTTGCATCTCTGCAAATTTGTCTAAAGTTGACCGCTTGTGAGAAAAAAATCTTTTCTTAACTAATATTAATAATAATAAGATTCTTTTACTTATATTTACGTTATATATCAATGTCTCTGTTATATTTATTATATCCTCACCACTGCTTGATATTTTCATTAAAATCTAAACTGCCCGAGTGCTTATTTGTAGAAATTTCATTTTGCAACTTGTAATATTGCAATGCCTGCCCCTTTTTTTGCAAAAAAAAAACCAATTTGTTTCTTTAAAAGTAAAATGTTATTAAATAATATATCCGGATTTTAGTTTATAGAAAGATTCCAAAGTGTTCATGGATAGTTAAGTAAATATGAAAGTAAACACAAACTTGCTTTCACTAAAGTCGTATTTTCCCCTGTCTGCTTGTCAGTGGTGATAATAATTATTCACCTTTGCTAAACTTCATCATTGGAAACCAACAAATAAATTAAACTGGAACCTGATGGCGAATCAAGCGGAACAGAGTAAACTAGTAAGGGTAGCAAGCAAGCAAGCATATACATTTTCGAATAATATCTGAAACTTGAAACACCAAGGAGTGTTATAACGGTAGCATACCTTCCAGTGATATAACGTAAATGGCTCTACCTGCACCGCTATGCGGCAACTAGCTGTACCGCTTTTACTCGGAAGGGTTGTGATCCAAAATACCCCGCCCGATATGCCGCCCGGCTAGGTCGTCTCATTTTCTATGTCCGCGGGTGTACCTATAGGTTAACTGAATTTACAAATACCCAAGAGTGACCCTTTCCTACTTCTTCCAGCAGTTTGACCAAATACTGAAAATATATAGTTAATGGGATATTTACCCAAATTTGTAATTGAGCCAGTTGCAAGGAAACTTTGCATTACTAAACGCATCATAACAATGTCCAACAGTCAGCTGAAAATAAACATGTTACCTACTTTTATACTCGTACATAATTTATTATTTTCTTGATATCCACTTTTTAATTTTGCTACATGTTTGTAAATTTGTTACAAAATAGGCTTATGTAAAACAGCAAGCCATACCCTTAAAAATAAATTACATATAGGTACCATAGATTTATTTAATGGGAACAATTTACAACTTGAAAGCTGTGTAACTAAATCAATTAAGTAGCTTGAAAACAAACTGATTGAACGTATGTGCTTTGTCTCTTTCACTCGATTTATCAGATATCACTCTGACCATCGTTTCGACCTAACGGTCATTGTCAAAGAGATAACGCTGTGATCTTATTTAATAAGGAAAATTGACCGACGCCACTGAAAGCATCCCGTGAATTGAATTTTGTTCCTACCCGAGTTCCCATCTATGGAAGCTGGGTTTTATCACTCGAACCTTTACAAATAAGCTAGACATAAAACCAAGTTGCACGATAGCTTTTTTGGATATACCTTTTAATGTTGCAGAATATCGGACAAAATCTACGGTGCTTGAGGAGTCCTGTCAGACGTACTTAAAATGGCCGTCGTTCGTTTTTGGTATATGCTTTAAACGCTTATAGTTACATATTTCCTTATCCAAATTTAATGTCCTGACAAGCGCATTGGAATATTTTATAATTATGTCATTTCAAAAATTCATATGCAAAATCAAGGGGTAAACCGCAGACCGCAATTCTGTACACTAATTCCTCTTTTACTTACTAATACCCATCAATTCCCAATAATACCTATGTAATTCCCGCTAATTCCTTACTAATACCCACTAATACACACCAAAATCTACTAATACCTCCAGTAGTATCTATTAATACCTGCTAATACCTTACGAACAAATTTTAAGCGATTCATGTTCTTTTAACGTTTAAGCATATAATCAAGACGATAATAATTAATGCCTAAATCAGAAATAAATTAAATACTTACTATTTAACACAATATTTAGCATAGCTTAATATGATATCGAAAAATACCATCAATTAATTATTTGTCTATTAGTGTTTTACTACACACACATTGGCTATGTTCGTCCTGCATTATCTCAGAAAGTGCTTCAAACGAATTTAAAAACTTTTCATAAAAGAAGCAAATATAAGAACATATTTTTAAKAGTCAATMGAATTAAAGTAKGTATTATTTTCTTCTTTCTAAATATACATATAAATATTTAAAAGAAAACGTCCATGAAAAAAAAGACCTTTACTTGAAATTTTTGGATTGGACAGCTTTTGGTTATTATATCTGATTTCTTCATAACCACAATCCATACCTTGAGGTTACATATGCAAATTACGGCCGGTATATTAGCATTTATATTATTTAACATTGTTGGCTTTCGTGGCTTACTGATCACTAAAAGTTTTCTTTTGTCTACATCCATGTTCACCCAAGCAAAAGTATAATACTTTCTTTGGCCAGTTTCTCTTCTACACATTTTTTGCGTTTGGGTGTTAAAAGTTTTATTCGATAGCTCTAAAAAACAACCTCGTTTTGTTGGCGTTAAGAATATCTTCAAAGCACCTCATTCTTCTTTAGGAAATTTATTAATCCATACTAAGGTGCATTGTGAATTTTTCGTATCCTAAACTATTTTCTTTCGTCTATTTCATACTATAGGCTCTACAAATTAAGGCCATAACTAAAAATGCACATGCTTCTCTCCTATTTTACGTGACAAATGAATCCCTTTGTTTCTAGATTTAACAAACGACTCGTGGCACAGTTTGACAACGTTAACAGTTTTTTTGTATAAAACAAAAATTTCGTTTTACAAAAGCATTTACATTGAAATGCAACTTGTTCCAAAAGTTCAGTTCTTTTCTTGATAATGTCTGCTGCTTATGACTTTTCGATACCAAAACATTTCGCTAAATCTCAGCTTTTCCTTATTATACATCTCCACTACACTGATTTTCTCTTTTAGCTTTAATACATTAAATTTTGTTAGCTGTATTGTGCCCTGTTGTTACAGACAGAAGAGCATTACATTCTGGGAATTACAGAATTCACTGTTCATGTTGCACACTGTGCTCGAGCCGTCATTGTGCGCTGTTCGTTCAAAGAAGACTTTAATGATGTTTTGTGCAGAAATTTCCTGCCCTCATACTTCCAAGAAAGGTTAAAATGCATAGGATTCTCTGTTACAGAATTCGGGACTACCAAAAACTATACGTTCCGTTAAGAAAATTTTTACTGTAATAACATGCCCTATTTCATTAGGTTGAGTAGAAAGGGCGAGCGAAATGAAGCATTAGGACAGGTTTTCTTACACCGAAATGGAATACGTTAAACATTCTTTTGGGAATGGAACATACAAAGCATTGTTTTCAAAACATGATATAATAAAACTTATCGAAATTCTTTCAACTACGTAAAATTGAGAGAAAATTTTATCAAAATAGAAAATATTAAAATTCTGGATAGACCTAGTCTGCAATGTCTGCAGTGTACGTCGTACGCTCCAGCAGAAGTCTGCCTACACGTTCTGTATGCTCTACTTACAATTGTTTAGTATATTCCGTTTCTAAAAGAATGTATAAATTATTCTGTTGCCAAAACAATGTTTAATATCTTCCATTTCATTGTAAGAAAATCTTCTTTTAAATCCTTAATTTCGCTATACGCCTTACTGGCTTCGGAGAGTAATATTTTGTCTGTTACATCTGAATATTACGTGTGCGTGCATATAGTCGCTTTGTCAATATTTTTTTTCAATTTAAAAAGGATGCCACATGTCGAAAACCCGGTTCAAAATCGTCGAAAAATGCGACTCGTGCCAAATTCCATTCCTTAATCACAATTTGCAAGTTCGTGCCCTCAAAGTGTACTTAACATCCGCACTATTTCTGCATTGTTCTTGTCGTCCGATGTAAGATCCTGGTTCTTGGAATCGTCTAATAGCGGCTTATGCTAGAATGATTTCTCTCCTATAATATAATAATACTAAATGTGTTTTAAACGTCAACGAGGCCCAAAGCCTACTTGTAAGACATTTAGTAGATTAACAACTATCATTACTTCTGAATTAAAAAGATGTTAGTGGTGCATTAATTTAGTCCAGGAGTTCATTTGTTTCTAGACATGTATTATGAAACCTTTTATTTTCTAAATTTACAAAAAATACGCTCGTATAAAGCCGATGTAAAATACGGTATAACTGTTGCAATTTAATATTTTTAGAAGGACATATAAGGTATTTCTTGTAATTCTATTTCAATTTAAAAGGCTACTGTATATTCAACCAGTTATTTTAGTCTGCAGCAGAAAAACAATTTATTTCCTATCATAGCAATGGCTGAGACCTGGTTGGATTATGGTATTTCTTGTGTCGGGGTGGTGATGCCTTGCTCATGTTAAGGACTCGTTAAATGTCGTTCGTCTCTTGTTTTTAGCAATTTGATCGCTGCACATCTTTTTGTTGATGTGGTTGGATGAAGAATTACTTTTTGTTCTAACATCTCGATTAATGTTATTGTTGTTTGTATTCCGCCTAACTTTAGTAATGATATGTATAAGGATTTTTTGAGAGTTAAACGTAGCTATAAAGAATCCTATATAAAGTTGCTTTAGAATTTAGAAAGAAACTCATAAGTGCAAAACTGTAGAGGGCGTGCTGTTAAAAAGTATATCTTAACATCGGTATTCGTATTCGTGTTCCACCCCTTTATAAGTGAAAATAAATTGCAAGTGATTTCCTTCACTATGGTCATATTTTAATATCATTTTAAATGCAGAAGCAGGAGTATTTATTACACAGTAAAACATATTTGGTAAAAAAAATTTACACTATTTTTGGTTCATTCGCGACCACATTAGTTTGTGTAAACGTGTTATTATGCAAGCATGGTAAATTTTCTAGTAAAATTTTCAACAAGATTTGGTGAATTATTGTACATCATTATTGGTAAAATTTACTGCATATAGGGGTAAAATTCTACACGCTTGTTACGAAAATTAATGTACAGCTTGTAGACACTAGTAATAAAAGATATCTTAAATTACACGACTTTATGTGTAAAATTCTGTAATGGATAGTTGTTAATATGCTTACCTCAAAATAAGTAAAATAATAAACAAAATGTGCTGCAACAAATAAAAAAAATATTTTAAAAAATATATATGTTGACAAAAAATAAAAAATGCATTACCTATTACAAAGTAAAATGAGATCCTCGGTTTTAACATCAAATATTTCAGAATATATAATTGGTAGAAATATGGTGACTATAGTATACATACAAATATTAAACTATTATACTTATACTGGGTATATCTCAAAGTTGACGCCCGTGTTTTTAGGGTTTGGTTCTGGAGGCTAGCACAAATGCGAAAGAGAAGAAAATCGTTTTCATCCTTCCATTATGTTCATCCAAACTACTACGAGTAATAGATTTCTGCATTATTAAATATTTTACTAACGACTTTATTTCTAACAGTGCTACTCCTCCAAAATATCGTGCAATGTCGACTGTACGACTATTCCAACAATTAAAAAACTGGAGGCCATTCATAACACTTTTGTTCTTCAAACCATATACAAAATACCTCTTCCTAGGAGTGTGGTATCTGGTGTTCGCAGTAATGAAGTGTCCTGAAAGAGAAATTCACTTAACGCATGCCTAGGCATGAGGCAAATTCCGCAAAAATAATACGCAAAGAAGGATTCTGTCATATCCGTGATAGGATTTCCGCCCAGATTGTCATGACACAGAGCAAGAATTGTGTCATACACTGGTTCTTCTAACAATGGCACGATTATTCCGTTGCTTTCGAGTTTTTTAATATCGAGTACCTACTATAGATTCCAAAATACCAATAAAACCAAAAGGTTTTTGATCTAGTGAGTAAAAAAGAGCAACCAAATGTATATGACATAATTTTGAGTTTAATGTGGTGGCAAATTTCCAAAATATGTAGCTCCCATTTTATGTGGACCAGTTTTTGACCCTAATGGGTTAGTCACTTCAAATTCTTTGAAAATAAATTTATTAATAATCAATACTTTTTCCTAGAAAATAAAGGATGCTGTTTGAAGTACGACCAATCCAAAGGACTTTCAATACCACTACACGAAGTATTGCACTATTGTTTTGGATAAAAGACGTTATACTTTTAAGTAATGCCCAAAATAGGAACGTAACTAAACGTACAATTTACGCTTTATTCAATGTAACTGTTTGATTGTTTGTCAAATATTGTATTCGTCCTTAAGCCCATTAACACTTATTGTATCTCAACCATTTTGAGCCAATAATCTTTTTTCTATTATAAACGGAATTATATAAATTTAAAATGCTGTTGATCCTTGTAAGTGTACTTTGCACTATTAAAATTAAACTAGACAAATTTGTATTTTCTTCAGTCTCAACTTGGTTCAGTACAACATATAGCAAATTTTGCACTATTTATTTATTGAATTTAAATATTTTCTACAACAACATAAATATAGCAAATGGGTAATTCCATGTAAAGGGTGTTACAGTTTGTACACCGTAACAAAAGAAGATATAGTTTGCTACACTTGTACATTGTAGCTTGCAACAGATTCATCATTTTCACCTACTGTAGAAGTGGAAGTGATTTCGCTCTCATTACGCATTCGCAAGTGCGTTTTATAAGCAACTTGGAATCGTAAAACGATTTTTTCCACTTGAAGCAATTTAGCATATTAACTCAGGTTATTACAGAAAATACCTAAAATATATGTTTAGAATTAATAAACTGTCTTTTAGTAACACTTATAAGTCGTGTGCGCAGCTCTAACATTTTTGCAGTACATTTAATCTTTTCTATATTGATTTTATGGAAATACCTTTCAATAAACTTGCAAAATGTTGACAGTGCAGAATCATATTCAACTTTAAAAATAAAGTGTATTTTAAATAATATGTCAACAGCACGTAAAATGTTAGTTTCTTCTACATTAATCATTTTAATATCTATCTAAGATCACATAAAGTATTATAGGCGCTCACCTACCTGTTTAAAATAAACTAAACGATCTGCAACTGTCGCCAAAGCTTCACGACATCCTTCTTTCGACTTTTGACTGTGGGCGGTGGCATTTACAATAACGCCAAAATAGCGCTAGTGATTTCCCCCAAGCTGCAACAACACATTTATTATACGCAATTTACTTGATTAAAAGAAAGGTGAAAGTAAAGTTGAGAATAAAATTTTTCAAAAGTTTTTTTATTCATATTACCTTACTTAATCCTAAAGTATTTTATTGGTAATGTTTGAAACATTAAGAAGCAAAACAACAAAAATTAGTTTTATTTTATATTTACAAAGTAAACCAAATTTTTATCCCTTATTTATTTACATTGTGTGTTTTCTTCCTCGTGGATGTCAGAGTCAGAGACACCAGCTTGTTCACAGACACTAACTTGTCCTACAAATTCGGGTTCTTTTAACATATCGAAGACTTCCGCCAAAAAGGGTTTCCTCTTTTTTTACATCTTTGCGACAATAAATAATTACCGGATCATATGAAACAAGCCCGTTTATGATGTCCGTATTGGCGTGAATTCTGGATGTTTTTCTAGCATGAAATAGTCTTAAGTTTTTGTAACTCTTATGACTGGCTTCCAATACATCTTCAGATAAATGCCCAATAGGCAGAGGAAAGGACTTGATATCACTTCCATGGAGCAACAGCTTATATACTGTGGCACTCATTTTATACTATCCATAAAGTTGTATACACATTTGAGCAGTCTCAACAATACACCTTAAATTTGTTTCATTAATATAGTGACTACTTGAAATCGCACTTAGAATATTTGCAAATTTGGAAATTAAATCTTTATTGATACCTGTTATTTCCGACACTAACTAAATAATTTACGGGTCGTATTCCCATCGTTACTGTTGCCTCCTCCTTGTTTCGGTTGGTCTAAAACCAGTCCCGTTTTTGTATAAAATTGGGATGCAATTGATTTATTTCTATTCTTAGCACTTTCTTTTGCCTCTTGGCTTCTTGCCTGCCATTCCTTGTTGTCCATTTTATAAGAAATATGAAGCAAGTACTCGTAGCATCTAAGATAAGCATACAAGACAGATATTTCAAATTTATATGTAGATGTGTCACACGCTGTACTTACTATTTTTTCTATATTATTAAAGTCTTTCGGGGTAGCCTTGCATACATTGCATGCTTGGGATGAGGCCGTGTCGGTAAGCACATTGCATGCTTTTCATCCATCATGGTGCAAACCAAAATGTGTTTAAATGCCAGATCTTTGTTATCTATGAAAATAAATTCTTCTAAAGAAAATAATTCTTAAAGTGAACTTCCATTTTAAGAATTATTTTCTTTAGAAGAATTAAGTAATCACTCCACTTAGAGCAGATGGATGAGTTTTCAATTTTTAATTATCTATGAAAATGTTTGTTGGTCGCAAATTATTTGCTTGATTTTAAATCTCTAAGTACTCCTCCTTCATATTCTCTTTTTTCCTTTTTCAATTTAAAGCTTATGACACGGCAATACCTGGTGGAAGATGGACTCGGATTCTTCTCTAAATTGAATTGATACTTTTAGAGATACAATTGTACACAATGTAATGTTGGCATCACCATGTGGTTAGTGGTTAGCAAAGTGAATATGTGCTAGCCGACTAATAGTTAAATCCAACAGGTTTTGCAATGTAATTGTCGCCTCTGTCTCCGTAATAAACATACGTGGTGGGTAACATTTTTTTTCACTTCAGCAATAGAAGGGTATGAAGGATAGATATTATTAGCTCCATTCCTTTTTGACCCTCTTTGAAGTGCTATGTAGTCGTCCTTAGTTAATCCTCAGTCTACCGTAAGACTAAGAGCTTCTTCTTCCGGGGTATATACTTCCATCGAAGGTTGAAGATGAATCACGGATGTTTCATTTTTTAACCTTTTTGGTGTTAATGATATCGCCAGATATCATTTGGCCACTTTTAATTAAACTGGATTTAACTACATACCCAAGTGTTTCAAAACACAATTGGGTATTATCACTTTTTTGAAAATTACGTAAAATGAATCTTGAAGTGCATATATATCGTATGGCATGTTAAAAAAAAACAAAAAAAATATTTGTAGGTAGAGAATTTTTGGTCTGAAATTTGAATCTTAGGAGTCACCGCCAAAACGCTTCTATCCAAGGTTATTCAACTCGTGACGTCAAGTGTCATGTAAACATTACCGAGGAGCGTGCTGTTTAATGGTTTAGTATCATTCTTGTATTTGAAAAGCTTTTGTGTGGTGTTTATTAAAAGGACGGTGTAAGAGGTCGCGCCAAAAAGTGATTTGTGTAGTTTTACAAGCATCTATTATGTATGGAAAACAAAACAAGTGTTGTTTTGTACGTGGTTATAAAAGTACTTCAGTCAGTACAGCTAACAAAATTTTTGTAACTGTTCCTCAAGATGTTCAACGTATGAAAGAATTGTTTAAGGCCCCTAGAGGTGATATGCTGAAATCGCAAGGTTTGTTTTTCTGTTGTGAAGATCATCTTAATTCTTACTGTAAGTTTTATTACTCTTTTTGGGGTTATAAGTGTTTGCCATTCAGTTTCCATTTTGTTATAGCTTGAAGAGGATATGAAACCTTTCTTCAATTTGATGGCATTGCTTCCATTTTGTTAAAAGTTTAGACACAAGCACTTTTACCACTTCTTTTAGCCGCTTTTCTAATATCTTGGAAAGTTTATCTATATTCATTTTGTCCTTAGTATAACTAACTAATGTTCATTGCACTGCGGTGACGATTGTTTATAAAAATGAACACTCTTCAAGACCACATTCCTACTCACACTAATAAGCGCACTTCCACCACCTGCAAACAAATACAGATATATTAAAAAAGGATGATTTGGGAAAACTAGATTTTACTTTATTTATTACCCAAAGACAGAGCAACAACACAAACTAAGAACAAATGTGGTACTAAGCGGAACTTTTTTGTAATTTTAACTTAAAGTGACGTTCTTACAAGGAAGGTTTGGTGGATTTTTTTTGATTTAGTAGCACAAAAACATAGGCTTATTGCCTAAAGTTAAAAACAAGCCGTTCTACCCTACCTGTTGCAAAACCAACCTACACGTTACGGTGGCGCTCTTAGCCGTACCTGGGTTTTTAATTTCGCCTCAAGCGCGTTACTCAGGTTGCCCGTCTCTATACCGCGGGGAGGTGGCGCCTTAAGGTTGTTACACCGTACTTGGCTACTGTTTAGAAGTTCCTTTTTTGGTCCTAATTCTAGTAATTAGTAAGGATTTAACACTATCTCCAAGGTCATTCCCGGTGAGCGCCGGGTTTCCAGGACTCTAAGTCCGGTCCTTGGCCCCCACCTCGCCAGTGTTATCTGTTCGGGCTATTCCAGACGTGCCACCCTTTCGAGTGACTCTACGGAGCCCGAACATCCTCCTCTCTTCCACGGTATTTCTTGAGCTCTGCACCACATACCTCACCTGTCAGTCTTGCAAATGTTGCAAGTCTGACGGGGTCATGAAGTATTTCCGCGGTGTCCATTGATGGATTATCATTTTGGGGGACAAAGCGAATGCTGTGCTCATGGAGCCACTGCTGTGTTCGTCGGGCGTAATGACAGGACGCTAAGTCTGGCCAGAAAATTACATCATCATGAGCATGATGTTCATGAATAAAATCCCTCAGTTACGATAAGCAATATCTAATATATCCTTGACCATCCATGTTTCACCTCACACCAGACCTGAATTTTGTCAGCAAACTTTGCCTTCGCTTTGTATCTTACATCATTTGGTACCTCTGCTAGGTTGTCGGTATAGAAACCATCGTTCCCTGGATTTCTGAATTGCTCAGAGTGAAATATTTCTCGTCGTTCATCACAATGATTGTACGCAAAATGATATTGTCGTAAATTCTGACAACATGTTGGTATTTCAGCCAGTTCGTTTGCCGCATATTTTGAACATTTCTGTCTTGTATGGTATTTTGACTATTTCTAGCCAACATCCTGCTGACAGTGCTCTTGGAAACATGATACCTTCGTCCCAATTTTCTGACAGATGTTCCGACGGTGTTCTTCGCTCTTGCTACCAGTTGCTACTCCCTGCGTGGAAGAACTTTTGGCAGACATGGGATACCTTGCTCACATTCAGCGATTCTACAATAAATCGTTCTACGGGATATATTTTGATGTTGAACAGCCGAACAGTTTCCACTTTGGGAATTGTCCAACTAGGTTATAGATACTTTTGCGGATTTCTAATTTGTATGACATATCGACGCTTTCAGTATGCAAACTGGCACTGTCAGTTTGTTGACAGATCACTGAGGAACTTTTGTTTCCAAAGCACACTCGAAATTGTATCACGTTTGGTGTGTCAGCATCAAGAAATTTGTGCCAAAACTTATGGTACATTCGTTATAAAAAAATAAAAGAGCAAACCAAGGAGCTAGCATAAGCTCTTAATTTTTATATTTCTTATTTCTGTGACCTTTTCAAATGTACTTACTATAATAAACTCTTAAACTTGACCTCAAGTTTTGTTAAATTTACATGCATTTACTACGAACTGTGTAAATATTACGTGTAATTTACACCACTGTCTTGTAAAATATTATAACCAGCAGACCTGTAAGAATCAACAGTACAAATGGTTAATTCATTTAATTGTTATAAACTTGCAGTTGCAACGCAATGGCATAATATCTCAATAAAGAAAGTAAATATTTTTGTACCTACCTATTTCAACATCATCAGCGTAAGTTCCACTGTTGCCGATTTTAACAAACTGTTCATATTCCATAACGATTAAAGTGTGCTCAATTCTTAATTGTTAAAGTTAATCACAACCCACGCACGCTACTAATCACTGTAATTCAGGATACAGACAAACAAAATAAATGCCTACTGGCTAATATGCGCATCTAAGTAATGTAGCAACTAAATCACGTCTGGCAGTCATCATCTGTGCCCCGCGCCCTTGTGTTTTAAGATTCGATAGGTTGTACATACTAGTTCATTCATTATCAGTTTACGTCAGTCCTATGAAATTTTACACCTAAGTGTTTTGTTTTACACCAGTTTAATTCCTATTTCTTGATTTTATTAAACAGGTTTAAAAGCGCTCTTCAGTTTACAATTTACTTTACATGTTGGTAAAAACTACTGCATTTCACAATAACAAGTGCATAAAATTTACCAATTTGCGTTTACTTCATTGTTAAACTGTATTTTTTACTGTGTACAGGGTGTTTAATTTTCAGTTTAATTGTAAGGTGTCTCGGTAACTATTAATGCTAGAGGGTTGCGGTTTCGACATTAATTTATTATTTTTACGTTATGAGTTGAGATGTACTATTGGCATTGTTTATATCGCCTTTAGTTCTAAAGCGATAGCCAACTTTTGAAGATACTTTTAATCTGAATCCAGTAGCGCACTCAGAATTTTTAGGGGATCAAATTTTTCAAATATAACACAAACTTGCATTTTTTAAAAGTAATGTAGCTTTGCTATGGTTGGAAAGACTTTTTTTCTGATTAAAAATGTATACATTGTTAGGTTTATTTTTAATTTTGGAATCATTCAATTTTCTTTAGTAATTTAATCAGATTTTACGTTTCCATCTTAGGAGGGTATGGAACAAGAAAACACGATATCATTTATATTATTAAGTAAAAATTTTAATCTAATAAACAAAATGCATGCATATTTGAATACAGACATTAAGACACTTAAAAGCGCTCATTCATTTTTTTATCGGTAACCTAGGATTCTATGTAACTAATAAAAATTATTGTTTATTTTGGAGATAAGTACCTATAAGTTGTTTAGCGTCAATTATTTACATCCATTTTGACGAGAAGCGTAAAATCTCATTAAGTTAACACAGAAATTGGAATAATACCAAAATTAGTAAAAATAAACGTAACAATGTATACCTACATTTTCTTAATCAGAAAAAATTGATCTTTTTCGATTTAAAAAATGCAAGTTTGTATTATATCTCTAAAATGTGACACCCTCAAAAAATTCAGAGTAGTCCACTGGATTCAGAATAAAAATATCTGCAAAAAATTACTCTACAGTTTTCTTTGTAGCTACAAACCCAATCCAGATATTGAGAACTGAAGAATGTTACATTATTGAAAAGTTGGCTATAGCTTTAAAACAAAAGACGATACAGAAATGGCGATGGTACAGTTCAACTCACAACAAAAAAGTAATGTAGAAACCGCAACTGTCTAGCATTAATAGTTACCTAGGTACCATACAATTACAACCAGCTGTTAATATATTCTCGAAGCGATTCACGCTTTTAATGCTAATTCAGTTCAAGATAACATCGAGCATCAGTTTTTACATAACATGCGGGAAATAGTATTCTGCTCTTGTTTCACTCAGACCCCACCCCAAGAAGATGCTCACAGGTATTTTGCATAATCAAATTGTAACTTTAAATTAGCCTAAATCTAAAGTGACTCATAATTTAAACGCATATATTGAATAGTTTTTTTTATAACTGCACTAACTGTAACTGTACTAGGATCTAACGTCCTAGTACGTAAGTATTGATAACATGTTAAAGTTCTCATACAAAGGGTGCTCCAATGGGAAAAATACGTTTTCATTTACAACTATTTATCCATTATGATTTTTGCTGCGCCATTATCTTATTGACTGTAATTGGAACCTGTTGCGATTAACAATACATGCATCATAACTCAGATTTATGTCATAGCCATGGCGTCGCCATAGTTTAATGCACATAAATAATATAATATTAACATACTTGAAACTTTTTGTACTATTAAATTAATATCAAAATCAAACCAGCAAAAGTGGTAAAATTTTGTGAATATCACAAAGTTTTGTTTCCATTTCATTGGTATAAGTTTACCTCACCAAATGTTAGCGATAATATAATTTTAAATTTGTTGCGACTATATAAACAAAGAGCAGCGGTGATACACCAGAGAGCAGCAGTACAGTGGATACGTCGAATTAAAATTGACTTATAGTTACATATAGTGCTGTACCATGCGAATATAAATGGGAAACGTTCTTTCTATCCACTAGGATGGCATAAAATAGAAAAAAAAGTATATACCTACTACCAGTGTTTGACGCTATTATAATCTCTTTTTCAGTCATCGGTCTGATAATGCTAAATATCCACACTTAAATAAATATTTATAATAAAATGTAGGATACTGTACGCCTTAACTGCGTAGGTGATAACATATATTAGTTAATTAACCTACGAGACTACCATAATCAAGTCCTACTTGTACTATATTGAGTTATCCAACTGTTATGGAAGTTCTAAACAAACCACACAAGCAGACGCAGATTAGGAATCTTACCGACAGTTAAGAAACTTGACTGTCTTAGCTATTAGGTGTGAAAAACGGCATATCTAACACACTATCTTAATAATAACGACAATAAGAATCTGTGTAAATCACTTTAAATATACAAAAAAATCTCGAAAAAAGCATACCTAAAAATCTAAATGACGTAAACAAAATTAATGACTTTTTCTTATCCGTATTTAAATAAGCAAATGTTTGTCCTGAAACGTTAAATATATTCCGAAAACAAACTTAACAAAGAAATTGCTTTTAATTTTAGTTTGCCTTCAATCGATGAAGTAGAAAAAATTATAATGGAGTTAAAATATAATGCTATTGGACAAGATGGCATAAATACCAAAATAAATACTGAGTTGTCCATATATTGCCAAGTATGTCACGCATATTATTAACTCGTGTTTGGAAATTGGTGACTTTCACTCAGAATGGGAAACAACAATGGTCACCCCGTTACCAAAACTTGTTGATCCTAATGATTTTAGTGATCTAAGGCCGGTGAGTATTAGCCCTACACTTTATTAAGTTTTAGAGAAAGTGCTTCACAATCAAATGCTAGGTTACATGAGTACAAATAATATTTTGTCACATACACAGTCAGACTTCAAAAAGGGACACAGTACAACAACTTCTTTTATGCACCTTTTGGATTATGTTCTCAACGCTAGAGATAAGGGCTTAAATGTAGTTTTAGCTTTGTTAGCCTTCTCTAAAGCTTTTGATACGAGTACAATCGATCATAAACTTCTTTGCGTTAAATTAAGTTATCTGGGTTTCAACGAAGTATCTGTACAGTTTTTTCTTCCTATTGGCATGATCGTTATCAAAGACTTCTATATGACAATACGTTATCATATTCCAGACCAGTTTTGTAAGGAGTGCCTCAAGGCATCATACTGTCCTTTGCTATATTTAATTTACACACATGATATAACTTCTTGCCTCAAGTACAGCTCAGCTTTCTGCTATGCAGACGATACGCAAATTGCATATTCTTTTGACGACAAGTCGATTAAAATCGCGGAGAGAAACATGAATGAAGACCCAGAAGCAATCTGTTTGTTTTTTATGAAGCGTAATCTAAAATTAATTAGAATAAATGCTCCGTAATTAATTTTTCTTCAAAGAAAAGTAGTGAATATTTTAATTCACACTTTTGCCTAAAAATTAATTGAATTTACTTAAATTCTGCAAAAAAGCTAAAACACTGGGAGTTTTACGTTTTACGGCCCACATTGCCATTTTAACAAAAAAAATGTTATTTAGTTTTGAGGCTATTTTACAACAGTTATCATGTCATAAATTTTAAAAAGCTGTGTGAAACTGTAATTCTTTCGGTTCTGAACTATTTATTGGTTAACTCTTTTTTATCCTTGTCTAAGTGCATCATTAAAATATCATCTGCAAAAAATATAGAATACTTTTTGTACATTTATTTTCAGACTAAGAAAATATGATCACATAACACCACATTTTAAACAACTGCAATGGTTAAAAATACTCATTTTCTACATTTTCGTTGTTAGTTTTCGTACATCCTCCACGCAATATTACTTGTACAATAAACTTATCCCAAGAAGCGGCATGCATAGTGTCAATGTTACGCAGGCTAATCCTTTGTATTTTACCTACAATCCGGTTATATTGTATAATGCGTTGCCTCCTTCAACTAAGCTGAAATAAGTAAGTGTATTTCGTAAAAAGGTGCGGGGTTGTATGTTGGCTGCGCAGATTGGGTGATTTCAGCACTTTAATAGATGTTTTTATGTACAAAATATTGTCATATTATATAGTTACTATACATATTATATATAATTTCACTAGGGTTAGTACTATTACTCGATAAAATCATTTTGTTTTTAGTGTTATTATGGTTAAGGGTTAAGAAATATTAAGTAGCGAAAGTTAGACTTCGCCCTGTATTGCTCCTGCAATAATAAAGACATTTTTATTATTATTATTATTATTATTATTATTATTATTATTATTATTATTATTATTATTATTATTATTATTATTATTATTATTATCGTGAAAGAAAATACTGGTTACATAGCAGATTGCATCAAATTCGCCATAAATTAGGAAATGATACATATTAAAGAATATTTTATTTAAAAACGTACATACTATTTTGGTACAATAAAAATAAAATACAACTTTTAATAAACTTAAAATACTACTACATTAAATGTAATGTTAACACGCCTTTTGATTAAATGAATTAATTAATTAAATGATATAAGTGCATAAATAAAGACGATAAAAGTAATGACATCAAACGACAGTTAACTGTGTTTCAACAGAAATTATTAAAATGTTCGACATCAAATCACGTGCTCGATCTGTAGGTCAATATACTGAACATTTCACTCGCAGCTATTTGTACGTCTAACAAAATTCTGATTTCAAACACGTATTTTTATAGAGAGAAAATTTCTGTTTGCCTAGGTCTCTACCTGGAGATGTACTAGGCGTGATGTATAATAAGCAATGACTTTCACTCGACTCGAACATTCCCTCGATTCTTATTGTGTTTTCTTGCCAGACTCATTTCAGAAACATTGCACTATTAAACATCTGTTTAATTTTTGACCAATTAACTATGTCTTTTATATTATTTATAGGACAGTTACTTGTCATATTCTAATATAAAACGGTGAGTTATTTACAACTACTGGCATTGCAACTGTTCAAKTTTAAATCATCGTTCACTTTAAACGCTAATTCCCGACTCAGTATAACTACAATTACTTAATAGAGGCAAGTACGAATTTTTACAATTACATTAGACTTTCAACAAAAATCATTGTAAACTTTAAGCATTAAGGCTAATAAAATGATGCAACAATTATGTGATTTATTCTTTTAATAAGGACCTTTTTAGACATGTACATCATTTCCGTTGGCAATATAGTATTTTAAACTTATTGCACTATCTAATTCACGATCCTGTTAAACCTTGGTGCGAATAAGAAATAACGTGTGTTCATAAAAACAAAACAGTTCAAGTAAGCACAGTTTCCGCAACTTGCTAAACTTTTTACGTTATTGGCAGTGCTGCTGGTTGTACCTTGCAACCCTTCTAATAAAGTGGCTGTAGCTAGTTGCTAGAAAGCGGTCAGGTTGACAGGTGTGACAATTGACGTTGTTGTTAACTATGGCTTATGTTTTATCGTAATGTTTTACTAATTCAAAAGGTAGGTAAATGCAAAATGATAATTTATTGAGCTTAGTTTTAACTACGAGGAAACGTTGCTTATCAAACTTCCAAACTTCAGTACATTAAATTAAAGATACAAATTTTATAGACTAAATTAAATACTGACAGGTGATAGTTATAAAATTGACTTTTTTTGTTGACATTCGGGCCTACTCGTTTTACTGTTTTTTTCCAAAGTAGTGCGCGTAACGATCCGCCACACTATAGTTGTAGAGGATAGTTCAGTTAAACAGCAACTTCCAAACTTCAGTATATTAAATTAAAGATACAGATTTTATAGACTAAATTAAATACTGACAGGTGATAATTATAAAATTGACCTTTTTGTTCACATTCGGGTCTACTCGTTTTACTGTTTGTTCCAAAGTGGTGCGCGTAACGATCCGCCACAGATCTATAAGCTAATATGATAGCTATTGTGACTTTTTTCATTTAAGATTTATCTACAGATGATGTTTAAAAAACTAAGAGGTGGTAGTATAAATAAAAAAAAACTACAGTCCATCTGTTTTTAATAATTATTCGGATATTGAGTACCATTCATTTTCGATTAATCATAGTAGCAGTAGAATTAAGTTATAATCTTTTATTGCACTTATTAAACGTATCACTTAACTTTCAGAAATGGTAATGCCGCCTTGTTGCTATTAACGGCCATAAAAAATGGGCAGACAGGCACTATGTTCGTATTAGAAAGAGAAGACTATGGTTTGCTTGACCTGTTTTTTTTCTGTAAACGCCCGTAACATATCAAAATAGTGCTGGCAACCGCAAAAGGGTATATTTTTTATATTTTATGGGAAGAAGTTAGGTCGCTCTCACGTGTCAACTGCTTCGAGGTTATGTCGGCGTCAAGTAAAACGTTATTTAGGTGTAACTTTGTAGGTATTATACGTTTTATTAACAACAAACAAAAAAAAATCACTCAAAAAGGCAGGCAAGTTGTGTTTTTCTACATACAGCCCATGTCGACAAGATAAATTGCTTTTAGTGGAGATTCACACACTATTTGGTCGGTTCTGCGCAATTTAAACATTGGTGCTAACAAAGTATTATCTGAACTACCTTCCAATTTGTCAAATAGCAATTCCATTAATGCATATTTTTCACAGCATTTTCAATCAAATAATATCATTTCTAATCATGGAATGGAATATTATGAGAATGCTCGATCCCCATCCCTACAAGAATATTCCTTAAGAATGGTTACTTTAGAAGAGGTACACTCCGCACTCTTTAACGCAAAAAAAGATAAATTGTGACACAGACAACATCTCGTTGAAACTGTTGCGTTTATGCAGTCCCATTATTGATTTATACCTGTTACACATCTTTAATTGTTGTATCGAAAAAGCTTATTTCTCCACGATGTGGAAGAAAGCCATCGCAATACCTCTACCTAAAAAGTCTAACCCTGAAAACTTGTCGGATTTACGTTTGATTAGCATCTTACCTGCAGCTTCAAAACTGTTTGAATCTCTGGTCTACGAACCGATATCTGACTTGTCTTTTCTAGAAAAATCATTCCCGATGCTCAGTGCGGATTCAGACGCGGTCAGAGCACTTCTACGGCACTAGCTTCAGTCATGGATGATCTCATTTCAGCTTATGATAAAAGTTTAGTCAGTGCTTTGGGTTTGCTCGATTTTTCAAAAGCGTTCGATATTATTAATCATAGTCTGCTATGCGCCAAACTAAAGTCATACCGTTTCAGCAGTTTGTCGGTACAGTTTATTAGATCTTACTTGAGCGATAGAGCTCAAGTAGTAAAATATAAAGACAGTGTCTCCTCAAATTGTCGGTTAGATCTGGTGTTGCAAGGCTCAATATTAGGACTCCTGCTTTTCATAATATATATGTCTGATATAGTGAACTCAGTTCGTAATTATAGAGTATTAGCTTACGCCGACGATACACAGTTATATTTTAGTTTCGACAAGCATGATTTCGCAGGGACTGGCAAAATTCTGAATGAAGCACTTGAAAACTTAAGAAAATTGTGTGCTGAACATGGCCTTGAATTGAATTCGTCTAAGGCGCACCTGATGGTCTTTCTTTGTTTATATAGATGGTACAAGATTAAATTTTGTTGATCATTGCAGAAATCTCATTATGGACACTCAGTTCCCATTTAAGCTGCATGTAACTAAGTACAATACAAAAATCATTCTCTAACCATAAACTTTTGTATGCTTGTATGCTTTTTTAACCGTTAATTTGAAAAAGCAATTATGTGATGCACTCGTTCTCTCACACTTTTTTGTCTCGCAACGCGGGGACCATGTATCTCACAGGATTAACTCTTTGAAGTGGCTACGCATGGATTCCCGCTGGAATTATCACTTGGGTTATTTCGTCCATGCATTACTAAATTCTCCTCATGCATGTGAAAATTTGAGGTCTAAGTTTGCCCCTCATTCATCTACGCACTCACGTGATACACGAAATAAAGCTAAATATTTGTTGCCTCGCCATCGCTCTGCTATGTTCGTTCGCTGCTTCACATACAATGCTGTATAATTCCCTTCCGAGCAAGTTTAACAAACTAAATATTAACAAATTCAAATTTAAACTAAGACAGTTCTTTTTCGACCGTCAGATTTCATGATAACCATGACTGTCTTAACTCGTTCGCTCCCAATGAGGTTCGTTGACTGATTTTCAACTAATAGGTTGTCCGATATCGCTTTTGAACTTGTGCTCTACTTTGTTTATTATTGATTCTATTTTTTGCGCTGCTAACTAATATAAATAGTTGAGTTTACATTAAAGGCTCAAGTGGAATAGCTACATGTAAAATTTGCCTTTATTTCTTATGTAATTACTTTGTTAATTCGGTAAGCCTGTGCTTGATTTATTCGAATTTTATTTATTACTGTGCTAATATAATATAATTTAAGTTTCTCTTTTAAGATTAAGTTAAATAGCATCTGCTAGACTTTGCCTTATTGCTTATGTATTACTCTCAGTATCTGATCTTGTTTCAATAAAATCCATTTATTATTATTATCATTATTATTATTATTATTATTATTATTATTATTATTATTATTATTATTATGGTTATTATTAAATTAAGCAGCATGTAAATAGGCCTATGCCTTACCCACATAAATCAATTATTCAATCAATTAGGTATAGGCACTTATAAATATGTCCAATATACATTGTATATTATTAACTTATTTCAGTTGAGTCTGAAATATACGATCGATATCTGCAAGTCAAGGTAAATTTGCATAAGTCAATCATCGGCGATTTTTGCTCACATAAATTATGAAAATCACCTATTGCGTGGGATGATTACACTGGAAGGTTTCTTCCTTCGAAGTCATCTAGGTCCCTGCAATTGGACATTAGTAGCTGCTGACATGTTGCTTCAATTTGTAGTGGATCAGATTGATGACACTGTGCAACTCTGTTAATTATTTACAGTTTTACTGTTTGTGTACCTAAAGTGGCCTGGCTGTGTTGGTTGGCAAGTCGGTATTCTCGGTCTGAAGAGCAGAAAAAACGACGAAATTCTCGAGTCATGGAGTCCGACTTGCTAACCAAAGCAGACGGTCTATTTATTAGGCATTATGTGCCAATTTACTTACCTTCAGTGCAACAAACTCCATGGTTCTACTTAACTTTTTCTCTAAGCTTATTCTGACTTAATCGTCTCAGTTGATTTGAAAGTTAAAGATTAACGAGATGAAGGTAGCTGACAGGCGTCAGCCGGCCTCAACATTCGGCCTCTTTCGTACATGCACGCTTTGCACAACCGAGCCTTATTAATTAAGTAATACATGATACAACATATTATGTCAGTTATCAAACCGTCATCTTGATGAATGATTCGTGTGAGGTTGTTTATAACTTGGCTGCATGTTCAGTAGTCTTCATTTGAATTCCCTGTTTAGTTATTCACCATTATTAACCGCGGATTCTGCATATGCACTATGTCTTCATGTCTTATCACATTGCAATCAAAAATATATATGAAAAAGGCGTTCGTATGTGGAATAAGAGAAATGATGGTCCTTCCCTGCCTGGAATTCTACCTTTATGTAACTTAATACCGCAACAGTAGGTTATTGCGAGATAGAGTTATAACTGCTCATTAAATTGTGCTGTGTCAACTTAATCCTAAGATGAAGATAAAGTAGGTAAGCTTGCACGAAAGTAAATACATATTAATGTTGTTAATTGACGCTCATATTAGCATCTATAGTAATGAGGGATTCTGCCGTAAGACATGGCTAGTGTGAATACCTTTTTAAAATTATTCCACGGTTATCTTTCAATATCTTCTTAATCCTTGATATTCAGCAAAGATACATGTCGTTACCAGATGACACACACTGATGGGTCTTATTATTTTTATAGCGCATTTTCCATTTTATGACAAACAGGCGCTAATCGAACTCGTTGATGGCTCGTTGCCTGTAACGATGAACAACATGTACTTTTTTGCGTAAGAAGTATATACTGTATGCTTAAAAAATTAAATACATCTCGACGATACAAGGAATATGTGCCCGTCGCTTTCCCTGGAAAGGCAATTCTTGTTTAATTTCCATCTTTTTTGTCATTATGACGTGTATTTACGATATTTTACATCAGGCTGTATTTACCATGGGTCATAAACGTAAGAGAATATACCAGATATAATTTAAATCTTCAGTTTATCGATGTAAATAAAAAAAAATTTCTTTTGGTTTCAAATTCTTACACAGAGCATGATATGCTAGAGATATCTCATGTAAACACGACAAGTGATCAGCTTCAATTTTTCAATCTCAAGGAACACATTGTACTTGCTTTGTATTTTCTTCTCGAATAAATCTTCAAAATGCACAGATAATGGTCACGCCTGTACTTGCTATAGATACATTCTACAAATAGAAATATCATTTATTGGAATGTGAATAATGAATACTAGAGTTGTGGCAGAAAAGATAATCTTTATGAAAAAACAAATCCGGTTAAAGTGATGTAGTAGGGAAAGCCCGTTGTAAATCGAAAGTAATTGCGTAAACACCATCGCATTTCTTTGCGTCTTATGTTGTCCTCATCACTGCCTTTTGGCCAGCAATGCCTTCCCTCTAGTGCAACTCTAGTTCGGATGTCAGTTGTCCCAATTTATTGAAATATTAGAATGGCAAAGACTGCACGACTCCTTCTGGGAGACTTTAATGTTATGTTGAATTTTTTAGTGAAAACTCTGCTAAATTTATTCCAAGAAAGATGTGTATATATCATCTTTTTCTGTACTACCAACAACAAGAGCTTAATAACAAAATTTAATACTGTACTCCACTCTCATTAATTTTCGATTTGGATAAACGTTTCTTGAATAATAACTTTCTTATGCCGGCAATTTTTCTTTGAAGGTTCGAATAGCCTTAACTTGTTTGTGATTTTTATGGAAACCGCTTTTGTCTCTACTCGGAGTATTAAATGCTTTTAACATATTTCTTCTCAGTCCTTCAACGGTTGTTTTGCAAACAATGAGTACTCGAAAATGCATTCTTGCAAGCTTGTTCCTTTTTGCCAGCAACCACTACAGAATATTCTAAAGTGATTTTTCTTCTAGGATGTTGTCTTCCGTAGATGTTCATTTTATTTTTGTGCATTCGTGCAACTAAAAAGATAAACACATTTGGTGGAGATTGGCTTGTAGTGAAGGCGGATTCGTCGATATTAAATATAATTGTGTTATCTATCTGATACTAAGCTAAGACAAAACGTGGGAGATGCTAATCCCACCTTCAAGATTTGCTCTTTTTTTTACAGAGAATTTTCATTTTCACCTTCGAAACATGTAACAGTCTTGGAACTAAAAACAAAATGTGATAGTATGCTGACCCCACCTTGAAGATTTGTTACATGCCCTGAATCAATCATAATAATAATCATCCATTACAACCCACCATCTCTTTCGAGATATTCTAGTATATCATCACATCTGTCGCCAACAACCAATCCGTAGGCCAAACCTTCAAGTGTTTCTTCGCAGCTTTAACGATTTTATGCGTACCAGTTCCCACTCTTTTCAACTACAGTTCTTTAGTAATCAAGCTGTTGTAGTATATTTTGTGAACCAACCAGTTCGTATTTAAGGCCGTTAAAAAAACCGCTTGTCATTTGTTTTTAATTACTTTTACTATGTACTAGAGATGTCGGAAGCCACGTAATTGTGTACATTAGTTGACAAGTTTGAATCGACATGCGTAAACTCTGCTTCCGCTTTTCATACCACACGTTTATACTGTAGTAAATACGACCTTTATTTGTAATTATACGAAGCGTTTCACTTTCACAGGCCGGTGTTTAAAAAATTATCCTCGGTGTATTTTGGCAAATTTTACGCTCTTGAAAGGATCCAGGCCATCACGCATGGATAATACTTTGTACCCTATGATTCGCTGAACGACTTGACTAATAATAATTGAAGTATGTAAATAATACAGACAAATTAATCTAACATGTGGAATAAATAGCAGAAATTGTGCCGTAAAGTACTTAATTGCAATATACATAGAGGCGTAGCTACCAGGGTTGGCATGATTAAAACACAATGTTTTAAACTTGTTTAAAACAACGCTTCTGTTTAAAACCTTGTTTTAAACAAATGTTTAAATCATTTGTTTTAAACAGTGTTTTTTAACTAATATTGTATGTGATTCATTAATTATTACTATTAGGCTCGTTTACCCTCCACAAATAGATAAATAGGATTATTAGTAATGACATATCTACATAATGTCACCTTACATTTGCATAAAAATGATTGAATTCAAAACCAGGCCCAGGTTTTTATCGATACAACGGTTATAGAAATTAATAATAATAATAATAATAATAATAATAATAATAATAAATAATTAATTAACATTTTTTTCTGTAGCTATAAATTACAAACACTTTAAAACAACAAATAAAAATCTTAACCTTATCATAACATAAAAATTTGTATTTCTGGTCCAATACAACAAAACAATAAGTAAGACGTTCATTCAACACTTACTAGATAATTATATATTTAGCATAATAGAACAAATAGTTATCAGAACTTGGGAATATAAAAAGCAATAAACAAGAAATAAAATATTTTTATTAGTGCAAGCATATCTTTTTTGCACTTCTTGCATCGAGCTCGCATTGTACTATTTTGCACCTTAATTTTGTCGAAGTAATTCCACCCTGCATTATTTCTCATACTGGTCATTGTAATTGTTGAACTTTAAACTTTAAACATACAAGGTTGGTTCCTATTCTCTTTGTTAAAGTTGATATTAGCTAAAATTCACCCAATAACCAGTATGTGATTGGTCTGGATTTTAAGAAGAGACTTGATTTTCGCTTAAAATAGAAAAGAAAAACCGGCTCATAATAACTAAAATTGTCGCGTAAACGCCGTACACATCAAATACAAATGACAAATGTCAACGGGCAATCGTAGTCACCTAGGGATTTTTAACAACTGCTACGCTTTGAGTCATCTACTCGTATTTATTTTCACTAATACACATAGTATTTTGCATGAGAGTGCATGTTTAAAACAGTGTTTAAAACGTTTTAAACATGTTTTTAACTAAGTAAGAAAAGAAACATGTTTAAAACAATTTAAACATGATTAAATTAAAGAAAACTGTTTGTTTTGTTTAATTTAAAAAAAACATGTTTTTTGCCAACCCTGGTAGCTACTGGTGTACGCATTTATAGATTTATATATTTATAAACCGCACATTGACCCAATGGCACACAAATATGTTCGATGAAGGTTTTATAAATATTCACAGATGGAGATTTATAATTACTGTTTTAGGATTAAAAGTGTAATAGTTAGAAAAAGATTTCTTTATGCTATTTTCAGAACAGTCCGTTTCCGCAAAATACAAGAGCTCATATTAAACTATTACCTACTCTCGTATGGTGTGATGTTTTTTCTGCCGTACCCAAAACTTGTATTAATAACTTTTCTTGTAAATCACTATTTAAAAAAAAATCCTACAGCTGCTAGTATAGCAATCCTAAAATTAGCGGTCTGCTGTATTGTCTTGAAAGGTAACTACATAAACTAAAGCTAGAAACATTACATAATATTGTAGGGATTACACAGTACATGCTATGATTTTTTTGCATTACATTCATTGTCGACTTTCTAAATTCAAAAATTCTAGTAATAGGTCAATTGATATAAAAATAGTCTGAATGAAAACAATTTACCGTAAAACTCCCTAATTTCGGACGATATTTCCGTGTAATGGTAAACATTTTACTAAAAATATAAGTTCCACAATTTTGAATTAGTCGCCGGTGCTAGCATATAACAATAGTTCTTATTTTCATATATACCTAATATTTATTGTGAATTTACATTTTTGAAAACAAAATATGTAAATATGCGTGTCCGAAATAAGAACACAAAATTCCTAATTTCTGACAAGTCAATTTCTTATAAAAATCCTAGGTATTTTACCATTTTCGGACAAATAGGTTGCATAGTTTTAATTTCCGACAGCGGACTACAAAAAAGGTATTTACATGTCCGAAATAAGAAACTGGTGTTTAGGAGTAAAATAAAAAACTTAAAAAAAAGTTAAACTTGTTTTTTGTTTAAAAATACATATTTATTGTTTTAAACATTACACTTTTTTATGATAGTTCTCCATCAAACTTATGTATTCGCCACGGCTCTCTAATGGATTTCTTAAAATTCGACAAATAAGCGTGTGGGGACAAAAATGACACAAATATTATGGATAAACAAGTTTAATCTCTTGTTTTAAATTATCCTTATTTGATGCCTCCCAACTGCCACCGTATACGTCCCGTTTTAAATTTCTCGAAACACGTTCGATTGGGTATAATTGTGGCACATTGGGTACATTTTTAGGTTTTCTTTTAGTATTGACAGAATTGCTAGTGACCTTTAGAAGAAATTGCGAACCATACCAAATAAAGCATTTCTTTATCTTCTTCCATCAAATGTGAAAAAGATTCATCATCAATGATAACGTGCAGACCAATATAATACAAAGCAAGGCAAAAATTCTTTTTCAACCAGATTTTACAGCTTTCGTCTTTGATCTTATAACTTCTTTTCGGCATATTTTGAGACAGACTTTCTCTTGATGAGTGCCATATTATAATGTTTTAGAATGTTACTTACGTATTTCTTATCAGTATGTTATGGATCTTGCGACCAAGCTTCCTAAGTGAAACCTGGAGCTTACCACGAACATACTCACATAATGCTTCTTTCTTGTTGGTAGTAATCGATACGTTTGCAAATGTTGTACGTTGACTTTTCATATGCACCCATTGCATAAAAGTTATTTACCTTGTAGGATTTCTTGCAGTTGTGTTGTTTCTATAGAATTCGGCACTTACCTTCTGGCGCTGAGTTTGGTTTTCAATCGCTTTTATAGCACCAGTCATAAAACGTTAATAATATTAACGTCAAACAATGAGAGTTGTTTAACAAAACTAAGTCATAGCCAACTCAAAATTGCCATTACCTATTTATTGTATACTTTTTTTGTCTTCGAACTCAGTGTTTTTACTGTATAAAAATTTGGAGACAACGAATATACCCTCTGTAAGGTTTTCAATATGAGAAACCGGCATACCAGATTCTTTTCGATTTTCTTTATCTTCCTCTTGTTAGTTAATGTAGATTTACTTTTTTTTATCAATAGCGCTACTTCTTGCTTTTCACTTTTTTATTGTATATTCAATTCTTTCTCAGTTTCGTTGTTTATTATAGGTTCGCTTTCGGCGTCAAGTATGCGGTAAATATGGTTTTCAATATTGACAATGGAATATTGTTATCAATACCATCATATTTTTCTTGCCGATTTCTCCCGAATCTGCTTTTACATTTTCGATGAAAACCATCACTAGTTACATTTCTCCTTCTCTGTCCTTGCAGGGCTGTATCAGCTACTTCGATGATAATGTTCTTCAAAACTTTCACACCATTGAAGGCCACTGTCAACAGTTTTGTAAACAAATAAAGTTGGCTGCCTTTTTAAAACTTGTTGTTTATGTAAAGACATTATCCCACACGGTCAGAGAAACCTGACTTTACATTAGTAATTTTTATTATGTTATATATATATTTTTTTGTAGAAATTATTTTGTTTTAATCTTAACATAATGCAAATGCTTATAAACTGCGAAACATAGTACAACAAATAAGAAACAGAAACTCCGTGGTGTAATAAAATACATCGCGGTGAAATTACAAGATGTTATAAGTGAAATATTTTATTACTAAAACATACTAGTCTGAAAAGTTGTTGCTGCGTTTTAATAACGTAGCGAAACATGACGTCCAAAAGAGGTATGCTCGGTAGAAATAAGCAAGTGACACATCTGATTTTGTCCTTATTTAATGAGAGAAATCCTTTATTTGCTTCAGTTGTTTGTATAACACACTAAAAATTATTCGTATATAATTTAATTTACTTGTCTTTGTTTTCCTTATATATTATCAACTATTAATGATAGAACGTCCAAGTGTTTGTCCTGCTGCAAGCAGCTTCCAGCAGGGCAGTTGGACATTGCTGCCAGGCCTGCCAGCAGGACGCTGTTTTTAAGAGGATTTGTCCTCCCACCAGTACGTGCGCGGCTTCCGACAGTACGGGACCATATTCCATAGGCGCCGTTGATTTTATAGTTAAGTAATTCTTTAAAAAAATATAATACAGAACAAATAACTATATATGATATATATAAATATGATACGCAAAATAATCTCATCCAATTGTAAGCGCACAAACATTTTGGTAATGTGTACTACTTAAATCGTCTTCTTTTTTGGCACGGCTTATTTTTAACTCTTCAGAATAGAGTTTAGGTAAGCCGTCTTTAAAGTTTAATTTGGTAGCTGATTTTCTGCCACGTCGATTTGCAGTAATTAAAATTCCTACATATTCGCTACTGTAGTCGTAACGATACTGAATGCAATAAGGCTATGATTTTTTATATTTGAAGCATTTTACCTTTGCACCTTTTTCATCGACAGTTTTTTTATTAATGTAGATGATAATTCTTTTAAATCAAGCATGTCATTAAATTTTAGTTCTTCTGTTTCATAGGGTGGTTTATCCTTGTGTCTCCCCCTTTTAGAACGCGCCAGCTTGAAAATGTTCATCCAATCATTTACGCAAAAAAACAGATACAATTTTTTTTGTCGCTCTATAGCGCTATGCATAGAGTCGACTTTCATAAACTAATGTCCACTTTCTAAAAATGTTTGTTCAATAACTGCAATATGAATGTTTTGCACTACACAAAGAGACAGTGCAGAAATTTTTAAGTTGCGATTTTGACCTCCGCATGTGTCTGAAAAAAGTGATAAATGTTTTGTGTGAGAAGGCAACTTGCCAATATACTTCAACAGGCAAGTTCCAATTTCACAACTTCCTTTTCTACCATTAACTTCAGTCCAACAGAAACAAAATGCTCTGTTATCACCTGCTGCTTCATAAATGGTTAAATTGTACATGGTTAGTTTTCGCATGTAATACGTCAAAGAAACTTACGAAGATGGGATCTGCAATATACTCTGCAAGTCAAATGAGACTGACATGAACGAATCATCATTTTTAGCTTTTTCTTTATCAGCTGCATTGGCTTCTTGTGCCTCATTTTTTCGCCTCAAGTGTTCTTTATATTCGCTTTCCAAATCCATTTTTGATTCAGGAGTAGCCTGATGGTACTTGGCGCATGTAGGGCATTGATCCTTCTTAGGATGAAAAAAGAAAGGTTATAATGATTGCAAAAAATTCTGCGATATGTGATCAAGCTAACAATTTCAGCATCAGCTCGTTCTTGTAGAGGTCATACATTTATGTTATTGACAGAGAACTATCCAAATATTTTCTTTGAGTACATTTTCGAGTGTAGTGGCTTTCCACTGCTGGAAAACTCTCGATGTGTGCTCTAACTTTAGCAACGACACCATCTTTTGTTTTGTTCCTTGGGATTTTCTTTCTCTTCCATTGGTGCCTTTAAAGTGTCCTAAATCATCTTTGCCTTTAAAAGCTGACAGAATTACACGATTKGACACACAAAGCGTTTTGATGAAGAAATTCTGACAAAACTGCAATTTTTCTGAATCTTTGCTAAAATAATAACGTTWGACATTTTGTGTTTTTATCGCATCATCTTTTCGAGGACGCCTTTTTAAAGGAACGGAACTTGAAACGTTGTATAATATAAAATCTGTTTTTCTTTCATAAAAAGATCAAATCCAGTATTTATAACAAATATCTTTTCGTTCGTCCTCAGAAAATTTTTCATTACATCTATATTTGCATTTTGAACAGTCTAGTTTCTTAGGATACTTTGGCACCTGCTTAACACCTTTATAATTTTCATATAGCAAACACTTATCCCTTAACCTCTTATTCTTTTGCCTTTTCCACGTTTCAGTTTTAGTACTTCGCCATCTATTTCTTTTACTAGGTGCTTGTTCAGTTTCGTTACCTGTTTGCCCCATTTCAGGAACAGTTTCAGTACTTAAACTAAAACTATCATTGGACACCTCAGTCATGTTTGGTTCATAGTCTTTATCAGCGACAGAATCATCACAATCACTTAAAAAACTCGCATCTACTTCGTGCATGTTGCTTACAGTTTCCATGATTTCTGGAGAAGGATCCAATGGGAATAACTCTGTTAATGTTATAGTTTTGTGGCCAGTTAACAAAACCTAAAAATAAAATTTACTACGTTCGTTATATATTTTTAAATTGTTACTTTACTAAATAAATCTTACAGAATTTACTGTATCACTTTTTTCATCGTTAATTTGTTTTTCTAAGGTTTCCTAACTACTTTCTTTATTTTCCAGCTGGATTTATTTCTCAAATTCTGCAAGCAGGTCTCTTTAGAACTAACACTGTCTACAGGTTTAACTTGAACATTATTGCTATCACATACAGAAAGTTCCAAACTGTTTATTTGCCAGTTAATATTGAGATTTGAAGAATCACAGGGTGTTACCACTCCTGGAAATTAAATAATTTTGATACTAAATAATAAAGAAGCGTAAACGTATAAAAACTTTGCAATTTAGTTTGCCACCATACACTATCAGATAATTAGGTTATATTCTAACCTCATAGATACACACATAACTACAACAAATCCAATGTCTTTACTTACTTGATGATCCCTCCTGTTAAACTTCTACACGTAAATAACTAAGCACTAAGTCAGGAGACGCAAATTATTCTCACAGTACCAATACAAAACAACTACAACGAAACGCACTAAGTGACTTAGTGTATAATTATACGACACTTCTGAAATAATAATACAAGCAAAAAGCTCTAAGGGACTTAATTCGTTGTGGTTGTATTAACTCCTTACAAAATGCTGTTAGTGCGTTTGGTATGTTGCCGTAATCCTGTTTTTAGTACACTTCGGACTTAATGCGATTTAGCAGTACATAAATGATCAGGAGTTGATGTTAGAACCAATATAAACGCATTTTCTCAAAATGTTGACTTAGTGCCTTTTGGTGGTAAGCCCACTATATAATATAAAAAAATATTTAACTTTTACCTTAAGTGAAAATAAACGAATTGTAACCTCCAAAAGAACAATGTTTTGATATTACTTATATCATATAAAAAGATATATTTAACATCTGCTAAAGTTTTGGCTTCACAACCGATTCCCCTGGGTTTTCTTTTAAATTAAATGACAGCTTGCATTCCTTCGGCATTGTATTGTAGTTTCCTCCTCCGTACCAGGCAAACATTGATTCATCAGCACACAATTTGTAGCCGGGTTTAAAAACATCATTCAATTTTGCGTGTATCATATCTATAAAATCTTTGGCACATTTCCACCACTCACTATCAGTTGAAAACGTCAGGTTATTTAAAATAAATTCGAATTTGTGATAACCTTTGCCAAAGCGCATTCCAAATGATGGGCTAGGAAAGATTTGATTTTCAGTTTTTGTAGACCAATATTCGCATCTGGTGTGGAGATTATTTTACTCGTGGCATATAAAAATCTTATAGCTTTGAATAACTCAGATTTTTTTTATATAGGGGAAGAACAAGAGCCACATATCAAGTTCATTCATACTATGTATGTTGTTAACGCCATACAATTTTGGTTTATATTATGTAGCCATACTGGTTAACTTTAGTTTGCTCACCGAATTTCTATGTATCGTGCACAGTTACTTCCTCAGGTACTGACTAATCAACATCTTCAAGTAAGTCTTCATCCTGGCCATTATCTTGTAAGTCCTCATTGTCACTGGACGATGATGAAACTTCTTGTCGTTGTAAAATACTGTGCCTGCTTGTACTACTTCCTGGCGCACACGAGGAGACTCTCCATTTTCTTGTGTTTTGGTTCTGCATAAATAAATAGTCCTAAATTAGCGATTAGCAACCCAAAAGAGGTAGAAATACAAGTATATCTGTGGGACGGCATAGCCCTAGCGATAGATGTCTTTTCTAGAGTTCGTAATTCTTTTTAAAAAGGATGGGATCCAACCCCTTCCAACTTTCCTGTTTTCATTATTAAATGGTTGAACTGTTATTTTGTATCGCAAAATGACAGCCCAGAATATCTTATTTCGTTGCAAAGGAAAATTATTGGCGGTCTTTTACTTTCTGTAATGTAAAACATTTAGTAAATGTGCCTAAATATGCTGTTGAAGTTTCTTCTGCATCGCAATCTCTTTTAGCCCTTCTAAATAAAGTTGTACGAGATACAATATGAGTACGGCATCCTCATAATTTAAACGGATTGTTATTACTGGTCACACAGCATCGTCCTCGTTTCAAGTGTTGGTCGGATTTACGAATACAGTTTCGAACCGTTTTATCGGACTGCTATAAAAAAGAAGGAAAACATTGAAAGTTAGAATTTAGGATGGCAATGCCATCTGTCAGCATTACACTGACATGATGACAAAGCCACCTAGCTGCCTTAACGGGAACTACTTCCTAAAGGAAGTGACCTGTAGCCTGACAAATTGGCATGCAACTGCATACTTCAATTTGACAGCAGGCCCCACGGCACTTGTTGCTGACGGGCAATAACCAACATACATTAAAATGCATGTCTATGCTGTGCTGTCTACACCTCAACCAACTGCAGATAGTACTATTTCGCTGTCATTACAGCTCATCAGTGCAGTTTAGGTCTAGTGTAGACAACACGGCATAGAACTGGTTTTGCTTATATACCAAAGCAATGGTATGATGAAAGTAAGAATTTAGGATGGCAATGCCATCTGTCAGCATTACACTGACACGATGACTAAGCCACCTAGCCGCTTTAACGGGAACTACTTCCTAAAGGAAGTGACCTGTAGCCTGACAAATTGGCATGCAACTGCATACTTCAATTTGACCAGTTCTATGCCGTGTTGTCTACACTAGACCTAAACTGCACTGATGAGCTGTAATGACAGCGAAATAGTACTATCTGCAGTTGGTTGAGGTGTAGACAGCACAGCATAGACATGCATTTTAATGTATGTTGGTTCTTGCCCGTCAGCAAAAAGTGCCGTGGGGGCCTACTGTCAAATTGAAGTATGCAGTTGCATGCCAATTTGTCAGGCTACAGGTCACTTCCTTTAGGAAGTAGTTCCCGTTAAGGCAGCTAGGTGGCTTTGTCATCATGTCAGTGTAGTGCTGACAGATGGCATTGCCATCCTAAATTCTTACTTTCATCATACCATTGCTTTGGTATATAAGCAAAACCAGTTCTATGCCGTGTTGTCTACACTAGACCTAAACTGCACTGATGAGCTGAAATGACAGCGAAATAGTACTATCTGCAGTTGGTTGAGGTGTAGACAGCACAGCATAGACATGCATTTTAATGAAGGAAAACATTGTCTAATTCGTCACGCATGTGTAATGTAATGTAATATTATCTTTTTGTAGAGCAAAGTGGAATGACCATTCGACTTTGCCCAATTTGCATTTATCCACAAAGTATTTAATTTGCCAAAAACCTATGGCAAGATACATCTATATGATCTAGTATAGTTGTATATAACCCGTCTTATCTTGAAGCCACAGTTATTGTAGTAGTTTGAAATAAATCAACTGCCCTGGTCAGTGCGCTCTCACCCTGCGACTAGTTTCGCTCTGTTGGGGCCCATCAGGCAGGAGTAGAGAGCAAACTGACCATGGCAGACCGTCGCCTATAACCGCGGCGGGCGGACTGGTTCAAGGGAGAATAGGAGGGCAGATGCCCTCAGTGCCATCTAAGCGGAACTCTGCGAAATAGGCGGTCTTTAACTCTGAAAAGTTTTATTTGTTCATTATATGCATCCTGCCACACGGTTCTTATTCGCAGTTGGGCCAAAATGAGCTACCCCAGCGCCAGAATATAAACATTCTTGTATATACAGTATTACTTTGTATAACATTCTTTACATTGTTTTAGGTGTTCCTTATATGTTACATCTTGTCTAGCAGAAGAAGCTTTGCGATATGCCCTACAGTCTATGGAGAACAACCATGCCTTTTCACACCAGCACCACCTGGAAAGACACCTTCTTGTGCAAGACCTGGTTTAACCTATTGCGAGCACCCGTCCAACTATCCAATGTAAGTGTATATTATTGGCGTTAACATATTTCGGCAGTTAAAAGTGGAATTCGTATGAAGTAAAATTTTTTAAACCAGATACTAAAGCACGCAGTTTTGCTATTTAATACCTCAAACTTTTTTGTAACAAGGTAAATTCGTTTTGCGTAGCAAACGAAAAGAGTAAAGTTTTAGTACCAAATACTCTTTATGTATAATAATATTAATATTATAGCATAATATTAATTGAAATAACAATAGCAAAGGCAATACACTCAATTATTATTATGCCTACGCATAAATTTAATTATTTTATTATGTGTTTTATTTATGTAACAACATAACAATTATTCGTTACATTAACTTTATACTTTAGGATAATAAGAATAAAGTAGTGTTTATTTGTAACAGAAAGCTATGAATTCAAAATTGTTGCAATGTAATAATGATAACTAGGAGATATACGAATGTAACTATATAACATTAAACAAAGTCAATAATATTATGCTGAGACATAATGATACTAAAACAAATCATTAAAATTATAACATGATTATCGAATTATTATGTTTGGTGTAAATATTATCAGTGGCTCTGTCACAATAAACTTGCTATTAACCTAAATAAGACCTGCTATATGTTAATCACGCAAAAAAATAAAAAGGCAGCCATTAACAATAAAAAATAAACAAACAGTGTTAAATGAAGTTCGTTCTTATAAATATCGTACTTGGGTCTCTACATAGACAATGGTCTAGTCTGGGATGTTCTTATAAACTCAGTAATAAAAAAAATAGAGACTAAGGCGTTGTGGTAACTACCTGAACGACGTTGCCAAACGTATTCTGTATCACTGTCAGATGGAKAGTCTACTACGATACCTCATTGTCTGTTGGGKGGATGCATCCCAGTACTTAATTAATAGGCTGYAGAGGGTACAGAATAGAATCATTAAAATTCTATACAACATGGACTACTTCACTCCKACTGCTCAAGTTTATGGACCTCAACGYTTGCTCAATATTGACAATTTAAAAATGTAGGAACAGGCAAAGCTTATATTTTGTATTATACAAGGTCAGATAAAGTGCAATTCTAGTATAAATGTAGTCAGTCAAATTCATAGTTATAATGTGAGAAAATACAACTGTCTTAGAAGTGATTTTCAAAGGACTAAAAAGACTCCAATTTTTAGAGCAATTAAGGCTTTAATTGTTTGGATGCTTCTATAAAAACAAAAAAAAACAGTTTCTGCAAAAATTTAAAAAGAACATTATTGGAAAATTTATGAATTGTATAACACTAATTAGTGTTTTATTTGTGTATATTAATTTCCATTGTTTTAAGCCAATGTTACTAGTTATTTTTGTACTGTTTTTTTGGCTAGTAATAAATAAATTATCTTATATTATTATTGTTATATTTGTATTCTTTCATTTTTATTATGTACATAAATGTGAATTAGCGAATAGCTACCCTGTCGTGTGAAGTCTGCATTGGCTGCAATAGCAGTGTTGCCTGAAGCTCCTATGTATACTTTTAGAGAAAAAAATGAGCAGCCTTTGGTGTACACTCAGTACACTGTCTAGTTCTAGTTCCGCAACCCCGGTGGGACTTGGTACGATTACTTTAGTTTTACGGTTGAAATTCAATCCCAGGGTGCCTATATAGTGTATGTAGTAGGTTGCAAAGGGTAGTTTGTAATACTTTGCTGAAGTGAGAAAGTGTTTCTATGTCTAGTAGCCAAATAAGTTATTATTTTGAGTACTTTCCAGACTGGATAATGTGTGCATAATATGTACTAATTACAAGAACTGCTAATTACTTTCTTAAACGCTGGAAAATCCATAAGAATTTAAAACTGAACTCCCAATCATCGACAAAAACTTTATATTAATTTATTTTTATGAAACTAGATTTTCCAGTAGCTATATTGATTTAATGCGTTAAATAGCAAAACGGCTCACCATAAGATACTGTGATTTTGCAGTGGTRGAAATTTTGTACAGTTCTTGTTGTGTGCCATCTTAATTACACTGGCAGTATTCTATCCAATACAGGAGGAAAAATCATTACACAGTATTTAAATGATTCTATTGAAAATGGCTTATTTTTTCCGGAACAAAGGAAATTATTTTTTGTCATTTTGTGTATGTTGTGTGTTCTATTTTGGCAATAACTTCGAAACGAGAAAAACTATCAACCTCAGGCTTTTACCAGTTGGATGCGTTTATATTAACTGGAAGTCCTACGTAGGATATGCATTTATATATCAGTCTGTTAGTTAACTCATTTCTTATTTTGTGATCTAGTGTTAAATGTGCATTTGTACTTGCAGTACATCCATGATTTTTAAGTTTTGCAATTTCTTTAATAAATCCTGCCCACAACCTTCATACCACTTAGTTTCGAAATATTCTTGTCGAATCCGATATTTTTACAACACTCCATTTTTAGGGCAAGTGGTTTTACCCTCACCTTAGAGGCGGTGATATTGTTTAAGCCTAAACAGTCTAACTAGCACTACAACTATTCGCTTCTAGCTGTATATGTAATATTTCAGAACATGTTATCGGTATACACTGCGAGATTATAAACGTTCCGGCTTATGTTGCTTAGCTTCAGTGTTTCAAAAGACCACAAACCATGATTTCGGGATTAAAAAAAAACATCACTTCATTCACGGGTATATAATATACTGTTATTTGTGTAGTGTATTTAATAGAAATAGAGTAGCCATGGATGACAATGGTGGAATAATAACAAGAGATGATATGAAATGTAATATGGGTCAAGTAATTTGTTAAATAAAGTATTTCATAGTACAAACGTACAAATTTGGTAATATACTGAAAAGCTGAATATGAATGAAAAGACTGATATCCTGACAAAAAGAACTGTTGAACAATGTTCTTTATATAATGTATTAATACATTCATTATGAAATCATCTCATCTCTGTTTTGCTATTCACTTTAAAAAATGTATAATATTGAATTTATTTTTATTTTTTACATGTTTGCTGCTGTAAGCTTAATATGACATAGAATCACCAAAATGAACTAATCTAGCCATTTAAAAGCAAAATCTTTTAGAAGATTAAAGCCATGATATGAAAATCGTGCGCACTACTTATACACCAATATTCTGATGCATTGTGCCTTTATTATGGTCATGGTGTGAAGTTTTTATTAGATTCTTCACTGAAAAATAATACTTCTAAACTTAGCATGATAGTTTCCTCCGGAATATTGTTAATTTTATTCTGGAGACTATTGTGTGGTTTGTAGACAGATTGCATATTAGTTTGAAGTAAGTTGTGGGCTTTATAACATCAAGCTGCGGAGAAAATTTATAACGATTCATTAATAAGGTTAAGGTTGAAGCGTCAATATCTTTCAGTACTACTCTATGAATGAACACAGCTAATAAAAGGCGAAACTATGAAAAATTTAGCAGTGCATAATTTTCGACGCTTATATGACGCATAAGTCTATCATATTACACGTTTGCTTAATACATTTTAGGCATAACATAATTTCAAAAGAGAAAGCTATGCAGCAAGTTCTAAGGGAAACAAAAAAATAATGAATTCCGTTTGGGTGAGCGAGTTTGCCGCATTAACATTCAAGTCGGGATAGCATTGTTTTTACCGATATAGACTTTAAACGCTAACCCCAATTTCTCCCAATGTAAGTGTAATTTCCATTAAGTAGCTACGTTCTTGCCAATATTAAAAAATTACCCACTAACGTGTAAGTGTGACAAACCCATAAATAATGTTCGACACTACGACAAAGTCAAAGTTCAAAAGAAAGTGTTATTGCTTTTCTCTTCTATCAGTAAGTACTTTTCCATAAATTGTCAGCAGGACAGCATATTTCTCAAATATTTAAATGTTTGCGGGAATTTCCTGGAAACCGTGTAAAGTGTGATAAAGATTTATCACAGCGTGTTTTCACTGCAATGAGCACCATACATATAATTGAACTTTCGTTGTCTGCTGATATTCATAAGACTTTCTATTTGGACGACCTCACGTAAACAATTGTCCCAACGGTAATTACGCAGTAACATATCAATCGAAATGTGGAAAACATGAAATTGCATTTTCTGTTACACACTATTGCGAGAACAATTGCATTATATGTGAGTTTCCAAACATTTCACTTTACTGCTGGGAACTAAATAATTAAAACTGTGTAACTTACGCATAAGCTAATCTCGGCGTAACCGTAATATATTTTTCTATTTACTAAGACGTAAAGGCGTTAATAGCTGCAATCTCAGAAGTAAATGAATATTCGCTGGAGTTGTGTACGTAATACATAACTACAATCATTCTCTAAAAAAATGGTTTGTAAACCTTCGACACATCATGCTTGTCTTCAAAGGTTAGTTTTTGCTGTTTTAAACAGATAATTTTGCAAGTTTTTCCTGTATTCACCCATATGACCTAAAATACAACAAGAACAATGCTTTGTTCGTTTAGTTGTACAAACGTTTTACTGTTTCTTTATTATAAACAATCAATTATTGTTTATTATATTCTAAAGCGTGCAGTGTATAAATACTTTAGTGTAAAAGAACTTATTTTTAGCTAATAGAGGGCGTGCAAAGTGGTATAAGTCAAAAATATGCATTTGGGAAAAACGTTTATTAATGTTCAGTTACGTAACACAAATCTGGAATATAAGAAAACATATTTTTGTGAACAAAATAAAAAAATAATGCTATCAGACTATATAATTACATAAGAACAATAATAATTAACTTAACACAACAAAAACTGACATTCCCATTTGCCCATAAAATTAACAACTTATAGCGTTTTGCATTTTTTTAATGACGTTAAAAATTATATTAAAAATTTAAGTAATGGGCAGGGACAGAAAACACTATTAACAGATAAATTTAAAAAGAAATTGTCTAGTCGGAGTTTGTCTCAGTTTCGAAATCCGTAGGATCTGGAAGTTTCTTTTTAATACTGTCTTTACAGGCAGGTCCGGCGAGAGCCCGGTACAAATGTACCGGGGCCCGGCAGACCCCTAAGTCATAGTCATAGTCGTGAATAAAAAAATTTGCTATGAATTTGAAAAATAGCATCATGAAGTATGAAGATTATTTTTCGTCAATATACAATGACATTCAAGTCAAGTCAAGTAAACAAGTGGTCTCACAGACATTTTGACTATCTTTAACAAAGAACTAACCTATTGTAAAAATTCTTCTCAGTAATAAAATATATATGGTACCTGCTAGAAACAAGGAAACCTTTTTTAAAAACATATTTTAAAATAAATCTTTTTCGAAGAATTTTATTGAATTTGCATTCCTTCAACAATGGATTCTTTTTAGAAATTGGCATCTTTGTCTTTGTTGAAAGGTCTTGCTGGTACATTCTTTATGAAAGAATAATCGAATCAATGAATTGATTGGTGAATATTTGTGAATCGATGAAAACGGGTAAATGGGGGATTTCTTACGAGTTATCTGATAAAGATTTGGTTTAAGCTTTAGTTTCTTTCTTATTTTTTTTGCTTCATTTCGTGCTACTAGCCTACATATCTATCTCTATCCTGTGGTGTTCCTGTTTTTTTTCAGAATTCTTTCTTTGTTTTGATTTCCTCTTTAATTTCTTGTCCCCCAGTTTGTTCTTTTACATTTTATATTAACCATTTTTAACCTGTTTTTCATTATTTATTTTATTGCATTCCACTGAAAAAAAATCACTTACACCCCTTCACCTTTAAGTGTCTCAATTGTATTACGAGTATTTCACAGTTAGTTGTTAGTGTACCGATATTTTGCTGAATCCGCTATGACTTCTGACCGCACAGGCTGGACCAAGTGTCAGAACACTAACAAATGTAGGCTAGACCTAATACGGAAATGTAATGCAAAAAATTAAGGCCAAAAATGACCTCACAATGTGCGTAGGCCTAACACCCATATTAAACTTTCAGTTTACTTCTCCTTTTAGGCCTATGGCCCGCCTTGCGACTAGTACCGGGGCCCGTGAATGCTCTCGCCGGCCCTGTTTACAGGGTAAGTTTTTGTGGAAATCATAAAATTTTTGTCCATGTACGGCAAAAGTTCAATCAAATTTAGCTTTTTTTCTTTACATATAAATTGCGGTCCTTGATAGGATGAGAGAATATCGATATTAGCAMCTTCCCGTACACGACCTCGTCTACGATAAGATAGTCTATGAAAGGGTGCATCTCTATGAAGTGTTGATTTATACAGAATTATTCCATTTAATGTAGCGTAACCACTTAATCTCTTGCCATTTTACTTTTTCTCCATCCTCGTTAATTTTTCAAAGTTGAAAAGCGGTTTTAAATAACTCCGAGAATTAAAAAAAAAGTCAGTCTTTATCATTTCGTTTACAATAAATGGTTTGTTATTTCCACATAATCTTACAAGTTGCAGCCAATCTCTTGGGTGTTCAATTGGCAATCCGTATTTTTTTCTTTTCTTCTCAATAACAGAATAGTCTGAATCGCATTCCATACGAGTGTGTCCAGGGACCAAAAATTTGTGGTCAATATACTGTGCGTTAATTTGTTGCAGTAATATTTTAAACATTATAGGTAGGTATGAATTTTTATTCTGTCCAGCGCATATATCAAAGTAAAGAATAACGTGTTCTAGGTGCTCTGGAAGAGTGATAAAGTGTTTATAAAGGCAAGAAGCTATTTGATTTGCTCCTCGCGCTGCGATTCCTTCATGCCACATGAAACATATTGGTTGTTTGTCACCACATCGGTGGATCGTCAAGTTGTACGTCCAGAGCTGACGTTTGTAGAAAGCAATAGACATTTGTATATCCTGCGTAGGAAGGCATTGCTGCAAATCAAAAGTGTACATAGTTTCCGTTTGGGAAGATATACTCATAAGCACTTTCAGCCTCCTGTTGGTGCTGCTTTAGTTTAGTTTCATACTGTTTTTTAATTTCTTCGTTGGTAGCGTTTTTAATTAAACTGCTAGGTCTGTCACATGTCGCGCAAGTATATGCTTTTGGCGACTTAATTGCAATGTTCATTTCATGAAAAATACCTTCATAAATTTTTCTGCTAACAGGACGATACTTTTTCCTAAACGACATACTCTTGGTAAAGTCTACTCAATGCATAATGTGAAGGTAAATACTTCTTGCTTGATTTTTTCCTAGCATAGTGGCTTTCATACGCTGGTACGGATAAAATATGTTGTCGTACAATTTCGATATCACCGTCAGCAGTTTTATTAGATGGAATGTATTTGCCCCTCTGATCATCATATATGACACCAGACGTCAATTGTTTTTATTTTGAAGAAACCCACTTACAAATCTAGTAGGTATATCAAATGTGCGCAGAAAACACGTTTTGCATACTTGTATAAACTTTCCATCCACGTAAAAATTATATCGATAAGAAACCAAGCGATTCTTCTGTTTTGATATATCTTCAATTTTCTTTCTTAAAGTTTTTTTTCTTCTGTTTGAATCAAAGCTGCAATATAACTCACACGTTTATTGAAATTTCCCGCTGACCAAAAGTCGTCAGCTTTTTCCTAGTTTCATACTTTAGAGTTTCCTTGCAATTCATTCTACATTGTTTGAGTTATCCGCAGATCTTTGCTTTAACGATCTTTCCCTTGCTAGTCATATATTCTTGATCCAGGTTTCTCTTTGTTTTGCGATTTATTCTTACTCTCCGTGTTTCTTGTTTTACGGATTTTCGACCACGTTTTTTATTTTCATTCCTTACTGTCTCCGGCAGTTCGTTTGCATTATTTTTTACTATACACTTTTTCTTGGGCCTCCTATTTGTTGATGCAAACAAAGGCTCAGAACAGGCGCTTTCTTCATTGGAATAATTGGGATCTCAGTCACTATCGTCAAAATGCAATCATCGTTGTTATCGTCAACAGTACTTTCAAAATCAAAACATTGTTGTAATTGGGCGTTTGGCTGATGTTCTTCACATGTAGGGCACAATAATTCATTTATTGAATTGTTTATTTTTATCAAATTGGACTCGGCACTTGTCGATTCTAAAAATAAAATAAATTTATTGTAACGTATCCAACTCTATCATAATTACTAACAAATATGCTTTTAATAATATATTTGTTAAAACCTGCCGTTAATAATAATAATTTAAGAATTCTTCTAGTACTAGATGAGGCCATAACCTTACTTTTCACTCGGTCACAATGATTTGAGCTTAAACCACTTTTGTAATACAAATTTTATAAAATGCAGTTTTGTCTCGTATAGAAATAAATGTTAATTAACAAACACATTAATTACTTAAACAAACGTAAGTACTTAGGTATAAAGAATCAGTGCAGACAGCTGCTTCAGTTGGTGAGAAAAGACATATGTACATATTTGGTTCAAATATATAAGTGAAAAATGGAATAAGTACGCTAATACCATTATTCGCAATTTTTGCTATTGTGCAAATAGTAATAAAGTAGACTTAGCACAAAACGCACACTTACATGCTAAAAACACAAGAACATAGAAAGTTTGTTGAAATAAATATATTTATACCAATTTACCCAAGACAGCCAACAAAAAAAAATAAGTTGTTTGGTGCATTTAACTCATTTTACCCAAAAAGTGACACACTATATTACCCGCGCAAGCGTGAATTTCTTCATAAGATCCAAAAATTTGGTAGATTCGTTTATAAGTTACTAAAAGTACTATCATACTACAAATTTGATGATCCTCGTATTTATATCATCTCAAGTGTTATAACACAATAGTGTCTAGTAAAAGCACGTTTAAGGGTGATTTAGTGGATAAACGGCGATATTTTTTTTAATATTTCTTAGTTCTCAAGACATCACCATACCTTCATAAACTTTTACTGCCTTCTTATTTCTTTTCTTGTTGAATATTAATTAAAACGTACAATGTATTTAAGCACTTCAAGATTCGGTTATATTTACTTAGTTACAACTATTTCTAAACTTTAGTATTGTCCAACAAATAAAACACGGATGTTGATGCCGAACATAAACTGTAAGGCACTACACCTATAATTCAACAAAGAACTCAATTATTTTATACTTGTAACAACCACAAGCCCATTTTATATGCAATAGTCAAATACGTTAACTATTATTGTAGACGCTTCATAAAACTTATTAAAGGTAACCTTCACATGTCTGGTGTTAATTACAATTGCCCGTGATATAGATCATATCCGCATTATCAATCAGCACATAAACATGTCAACAAAGTACCTAAAGCAAGGCGTAGTGTTGTAACAAATAACTTACTTGTTGTTTTTCGCTGACATTACACACATTTTATGACGTACTGAAAATATCTAATATAATTATTAGCTAAAATGCGTTTTAAAATATTTTGGCATAGACAAAGAAAAACAAAAACCAAGCAGAGCCCATTGCTGTATAAACATGTGTGAATTAACTACACATAACATCCAAATATGGGACTGAGTGACTCATAAAATATCCGCTAAGTGATTGATTATTGTTTACAGTACATTACGCCATTTTAGTTTTTTAGAGTATTTTTTTCATAACTTGTTCACAGGTACCAGTTACAATCATTATGTTACAAAATTATGAAATCGTCATTACGAAATAGACTTTACCATCACTGTTGACAAAGCTTAAGATGTATCACTCGGTCTACTAGTAGACAAAGTGATAATATCACGCAAAGCATTTTATATTATTCACTAGGGCATATTCTTAAGCACAACTAAATCAAACTTACTTTTTTGGAAGTATTGATATGTTTGAAACTTTCATCTGTCAAAACGCCTGCGTACCATATAGTCATTTTTTTTAAATAATTTTGAACACCGTTACACTCGCAATTCATAATTAATTCCCTTTAGTGTCTTCTTTTGAAATGGGAAAGCTAAACCGTTCTTCATAACAACTGATTATGAACGGTGTGAAATTTCTTTTCTGATTCTTGAAAGTAACCTCCGCAAACATAAAAAAACAGTCAGGATGGCAGGAGCGCCACCGTTTAGAAAACCTCGTGGGTGCTCATACTAACATAATCGTGAAAATAGTATCTATGAATCCGTCCAATAGAGCTCAATAGGTACACATGCAATATGACAGAAATATGTATGATATAAATAGAAAGATACGTAAGAGGAAAAAATAAGTACAAAAATGCTAGATTTATTCTAGTGCCTTTGTTGGTACCAGCATTAGTCATCAACAAACTTTTTTTATGAAAGAAACTGTGTTCAATTCACTACAGAACGAGAGGTAGAATGTGGAGTACTCTTTTTGAAACCAAAGATATACGAAAAAATTATAAAATAATACTGTATTGGTAACGGAAACCAACCTCATCGGGGACGTATATAAACTACGTCTCAAATCATTCGACACAAGTTAAAATAAACTTTGTAAAACAGATGAAACATAGAATTATTAAAATAACATATTCACAATTTATTGAAACAAATTTAAAAATTAGAAAATTTACTAATACACAATTCATGCCCGAGAGCGTTGTTAAATAAAATCTTGTAGTCTACCACTGATTTATCAACACTTCATGTAACGCAAACACAGCTAACGGTAGTATGCAGAGTGACGTGGGGCAGAGGGTAAATCATGATCCTATGGTTGACAAAAACCTACAAACAGTAGATCATAGAATGTATGTATCCCTACCAAACATTACTGGATTGACAAAATTATTCAGAACGTTTAAAAAATGAAAACATAAAATTTACTATTGAGAATAAAAAGCATGGTTCAACCCTACTCGCAACACTAAAATCAAAAATACCTGCAAAATATCATGCAAATGTTCTATAATATATGTTTGGAATGTGAGGATTGTGAAGGCAAGTACACATAGGACAGGTATCACAATGGATGGTTAATAGATTGGCCGTCTACAAAAGTGATATAACTAAACAAAGGGATAGATGATCACTTACTGAACACATGGACATCATATTAAGTGGAATAATGTGAAAATTTAGGGTAAAGAAAGTAATACAAACAAGAGATTAATACTTGAAATGGTTCACATAAATCAGAATTCCAATATAATAAATAAAAAAATCAGATATTAAAAAACTGAGCAACATTTCCTCGTACTTGCTTTCACAAGAAATTCTAAAACAAGGCTGGGTGGGCTTGTATAATCTGACAGCACTGTAGACGCTCTAATTTGATAAATTTGACAAAGAGTTCTTTTTTATATCTTTGTTAAGTCAGCTTGAATTTATGGTACAAGTGTTGAAGCCTATTTGGTCGTGGGTGCTCTGCACCCACAATTTACTTCTCGTGAGTGTTGGAGCACCCGAGCACCCATGGAGTCGGCGCCCCTGCAGGATGGTTCAAACAGCTTCTTAGCATATTTACACAACTTTATACAGGATGTTTCACGAATGATAATCACCCTGACAAAATTAAAACTGCAACCCAAAATACACTCTCATAGCCAATGTGATTATTTCACATAATGGTATTATTTGAAAAAAAAAATTGGGAATCCATGACAACTACGCGTTACGGTTCCTGTCACTGTATTTATTAAGAGTCAAAATGTATTCAAATGATGAAAAAAACAGATATGATTTTGATTTATGGTGAATGCAAGAAAAATGCTTCCGCTGCTGCCCGTTTATACAGACAACGTTTTCCAGATAGAAGAACTCCTGCCGATACAATTTTCAAGAGACTTGAATTAACTTTAAGGACAAACTGGCCACCACCAAAAAAGTCAAGATAAAGAACAGCAACAGGCCCTGGCAATGAAATTAGAGTATTGGAAATGATTGACGAAAATCCTCATATTAGTCAAGGGCTAGTCTCAAGAGCAACCGGTATTAGTCTGTCTTCAGTACACCAAATGATTAAAGGCCATCAATTTCATCCGTATCACTTGCAATTGGTTCAGACCTTAAAGGAGACAGATTAAAGACTGGCTTTTTGTAACTTTTTTCGGGAACACCAAAATTTGAATGTGAGATTTTATGATATTTGCTTCTCAGATGAAGCAAGATTTTCTAATAATGGTGTAGTTAACAAACATAACATGCATTATTATGTGCAAGAAAATCCACGTTGGATTCGAGAAGGACATTTTCAAACTATCTACTCGACGAATGTCTGGTGCGGAACATTGGAGAATCAAATTGTTGGGCCTTATTTTTTTCGCGTTAGTTTAAACGGCAATACTTATCTAAATTTTTTAAGAAATATTTTACCGGTACTTTTCCAAAATGTAAATCTACAAGTAAGACAAGAACTACGGTTCCAACAAAATGGGGCACCYGCGCGTTATCATAGAATAGAGCGAAATCATCTTGATTTGGTTTTACGTAACCGATGGATAGGAAGAGATTCAATTAATGCTTGGCCACCGAGAAACCCGGACCTTACTCCTTTGAATTTTTTTCTGTGGGGAATGGTAAAAGAGCAAGTATACCAAACACCAATTGAAAGTGTAGAACATTTAGAAAATAAAATACGTGATGCATGTAGATCCATCACTCCAGAAATGTTAATGCATGTTAAAAGATGGTATTGGGTACGAATTCAAGCTTGTGAAAACAGCGGAGGACGCCATTTTGAGCATTTATTAGATTAATGTTATTAAATAAACATTCTTCAAAAATAAAATTTGTTTTACAATACCGAATTTACTTATAGCAAATGATTTTATGTTTATGTCAAAATTTAAGAATTTATTCAGCTCTCTACGTTTTATATTTTTTAAGACGATGAACAATTATCAATGTTACCTCTGCAAATGTATTTTGGGTTGCATTTTTAATTTCGTCAGGATCATTATCTTAACTTCTATAATCACAAAAAACCAACGAACCGCGATTTTATAAAACGTATCTGGTATCTGTCAAAGAAAAGCTATGGGTGACAGAACAAAACTTATTGCAATTTTTATGATGACAGCAGGTAGCTATGATTAAAAGACAAAATACTTTTTGGCCCGGTTGCACAAGAATGGATCAAATTTGATCCGAGTTGACGTTTGTGCAACCGGCCTTTTGTGTAACAACAATCGTGTCTGCCAGTGTAAATAATGAATAAAAATAATGATAAATACTAGTTAGTATTGGTATTTAGTCCTTCCAAAATTGAAAAAAAATATATCCCCAAATTTCATTGGTATATTATTTGCTTATAAATTAATCGAATTAGTAATTAACAGGTTTCAAAAGATAACGGATCTTCAGAAGTAATGAAATAGTACTGCGTTTATGCAAACTTTTATGACAGTATCTAATAAGCACTGATATTTCGAACAAAATAGTTTTCATTCAACAGAAAAGTCATTTCATTAAAAAAGTTATGACATAAGGCATTTAACCAGCAATTGACTTTGCAATTTGCACCACCAGAATACAGGTATGACAAATAATAATTGTTTACAAGCAATGATTTGTAGGACGGTGTGAAAGAAGAATAGATAGGGGTTGCTGTTTCTTATGCCATAATTTTTTATGCACAAAAAGTACTTCAAGTTATTATGTTTCAAAACTTTTTATAAATAAAAAAACTTATAAGTATTTAACACAACGGGCAAAAACTATTTTATCTGATCAGTTGTAGTAGTAAAATACATGTGTTTAAATAGTTTCTATACAATTTGCCAAAATTGCAAATGTTCACTGTCGTCACAAGCTACAACTACAAAGCGATCATCAGGTTGTTTATGATGTAAAAATGTACTATTGCAACTATCAAATAAAAAGTCAAAGAAAGAACAATTTCGACAATTTATGTGTCTTTGTTTTTTACATAGAATTTTGATTTAACCAACTCTGCTAACCTTTGCTCGGACATGTAGCAATACCAACTGCTTTGCTAAACACTTACGTGAACAATCTTTTCGTGCATCAAGTTCGTTCTGTATAACTATTGCAATCATTGCGACTAAGTTGCTATCTTTTCAATTGTGGTCAGACATAATGTAAGTTGTCGTTAACCATATTATTTTTTTTAAGTTAGGCACGTCGTATAAATGAATTACTTCCTTACCATCTATGGGATACACATCTTGGTATTAATTTTGTTTCTCACGTAGTATTCCCTAGTGTCGTTTAATAACGCATTTATTGCAGTGCGATTGCTAGTACTCTGGTTATATAATGTTGCTACAATTTTAACCCCCCTACATTTTCTGCCCTTTCTAATAACATTTTTGATGACAGAATGAAATCAGTTGTTGATGTTGTACCTTTACAAAAATGAAAATAAATAAGTTGTTTCTGTTTACAAAACTGAAGAAGTAGATATTTTTATCAAAAATGTCATGCTCGGAGGAATTTTAAGGCCGCTTACGAAAATGAACATAAAAAATCAAAATTGAAAATGGCGAGCTTTTTCAGAATGAAGTTGGTGCTTTCCACTTTTCTCCCTTGCAAGGGGGTTGCTGATAAAGAAATTGAACCCAAAGTTAGTGTTTTAGACAAAATCGATTACCAATAAGTGTTTTTACCACTTATCGCAACAATAAACTTTGATACAAGAATCTAAAATAGAGGCCTAATTGTTGTAACAAGAACAGTTTATCTATTCACAAAGTGATTGTTTTTAACTTTAATCACTAGTAATATAATCGCTCCCATCCACACTACTAAAAATAATATTTTACTTTTCTTTGTTTTTTTTTGCAAACTTGAAATCTACGGATTCAAAGAAGCACATACATTCCTGGCTTCCTGTGCTTCTTCGGATAGTTGCCCAATAAAGAGAATTGCCGATTCAGTGATTTTGAAGCACAATCGTTGGCATGGTGTACCAAGGGTATAGACCAGTGATTCCAGTGGTGGGCGCTATAGCGATCCAGGGGGGGGGGCGGTGATGGCCACAGATGCATTTGGAGGCGATGAATAACTGAATAACAAAAAAAAGAAACCATCTGCAAATAGTCAATCGCGGCGATTTAAAACTACTGCTGACCAAAATAGAGCCAGGATTATTAAATTGGTAGCAGCACAACAGTTTTATCCTTCTCATTAAGATGATTACGAATGTTTTAACGTGCGAGTGACGCTCGCTAGCAATCTTTTAACTGCGTACGATGGGCTATATCGGGCATTATCTGGCTAGGGCTGCCGTCGTTTTTTCTACTTTTACTGCCACCTTTGCCAAGTGCTCTTTGTACGTCATTTTTGCTCTAGAACGATTCCCAAATAGGTCACATATTTCTGTGGCTCTATTTCAGTTTCATTTATTTGAAATCTTTGCCTATTAATAGAACGGCCTCGGTTTTGTATGTGGCAAGCTTCAGATTTGTATCGCCCATCCATTCCGCGATGTCTTTAAGTGCTTCGTTTGTTATTTGGGCTAGTTCCTTTTCAGATCTAGCTACGATGTGTTTGATCTATCCACCTTCGGTACCTCTGTTCTGTTCAAACTATCTACCTACGTTTTTCTTTGAAAGTCAAGTTCAACTCTGTGTGCCACATCGTACAACATGGTTACCCACATAGCTGTTAAAATATATAGAATTTGTTACACTCCTTGTATGTACGCCATGCTGCATGTGTAGTTAACGTCGAGTTTTTCCTCGTCGTCATTCCTTTGGGTTCTATATCACCTTARTGGAATAACAACTTATTTTTATCAATTACATTTTACTGTTCCTTTTGTCTGTTAAAAAAAACTGTCGAGTGACTCGACTCTGAGAATTGGCATTGACATATGACATACATTAAAACGTCACCAATTCGCGGTCCATAACTGCAGATATACTTTCCCTTGTTATATATCACCCATATACCTGGAGCCTACATAATTAGTAGTTTAAAAGATACAAGCGGGTAGGGTATAGAGACAATCTAGACGTGTCATAAAGACACATTCTACTTACAAATAAGAAAGAAGAAAAGAAAACACTAGAGTGGATAGATGCTAACTTAAGCAATAGGCCAATAACAAGAAGAAGAACTGCAGAAAGTATCGAAAAATCATAAAATAATATTCGTAACTGTTTCACTGATAGTTGTTATACCATTTTGTCGCTTCGTTGTTGCCATTTACCAAATTCTTTCTCATACTGATGTCCCGATTTTTTTAGGCAACTCCACATTCAAATCTATGTCTAATTTGGAATGAAAAATATAACACTGCATGCACCACGCGCACTACTCGATATTCATAGCTCTCGAAAGACTTACAAAACGTCAAACCTACGGGCTTAGTATGTAAAACACTTACCACTGTCGTAGGGCTTAAAGCTTAAACACCTAAGTAATGCTTGTAGTAGACAAATAACTACAGCATGGCAATGCTACAACGGTAGTTTGGTTACAGGCACGTTATGTATGTGATATTTAAATACTGCATATTAGTAGATCTCAAAATTCAACCAAGTTAACAAACGAGTACAAATCATGGAAGACTATTTACACTATTTTCTGCATTTTTTACTTCAAGATTCGTATGATTATTTGAATATCTCATATGTGGTTAATATAGTTTTTGTGTAAAAATGAACTTCGTCACCTAATTAATTAAAGAACTCTGCATCTTTCAACGTATTTTCTGCACTCACTATTTCCGAACTCTGGGACAAGCGAGATTACTTTATCAAGTAAATGTATGTAAAAACGCACCTTATGAGGTACATATGACAATTTCGCTGAGTAGCCAAGTAGTAATTAAATTTCACCAAAGTTAATGTAGTGCATCTAATACAGAATGAAATATGCGGAAAAGTAATTATTCTACAATCTTCATTTGAGTGAAACCATCCCACTACCAAGTATGCCTACTTAATCAGTTTTCTTTTTGTTTCAGGCAACTTATAGAATACTTAATAAAGAAATGGGTATATGACCACTCCACACTKCTCATGGATGAAACTCAAGAAGAATTTAGCACTTACTATATTCGACCCGGTGGAGACCACAAATATGGATATAATTCATTTCATGGACCATATCCCAATTCGATTAATGAACATCACTATCCCGAACCAATCCACATTCCAAARCCACCTTAKCCAGCATCGACATATCAGAATTCTGGTCTGAGCAACACTTACATTCCACCTACCTATTCGCAGCCAAATACTACAAACGGCTTCAAGGGTTATCCGGATAGAAGACGACCACTGCCACCCAACAATCAATTCAAATTCACTGCCGGAAACTCGGAACATATTCCACAGTTACAGCCTCCATATCCGAGTAACTCCAATTTGCCAACTAATACAGGTGATCCACAGCTGCCATTTTTAAACCAAAATGATCTCTGGAACAGGTAAGCGTATTTATAAAATAATTTTAATTATTATTAGTTTTCTGCATATAAAGGTATAATATTGTCATACGGGGAAATGAGCCCTTGCGGATTAGATTACCAGACTGGCGGATGACCATGATGTTCTTTTTTATCGTTCGGTCAAGGTCATCGAAAGTTGTAGACCAATCGCGAAGCTCGAAACCTCCAATATAAAGCGGTGTACAAGGTGTAAAGTCGAGCAAGCAAAAAGGACTTTTCGATATGTGCCAGTGACAAAAAGCCAATCTTCTTACATGCTTGGGCAATTACGATAGCTAATGCAACTCATACTGGAAATGAAAATGAAATGAAAAAGGCCAAGAAGAAAATAGAACAACGCAAAATGAAACCAAGAATGAAATATTGACCGATGTACAACAACAACTGAAATCGATGAAATTAAACTAAATCAGAGTATGAGTCAAGAAAAATGCTAAGAAAGAATCAATGGAGTCGAGAAGTTGGAACTTCTAATCTTGACTTTAATAATATTAATAATTTAATAATATTAAAACCTATGTTTTGCACCGCTGTTCGATGATCAGGCGTTTCAAAACTACGAGATACAGTATGAAGCGGATGGTAAAGCAAATAACTGGAAGTTATGGCTTATATGCGTGGACCGGCGCTGGATCTGACTATCTGACTCGCCTGTTACCTGCGGCCAACAAGGAAGATTACCACAAGCTCTCTGCGCTTTAAAATTACATTTTTGCAGCAGGTCTTTTACTCTAGGAAATGCTTTGGAAATCAAAACAGCTAGGCATCAGCCGCCAATTGGGGCTAGTACAAGGTACGTGGGACGCAGGTCGAGGAAAGCGATCCAGTAAAAGAGGTTGTAAGCAATACAAAGAAAGTAGTGGGCGCAATAAAACCTAACCGCGAGCGTGAATAAAACTTGCTACCTCTTTGGAAAGCCTAGGTACTTTAAGAATAACTGCAGGTTGTCGCTTCCTTCTGCCTCCAGAAATCAGTCGGTGTTCCGGGACGCACAAGGTCTGTACAATCAGGTTAGCCTGCTTTGGCGTAACAAGTTTAACAGTCTCACTCTAACAGCATGCGTCAATGGGAAGAATGTGCGAGTAATCGTCCTGGATACGGGCGCTATAGTTTTTACAGTGACACGTCACTTTCATGAGAAACGGCAAATTGATTTAATCGATAATTATCTTAGGCGCCCTGGATGCATGAATCGTTTATAAAAACTCTGTAGAAGTAGAACTAGGACAGTTTGGAACACATCATAGAGTTCCGCCGGCCCATATTGTATATAGATGAGACTTTAGTATAGGAATGGACGGGCTTGTATATAATGCAGAACAACCGATTCTGAAGTTTGGAAATTAGAACAATATCAACATCAAGCGAGATTAATGGAAGCAGTGAACGACTGGTGAACGCCTTCATGGAAAACTATCTTAAGAGCTATGTTAGTCAGCTCCAACAAATACCTTGTTAATTGAAAGGACTGTCATTGAGGCATCCATGACAGTGCGGGTGAGAGAGAATTGGGAATTGCTTGGCGTCATGTTCTCCCGTAGTGAAGATATCGAAAGTTCTCGGTAATCGAAGGCTCGAATAGTGCGCGAAGTCAGTCTGACCTGAATCATGGTGAAGCAAGAACAAAATGATGATATAAAGTGTTTTAAAGTGACTGTAGTGTTTTGAATAGGTGTTAATTAAATAATAGTTTATTGAACTAGTAATGTTTATAACGTAACCTATTTCATTGCTAGTGTAGGAATAAAGAAGCGCGAGTCAGAAATCCACGTTTTTCGAACCCGCGCGCCGTGGAAATATATTATATATTTATGTATTGTTTCGTCCTTTATTCTCATAAATACACAAGGCAAAATTTCTGCACGTACTCCAAAAATATTTATTTTATATTTATATATTTTTGATTCGTGTTAAATTTTAATGTAACTTATTAAGCTTCATGTTTTCTAAACTCGGTTTTACTCTCGGATACAGTTTGGCCAAAAATTACATTTACAGGATTTACTAAACCCTGCATTTCCAAACTCAGAAAAGTGATTGTTTCCTCGTTAGTTAGCCAAACGTTTACCGTTTACAGGTAAAGAAGCAACGCTGTAAGTTACTAMGCCCTTGGTCGTGMGCGATGAAGTGTGCAGACTACCAKAATTACTATWATTTAAGAAAACGCSTTAAAGTCTGTMGAGAATATTTCAAAATTTTCTTTGTTGCTTCCTGAAAGGGAGTTCAGATTAGTAAAMCGGAATACAGAAAATCGCCACGTAATATTAAAATTCTCAAACGTTAGGGGTTTAATATTAYTTAGGATTGCTCTAATTCCGTTAGACACACGGTATGTGAGTAACACCCGAACGCATTTTTGCAGCTGCAGGACTCTAGATCCCTGGTTGGAATAAAAAAACAACTTACAGCTGACAGCCTTCCAGATTAAGTTAAATAAAGGCAATTATTATTATTATTATTTATGAAATTAATAGAACATTCAGAAGTACACCAATACGTTAGGTACGCTTTTCATAAGCTGCAATGGTTAACGGTAAATGTTAACTAAAACAATATCTTCATCGGCTCTGTATATTAGAAAACGCAACTCTAAAGTTTCACACTCATACTTGGTATGTTAATAGTGAACAAATGGAGCAGAATAGACGAGGACGTCCACAAGAACGCAAAATCTACCCTCACCAGCACTGATCCTTTTTATTTAGTCTTTTAGGTTTAGTTTTTTTCTTTTAATGGAACGTGTACAGCAAGGTTAGCCTTATCTTTAACTAATTCTACTTTACCATCGTAGTGTTGTTAGTCAGCGTAATCCTCTCGACACCACCACGTAGTAATCCAAACTCTTAAATTTTGCACCACTATAGTATAGTAGACAGTTCCAGCTCGCATATAACCACACCAACACAAAACAAATCACATCAATTAGCAAATATTAAATGCATGCAAAGAAAAAAGTATTTGCTCTTACGTTCACGCTTTCCGCAGGCTATTACAAGGGGGATATTCTACTGTGGTTAATTCATTCAATGTTGTGTTAGAAGGTAGAACCTTTTTATTGTATTTTTACTTTCTGACTACCACCTTTTAGTCGTGCTAACGTATGCCTACTATATTCCTTCTTTCAGCCATTTCTGTGTTTGTTTGGAGGCTGTTTTGATTTATGCCTTCTTATCAATCGAACGGCATCCAATTCGGCGATCAAAGAAACCGCTGAACTCAGAACAATAGCGACAGATAGACTAAAGAGGTTGGTACAATTTAGTAATTAGAGATGGATTGGTCTTCTTTTTCACATTTGATATTTAATTGGTTCAAACATGAACGAAACTCAAGAGTTGTAGGGTCCGAATCGAATTGGCCATGAAATATGGAATTTAATTATCATTGAGCTACGGCACTTCTCTAAAACCGACCGCTAAAACCCAGCCGTGGAACATAGCGTCTAACATAGTTTTAGTCCGACTAGTGTCTAGAGGCTCCGTTTAGATCGGGATAAATTTTTTTCTCCCACAAAGAATGTATTCCGCACGCCGCGGTGTAAGGTCTACTGTAGTTATAATTAATTCTGTATTGCTACATGAAGAGGTTAATTAAGCACAATTTTCGGAATCGTAAGATCCGAATAGATTGACCACAACATCTATTATTTGGGCCATTAGCCGCCAACCTTTTTAGTCTGCTTAGTGTGTAGCGTCCACAGAATCCGCTAGATCGCGCAGAGGACATTTCTGTCACATTCATAGACAAAGGCAATTGTCTTTATCTACGATCACATTTAAATATTAATTCATTCGGTATAATATCGAATAATTCCCACTTGAAGAGGCTAAACAAGGACAAAACTTGGAGTCGTAGAATTTAAAAATTTGAATTCTTCGTGTCGAATGCTTTAAAAGGTTTCATTTGCAGGGCGCGATACATCCATTAACTACAAGTTGCAAATTTTGTTACAGTTACCTAAGGAATGAAGACAAGCATCTTAACTACACACCGTATCAAAGACGAAAGAGATCATTAAATCAGGAGTACATCAAAAGAAAAGCCATTAGAGACATGCTAGTCGCAAATGGAACCACTCTTCATCGACACAAAAGACAAACTGATATTACAGGGCAAACATTGTGCCAGACTAGGGCTAATTACATAATGCCTAGGGCTGCTGTCAACGTCAAAGGCAACTGGATGTACGTTGTAAACATGCCTCAAATGTCTGATATGTACACTCAATTAGTGAAAAGTGAAACCTGCATGTAAGTGATCTTCGTGATACATTCAATTCATGTATGCAGGCTATCCCTTTAAACATATAAAAATAGATGTGGCAATTTATAAGTTCGATTAAAAATAACGGTCACAACTTGTTGAACGTTCAAGTTTCAGAGATAGGGGGTATTCGAACTTTTGGTTTGATAAATTAAGTAAACTTTTTGTCAGTGCCAAGCTTTCGTCTTTATTTAAGGCATCATCAGGGCTTCTACAATAAAATTACAATGGTGTAAGCATATGATAACAATAATAGGTTTTACGTAAATCTCACCTAAAGTGAGTTTTATGTTGTGAAATATTTTCCCAATAAACCATGTAATTTCTTCTTTCTGTGTTTCAGTAGTTCGCATTAGCATGAAATAGATTAATTAATCGTAGAAGGCTGTGATTTTTGACGCCGACATATTGACACCAGCTATATTTCTGTTTTTTCCTGTTGTTTTGAATTGAAACGTACAATTTTAAGCTGTATTTTAATGTTCTACGATTAATTAATCTATTTCTTATTAATTCGAACTACTGAAACACAGGAGGAAGAAATTACATTGTATATTGGGAAAATAAATAACAACATAAAACTCCTTTAAATTAATCTAACTTTCGGTAAGATTTAGGTAAAACCTATTATTGTTATCATATGATTACTCCATTGTAAATTTATTGTAAAACCCCTGATGATGTCTTAAATAAAGACGAAAGCTTTGCACTGAAAAAAAGAGTTTACTTAATTTATCAAACCAAAAGGTCGAATACCCCCTATTTCTGAAACTTCAGCAATTTATAAGTATATCATTATCCTTTAGGGGGCAACTCTGCCGAGATATTCATAACCAAAGTCGGAGGAAGGAAAATTTGTATTGATAATAACTTCTTCATTATGAAGAATTTTAACAATTGGTACTATAACGTTGTGAAACGAGACCTTCGGATTACGTTTGATGTGCATTTTTACAACGCCTTATAACGTACATCGTCATTGGGAAACCACCCTTCAGAAACTTATAGGTTGAAGTAAACTGGATTTTCCTTCCCATTACCAAGATGTTATAAAAGCGCACATCAAGCTTTTTAAAGATATCATTCCAAAGTGTACTTTACCAGTTTGTTAACATTATTCCAATAATAAGGGAGTTATTACAACAATAGTTGCTATGCTCTACCAACTCAAAATTTTCAAACAGTAAGAAGATCATGTGCTATACTTCGGTCTATACACAAAAAAAACGCGAATCGGTTGTAAAAAGTTTTACATCTGGAAGTATGAAGGACGATTAGAAGCACATTCAGAAATTATTTCTGATTTATACAAGATGGCTCAATAAAACTTTACGCACCAAAGTTTTAAAAGGAATGCTTAAAATATTGTTGCGTTTCTTAAAAAAGAAACAGCACCGCGATGCCATCTGTCAGCAGTGAACTGACACGATGATGTCAAGTTGATTTGATGGGTAAATAAAATACATTTTCTGGAATTCCGTGTCAGCTCTGGTTTCCGAGATGACATTTTTTTAATGGGAAGGCGGATTAAAAGGCACATCATTGAAAAGGATATTTTTCTGAGTTAAGAAAAGTGTAAATACAATAATTGAGCCTGATAAARAACGAAAAGAATGAAAACAATTTTCTTTATCGCTAAAATGGACAAACAAAGAACCAGGTATGACAATTTTTCCTTGACTGGTAATAATTTTTGGGTAGTTTGATCAATTTATTGCGAATCGGGTACCCAAAAAGTAAAAAAAAAAACATGATTCCGTGAAAAATGAAGTTTTTTTTTAGATTTACATTACAGAAGATGCTCAAAATGTTCCCCATTTACTTCCTGGCAGTAATGCAGCCTTGACTAAAAGTTTTCTAATGTTCTTGGTAGCATATTTGGAGGTAAATTCTGAATTTCTGCCCTGATTCGTCCTTTTAAGTCTTTTTCAGATAGCCCCACAGGAAAAAATCAAGCGGCGTCAGATCAGGGGAACGTGCTGGGCATTCTATCGCTCCACGCCTTCCAATCCATTTGTCTGGAAATATCGCATTCAAATATCAACGAATGTTGACTGCAAAATGGGGCGGTGCAGCATCTTGCTGAATCCATATCTGTTCAGAAGGATGCCCAGCATTCACGATTAGGGAACAGGCGAATAAGTTCTGGTATAATGTGTTCGCGCAAGAGCTGTATATACTTGACCGCATTCAAATTTCCATGGATGAAAAAGGGCCTAATAATGTGCGCACCTATAATAGCACACCAGACATTCACCTTTTGAGGATGTTGTGTGTGGACTTATTCCATCCAATATAGATTTGTGTCTGACCAATATCTGCAATTATGTCTGTTCACATTACCAGTGTGGCAAAAAGTCGCTTCATCAGAAAATATAATCCAATTTAAAATCTATCTTCATCAATCATGTTCATAACAGTTTCGCAAAATTCTATCCTACGATCGAAATCATCTTCGCCCAGTTCTTGTAATAAGTGAATTTTGTATGGACGAAACCTCTCTTTTTTCAAAATTTTCTAAACAGATTTTCTGCTATGGTGAGTGAGAGCAAGCTGTTGTACGGAACACTTGGGATGATTCTCTTGCACATCTAAAAGAACATTCAAGCTACTTTCCTCATTCGTAGCAACCTTTGGACGTCCTGGTTTTTGACGATTTTTAACTCCGCCAGTTTCATGAAAACGTTGCCATGTTTTAATAACTGTTGATCTGGCAATTGGTTCACGATCTTCATGAATTGCATTGTAGAGTGCAACTACTTCCGAATAACTTCGCCTTCTATCTCCATAACCAATCATCATCAAAATTTCGATGCGATCATGTTCAGTGAACTCAGGCATTGCGATTGCAAATAACAAAGTGAATGAAAATTATCACC